>OX596194.1:0-600000 GCA_951394245.1 Cyclophora punctaria
GTGAGGGTGACCACGATGGCCGACGATCGCGGGGGGCGGAGGCGCCTCTTCCGGGCTCTGCCTCTGGCCGGGGGTGCCGCTGGTTGGGGCACCCGGGACTGGGCGTAGCGGCCCTGTTGGGCGGCACGGGTCTGCTGCTGGGCGGGTCGAGCCTGCTGGGCTGGCCGAGCTGGCTGGGCGGGTCGGGGTTTCCCCTTTCCGCCCCGCTTGACTACCGCACTCCAACCCTCTTGCGGGGGAGGGGGCGCGGCGCGCGGTCCACCCGATTGAACGGGCGGCGGAAGGGCCGACGTCGACGGCTGCGGAGATGGCGGAGCGCGAGCCCCTTCCCTCCCCTTCTTCGCAGGGGCCTTCTTCTCTGCCCTTTTGGCCGGGGTTCCAGACTTGGGTGGTGGGGGGGGTCTCGGTGTCTCCGAGACCTCCATCACCTCCACCACCTCCACCACTTCCGCTGACCGTCTCCTGCGGGAGTCGGCCGCCAGCGGGGGACGCTCCCTCTGGGCCGGGAGAAGGCGGGGCTCGAGTGCCGCCACCTTCGCATCCATCATCGTCCCCACCATGATGGCGAATCTCTGAAGAGATTCGTCATCTAGGGGACCCGGCCCAGCGGCCGGCAGCTTCTCCGTGTCAGGGCGACGGCGGCAGCCAGCCAGCTCCGCTCTCATCCGCTCCTGTTCGGCCAGGACAGCGTCCAGCTTCTTCTGGACACTGTCCAGCTCGGACCGAAGCCGGATGTTCTCCGCCTCGAACTTCGCCGCTCGCCTCGCCGCCGCCCCGTTGGACAGGTCTGCAACGAGGTCTTCGAGGCCGTTTGCCGCCGTCTTGAGGGCACTAACGAAAGTGCCCTTCAGGTTGCCAGAGCGGGTGGCGACCTTGAGGATGGTGTCTTTGACATCCCGGGTCCTCCGGTCGATGTCCAGCTCCACCTCTGCTCCCTCCGCATCTGACGGCGGCATCGAGAACAGTCTGGAGTGGTTCCGAGCTTGTACTTCTCGGGTCCACTCCATAACCTCCCGTTCCCGTAGGACTTCCTGGGCCTGTTTCTCGGCCTCGGCGGCGGCTTTTTCGGCCATGGCAAGGTCGCGCTTGGCCTTTGCCAGCCCTATGTAATTGCCATGGGTCGGAGGACGACCCCGGCCCCGGCTGGCAGATGACACCTTACGTGGTGCTCTGGGAGCATTCTCGGAGTCCGTGGATGCCGGGGTATCGTCCTCCGATTCCCTGCGCCTCTTTCTGCCCTCGGTGTCGCTAAGGCGACCGAAGGACGCAGGTAGAGGGGTTCGTTCCAGCGTCACCCTTAGGCTCCGCCGGGTTCCCACGGAACCGGAGGACAGCGACACCACGCTTCCCTCACCCTCTTTTCCGCCATCTTGGCTCCCTTCATTCTCCCTCTCCTTTCCTCCTTTCTTGGCCCATGGTGGCAAGGGCCAGTCCTCTTTTTCTCCTTCCTTGCCATTGGCAATCACTACTGTCTTCTCCCTTTCTCTGCCTGCTTGGCCTTTCCCCTTTCCTTTCCCTTTCGTGCCGCCATAGGTACTCTTCTTCTTATCTTCCTCTATGCCTTTGCAGCCTTTTCTATCTCTTTCACTCCTGCTCCTGCTACTCTCGCTACCGCTCCTCCCTTCACTCCCACTCTCCCCTCTCTTCTCACTTCCTCCATTACGACCTGAACAAAAGTTGCCCCCCACGGATACTATGGGGCAGCAGGATGCCGAAGCACCCTGGTGGGATTCCCCGCCTGAGGCGGGACCCACCCGTGGACTCTTTTTAGCTTGTGTTCCTTTCATAATTTAAGCTCCCTTTTCTGAACGTCGGTGTGTATCTGTATGTGTGTGTGTGTGTGTCTGAGTTGTATGTGGTGCTTGAATGTGGTGTGTAGTGTTGTATGTGCTGTGTGTAAGAATGTGTGTGTGTGTGTAATCTCCCTGTCCCCCCATAATCCAACTGTTACCCCCACTGTTTCCCCAGCAATCTCTTCCCCACTTTCCTTTTTTCCCTCCCACCCCTGTCAGACTATCTGCCGTCAACTCTCGAGTCTCTACTAAAATCGCAGAGGCTCGAGGGTTCACGTTGCCCAGGGCGCACCACGAGGAGGTTGTCTGACACGCGCCCCAACCTAACCCAGACCCAAGTCAAGGCGGGATTGAAACCCGGGATGACTTGGGTTCGGCCAGACCATCTCCGATCACATACCCGGTGGACAAGCTCCCCCCGATGCCAGGGCTCATTGCATCCACCGCAGCAATACCCACTAAACCCTGAACCCGAAGGCCACCGTGTCTCTCCTCAGCGGTCAGGCATCGAGGGCTACGGGAGTGTGCACAAGCATGACACCGCGGCCCCCGACTAACGCCGGCCCCGAAGGGCCTCTACTCACCTTTAATACTTACATGGAGCTGGCGCGCGGTGACACCGCGCGCGCCACCTCGAGGCAGGTTAGTGGCGGCGAGCCCCCCCGACCCCACCGCCACCGGCCTCAGTTATGGAAGCTGGAGGGTTGCGAAAACCCGACGCCGCCTCCCCGGTCTCCTCCGGCGCAGGGGGCAGTCCGACACCGCCTCTCTCTCACGCTCCGCTGACTCCTTGGCAGATAGGACCTCCTCGCAGAAGTCGCTGACAGCTGCCCATTTCTCCTCACTGTCGACCATCGCCGCGACCACCGCGGGTAGCGACAAGTCTCTACCTACCTTATGAGTCAGCACAGCGCGCTGATCAGCCCACGCAGGGCACTCCTCAAGAGTGTGCTGCGCCGTATCCTCTTCCGCGTTGCAGTGGTGGCAGACAGCAGTCGGCTCACGCCGGGCAACACGGCAGAGGTACCGGCCGAAGCACCCATGCCCCGACAGTATCTGTGTCAACCTGTAGGTCAACCTCCCGTGTCGCCTGTCGAGCCAGTCCTCGAACACCGGTTCGATGGCCCAGAGTGTTCGTGTGCCGAACACCGCCTGGGATAAGCTCTCCTTCCAAGCACTTACCATGGTGGAACGCTCTGCCTCCCTCCTGTGCTCTACCTCCCGTAAGGCAGGGTTTCCGCCCCGAAGGCGAAGGTCCCTACGCCAGCGATACACTGAAGCAAGGACCCCCGCCTCCAGGTCCCATGGTGGAGTGCCCGCCATGACGCAGGCCGCCCCGGCAGAGATAGTGCAGTAGCCCCGGATCACTCCAATCGTCAGTGCTCGTTGAGTCGAGCGGAGCGTGGCGATGGATTCGCGACTCAAGGCCCCCGCCCAGACCGGGGCGCCGTAGAGGGCCATGGATTTTAAGACTCCCAAGTAAAGTCGCCGACAGGCGTCCGACGGCCCGTGGAGATTAGGCAGTAATCTACGGAGGGCCGATGAAGTCCCCATCAGCTTTGGCGCCAAAGCATCAATGTGCTGACGAAAACTCCACCGACTATCCAGCAGCAGGCCAAGGTACCTAAGAGTCTGCCTTACCTCGATTCTTTGTCCTCCTACTATTATGTGGGCGTCTTCCGGTGGGGCGTTGCGGGGACCATGGAATACGATAGCTTCCATCTTGTTCAGAGCCACCTCCAGTCCCAGCTGCCTGATCCGCGCGATGATATGGGCCACCGCAGCAGTTGCTCGGATACATACCTCCCGGTAGCAGGCCCCGAGTACGATGAGAAGGGTGTCGTCCGCATAGCAGGTGAGTAGGCACCGGGGAAGCAGCACCGCCCGTAGCACCCAGTCGTAGGCGATGTTCCACAGGATCGGCCCAAGGACCGAGCCCTGTGGGACACCGCACGACATAGGATAACGCACCCTTTCCCCGTACAACTGAGTAAACTCTACCCACCTATCTGAGAAGTAAGCGTCGATGCTGCGAATAATATAGCTGGGCACACCGAAGTACCGGAGCGCTGCCAGCACGCACTCCCAGGGGAGACTGTTGAAGGCGTTGGCGATATCAATAGACACCGCCATCGCGACCTCACCCCGGTTAACTGCATCCCCCGTTACATCCTTTACTTCTATAATGGCGTCCACCGTTGACCGGCCACGCCGAAAACCGAACTGCCGCTGGGACAGTCCGGGTCCTTCGTCCAGGTGTTTGCTAAGTCGGTCAGCAATGACCCTCTCAAACATTTTACCCACCTCGTTGAGCAAGACTATAGGCCGGTACGCTGACGGGGAGTCAGCTGGTCGTCCCTCCTTCCTCAACAGCACTAACTTCCCAGACTTCCACTGCGAAGGAAACTGCCCACGATCCAGGCACGCGGAGTACAACCCTCTCAAACGCGACTCGAAGTCTTCGTTCTTGAGGGCCATAGCCCACGCGCGGCCCGGGACTCCGTCTAGGCCTGGGGCCGTGTTCTTCGACCGAAGTCTAGACACGGCCACCTTTAGTTCCTCGCGTGTTACCTCTGGGGCGGGGGTTGAGGTGTCAGCAGCTCTTGTGTCAGGCGCTGCCATGACTGGTGGCGTGAAGGCTGACCTGTTCGGAAACAGCGCCGACAACACCCCTTCCAAGAACTGCGGCTGGAGACTCTGGGTCAAGGGGGGCGCCCAAGGGCGCAACTTCCCCCGAACAGTGCGGTACGGGCGCCCCCAGGGGTCGGCGTCCAGCGCCTCCAGCATTTCCTTTTTCCCCTGAGCTTTACCTACCTCTATTGCCGACCGAAGTGCAGTCTTTGCCTCGTCGTGGGCCGCCTTCAGCGCATCCTCGATGCGACGGCTCTCGTCGTCCGCCTCACGTCCACGGCGCCGGCGACGTTGCCGAGTGTAGGCACGCTTAGCGGCGTCACACTTCGCGCGCAGTTCGGCGATCTCATCCGACCACCAGTAGACCTTAGTGGGCCCGGAACCTACCTTCTGCTTAGGCATAGCAGCGTCGCACACAGATGTCATAGCGTCCGTGAACCATGCAGCTTCCTGCTCAATACCTACCTGACCGGCAGGAGCCGCAGACCACGTCGCAACGATGACAGCCTCCTCTAGCAGCGCCTTGTTGAGACGCTTTAGCGCCCACCGCTTCTCGTAGACTCTGCCTCTCCTCCGGATCGGGGGGCGGGGGGTCACTGAGGGGGCGGGATCTATGTCGAACCGAATGTACTGATGGTCCGACAGAGACTCCACCCCGTCCAGGACTCGCCAGCCACGGACACGGCGCGCCAGGGCGGGGGACGCGAACGTTACGTCCACAATCGATCCGCCCTGTTGTCGCACGCACGTGTCGACCGCCCCCTGGTTGAGCACGCAGACGCCCGTAGCTGCCGCCCACTCCACCAGCACGCTCCCCCGTGCATCAGTCCTTGGGGACCCCCACGCCGTGCTCTTGGCGTTGAGGTCCCCCAGGACGAGCACCTGGAGAGACCGCCGATGGGCTTCCATAAGCCCTGACAAGTCGGCGAGGTAGGCCTCGAACTCCGCGAGAGACCTATTGGGCGAGAAGTACGTACCGACCACTAACATTTCACCCAGACGCACCAACACAACCCCAACACCCGCAGCCACCTTTTCAGGGAGAGAGCATCCAGCACAGGGGCGAGCAATTACTGAGACTAAGCCACCAAGGTCTTCAAAGCAGCCGTCGCCTTCCGGTAAGTAATATGGCTCAGCAACTACCGCCACCTGTATGGACCACTCTCTCAAATGCTGGACCAGCAGGTCCTGTGCTCTAGCGGCGTGGTTGACATTGCACTGCAGACAGCGGATAGTGGTGCGCGTCATTGTGCAATCTCCTGCCTGCTCCCACGCCTCGCTGGTCCCAGGGACGAAGCACCGTCCGGCCTCCTTGTTCGACTCTTCCGAACGGCGTCTTCACACGTCTTGCTCCCCGCACGATGACCCGCCGATTCACACAGCACGCAGTATGGATCCGCCGAGCACGTGGCTGCCTTGTGCCCCTCCGCGCCACATCGGTAGCACAGAGCACTCCGGTCCACCTCCGACGTGCACTTGGCGCTAGTGTGACCCGGCTCAAGGCATCGGTAACACCTTAGGGGCCTCTTCTCTAGGAGGGACGTCTTTACTGCTGTCCATCCTACCATGAGCGTGCCCCGCTGGGTCAGGATTCTTGCCACCGTCACGGGACAGCGCAGCCAAAGGGAATATGATCGACGAGCGTCACGGCGCGTCTCCCCCGTCCTGATTGCGTCCCTGGCACACCCTGTCTCCTTCACGATGGCAGCTGCCACCTCCTCACTCGTCATGGCTTCGTCCATTTCAGTAATGCGCATCTCCGCTTCCTTTACCGGGCGCGACACCTTGACGTCTTCATCTGGGAGCACCGCTCGAATTTTTTCCGCCAGGGCATCCGCCAGCTTGTCGCTGCCAGCGCCGGGGATCTCTATCAGGCGGGTACCAGTCACAGTTTCTTTGAGCCTCACACCGGCTGTAATTCCCACGCTTCGGAGCTCAATCTCAGCTTTCAGCTTAGCCATAATCTCCTTGTATGTTACCCCTCGGTCTACCGCCTCGGGCTTCAGCGCTAGGACTATCGCTGCGGTGCGCGGCGCCTGCAACTTGCGCTTGCTTTCCCTCTGCGTGGCAGCCCTCAGCGGCAGCTGCTGTTCTTGTCTCCTTCCAACGTTACGGGTCACTGCGGCCCACGTGACTCCTTCCCGTGCTAAGGGCGCACCAAGCACCGGCGCCGGCACTGGAGGAAGATCTACCACAGCTGGAGCCCCTGGTCGTTTCTTCGCCTTTCTGGCTCTCCTCTTTTTATTCTTAGGAGCCCGCTCTGCTGAGGGTTCATTAACGGCTTCAGCTGTAACTACGTCCGGCTGCAGAGGCACCGGGTCCTCCTTGCTACTCGAACGGGCTTCTACCGCTGCTAGTAGTGGCTGCAACAATTCACTCTTCAGAGCCTCAAAGCGAGTATCGACCGCGCTCAATATGTTGGACTCCATTGTGGATTGAACTACCCCCCCACTCGGCGCTGTCTCCTTCTCCAGACGGAGCTTAGTGTTTTCTGCCCGCAGTTTCTCGTTCTCGGCGCGCAGCTCCGCATGCCCCGACCGAAGATCGGCAATTTCAGCCTGCTGGCGGGCGAGAGCAGCCTTCATAAGCCGCATTTCGTCCGAAGCAGACCGGTTCGCCAGGGCCGAAGCACCACCCGCCGTAGAACGCGCCACCTCTTTCAGCGCTCCTTGCAGGGTCCCCTTGAGCCCCTTCGACACTGCCGCTATGCGTTCTATAACCCTGGCATTATGCAGCATCATATCTTCTATCTCTGCAGAGGGGACCTCGTCTAGGCATGCCGGAGCCACTCTGGGCTGGTAAGTCGAGGCCTCCTTTCGGCTTGTACGCGCCAACATCGCCTTCACCTCTGCTTCCGTTTGCGCACGCTCCCTCTCCTGCTCCAGCTGACGTTTGGCACACGCAAGCTCCTCCCGCATCTTGCCCATCCCAATATAGTTCCCATGGGTGGGGGGCCTCCCTCTGCTACGCCCTCTCTGCGCCACACCCACTGGAGACTCGGGACGCTCCTCCACAAACTCGGGGAGGGCGGCTGACTCCATAGTTTTGCCCCCTACAGGGCTCTGATCCTTCTCACGGCCCTCTGGGCAAACATCCGCCTGCGATATACTCCCATCCTCATATGACAGTACCGGTACTGCTTTAACCGGGACCGACGCGGGGATATCAGCTGGAGTAAGCGTTTTCCTCTGACGCTCACGCTTTGCCTCCGTCACTGGCGTACACGGCGGCAGCTTCCTCCGCGGCGGCCTGCGCCTTACCTCAGGTGAGCCCACCCTCGATGAGGATGACGAACCCCCTACATATCCCCCCCTACCCCCCGACTTAAGTTCCCCCCCTACCCCACCCAACGCTCCTGAGACCGCCTCACTCACGTCAGACTCCAGAGCCGAACCCCACTGTGAGTCAGAGTCGTTCTCATGGCCCGCCCCTATCTTTGATTTAACCCTTGACCTCCCTCCTAACTCCCTGCCTCTATCCGACCTTCCCCCTGGTAGCTTACTACCCCTCACCGTGCTTCTAATTGACTGTTTTTTAACTTTTTCATCCATTTCAGTCCCACGAGTAGCGGAGAAATATATGTCCACCCGGCTAGAGCTCCAGTAGCCGAGCAAGCCTACATTTCCAGACGCGAGGGTCGGCAGGTACCCGCGCCCGGAAGAGTTTAACGATAGGAAAGCCCTCCTACCACTCAGGTCCTCGGCAACCCTACCCACCTTGACCTTGGCGGTTTTTTCCCCAAGGTGTCCTTCCTCGCGGGCCAGCCAACTAAGGCAAGCCCCCCACCCCTGTCAGCAAGCTGACAGGACCGGTCTGACCGACAGAACCTACCTAAAGGTCCGCCCACCTCACTGAGTTCCTCAGTTAGGCGGGACAGCCGCTCTCGCCCACGCTGCCACTACAAGAAATAGTTCCTGATGCCAGCCGGGCCCCTACACACACCCCAGACTTCCCTAAGCCTATATCCTTACTATTATCCTATACTTCTACCCCAGTCCAGTACTAACACTACCCTAGCAGCACCACGCTGTACGGAGACAAAAGGTACCAATTCAATAAATTTACACCATTTAGCCCCGCACCGCACAGCCATGCCTACAAACTAGACCCCAATAATAGTCTCCAGCCCTATAAAGCACTATTATATTACCCACGACTAGTCTATATAAAACTTTAGGATGTCACCCAACAAGAAACAACAATGACAAACACATAATTATCACATATCACACATTGCACAACCCAGACAGGTACAGACTAAATACTATCACCCCACAACAATATAACACTAGCCAATACCTAAGTGCAGTATAATGCGTGTACTTTCTTTTACACTGCAGATCCTCTTATTTACATTTTATTGTATTTTGACTATAGGATTTCTGTTCTGGAGAAGCTCTTTTCCCCTGCATGTTTTATTTTATTAGAGTATTGGCACATCCTTACATACAGCTAAATATCTAAATACAATTAATAAACATCAGAGATAAAACAAATTAAACAAATAAATTAACAAATAACAAACAATGTTATTTCAAAACAAAACAAACTTTCTACAACGTCAAAATAGGTGTGCAATGTCAAAATAAATGTTACCATTAATTATCAGTCAACAACATCAATCAAAACAATTCACAGACTAAGTCAAACAAATGCCGGTTCACACTAACCGAACAAATTACACAACTCATTTCAGTCAATAGATTCTGAGCAAACTGACCATAAACCACTTTAATTGGCGAAATGCGTTGTCTGTGTAACACCCCAAAACATCTTAAACCAGTTATCAAAATTTAATGTCAGTTTCAGTTGACACATGTCAGTTGAAAAATAAATGTCAAGCGCTGAGCATGGAACAAACAGTCTGTGGTATTATGTAAAATATAAAATAAAGCTAGTGGGTATAAATTAATATCTTTCAAGCAGAAGAGACTAGATTCAGTGTAGTGGCAGGCACATATCAACACGTGTTCCGCCGCCAACAGCGCCAATTCATCGAAGTAGAGGCAGTAACCTAGAGGCGACAATGCCAACAAACTAACTCCCATCGCACCCCGCCAGCACTGATACACTTTAAATAAATTATAACTTGTAATGTATGTTCCAGACAGCCACGAGGACGCACCGGTGCCGGGCGCTGGGCGGCCGGGCGCCACCGAGCTGCCCCGGTAACGAGAGATAAGTATTGCCTGATTGTAGGAACATTTCCTTCTCATTCAAAGTTCCCAGCTTCTAGTAACCTATACTTCTATTCCCAGGTGTGAAATCTACAACGCGGTATCAATTCCACGCCATGGAGCCCTTATGGAGACAACAACGATTGCCTCCGGTGAGTTAATGAAGAGCCGAAAATAAAATAAAATAAAATAAGATGTTGCATGTATAGGATTCCTAGAACTAAATAATCGTTTCTCTTTTCAGGTACCAGTGCTGATAACAAGGGGAGAATATCAATCAACTGAAGCAGGGCCATAGCGCAAACCTGCCTCGGAACATGTAAGCGCTCTATAATCTGAGTGCAGTATATACAGTGATAAGTGCAATAAAATTTGTGTAAATATAATGTACATGTACAAGTGACCAGCAAATAAGTGAAACCGTGTGTTTAGTTAAAATAACAGCATATGTGAGACCGCTGATTATACAAAGAGTGGCCTAATAAACGGATGTTCAGGTTTGTGGTTTCATTTGCTAGCCAGATACCTTATAAAACTAACTCCCAATGTATATAGTTCCTATTTTTATTACAAGTCATAAATTTAAAATACAAATTAATAATTACTTAAATGTCAAGAGTGCAATTGAGTGGATATACAAAATACATAGATAAAATTTAAAATCATTAATATAAATTAATAAGTTAATGCTCTCATTTAGCTACTAGGCTAGATGAGATACTAGATTAGAATTAAATAATCAATTTAAAATATGAAATATTGAAAATAAAATTAAAATTGAGTTTTGGAATGTCTACCCACTACTTGTAGTGCAAAAACCGTTAGAAGCTAAAGTGTTCCCTAATTTAAAATATATTACCCTCTGGACATCAAAACTGTGCCTGAGAGTAGGGAAGGCACAGCCTGTGCATGGTAGGGGCCCACAACCCTCTCTTCGGCCCATGGGATCGGGTATGGGGACCCATTTAGTTACACACTTAAACAACAAAATAATGTCTATAAGGCAATGGCACTTAGCTGGATACTGCTGATGTTCCCGCGGGTCAGGCACTCTTCTTTCGCTATCCGGATCCACGGCACGAACACCAGGGGGGGTTCAGCTCTACACCAACCAGGAAGCAAATGTAAGCCCACGGTAGCACCTAGGCGAGTAGCACCACCCCCGGGGCTAGCAGGGGACCCCTCCGTTGTTTCAGCAATGTACTCCGGAGGTCTCTGGACAGCAATCCTTCAGCAAGAGCCGCCGCTGCATTCCCACCGACCATACGGTGCCCTGCCGCAAACAGTGTTCCTCCGAGCAGGATTAGGTGCTAATCCCACAGGACTGCTGCAGGTCAGCAGAGGAGGCAATCACATATCCACTGGCATCCCACGGGATGTCTTTTAGGGCCATGTAAGTCACTGGTACATTTGAATACTGTAACGGTTTTTCACAAAACTGCACATAATTTCCCGGAAAGTGGGAATATCACAACGGGATAACCACGAACAGGTAGGGGAAGGACCCACGCACCTGGGGAAACACCTTAATCACAAATTGGGAGCACTTTTACGCACTTTTGAATTTTGTACGCGGAGCGAACTTGTCAACCTAACCTAACCTAACCTAACCTAACCTAACCTAACCTAACCTAACCTAACCTAACCTAACCTAACCTAACCTAACCTAACCTAACCTAACCTAACCTAACCTAACCTAACCTAACCTAACCTAACCTAACCTAACCTAACCTAACCTAACCTAACCTAACCTAACCTAACCTAACCTAACCTAACCTAACCTAACCTAACCTAACCTAACCTAACCTAACCTAACCTAACCTAACCTAACCTAACCTAACCTAACCTAACCTAACCTAACCTAACCTAACCTAACCTAACCTAACCTAACCTAACCTAACCTAACCTAACCTAACCTAACCTAACCTAACCTAACCTAACCTAACCTAACCTAACCTAACCTAACCTAACCTAACCTAACCTAACCTAACCTAACCTAACCTAACCTAACCTAACCTAACCTAACCTAACCTAACCTAACCTAACCTAACCTAACCTAACCTAACCTAACCTAACCTAACCTAACCTAACCTAACCTAACCTAACCTAACCTAACCTAACCTAACCTAACCTAACCTAACCTAACCTAACCTAACCTAACCTAACCTAACCTAACCGGAAGCGGGCCACAGTAGTCATACTCAGGAAACCGGCAAAAGAAGACTACAGTAACCCAAAATCATATAGGCCTATAGGCCTGCTCCCGGTGCTGGGAAAAATCTTCGAAAAAATGTTAGTGGCGAGGCTGAAACACCACCTCATACCAAGGCTGAGCACCCGTCAGTACGGATTCATGCCCCAAAAGAGTACCGAAGACTCTCTCTATGACTTGATGACGCACGTGCGCTATAAATTAGGTCAAAAGCGCTTGGTACTAGTAGTGTCACTGGACATAGAGGGAGCCTTTGACAACGCTTGGTGGCCCATGATTAGTGTCCGATTGATCGAAGAAGAATGCCCAGAGAATACCAGCGGAACCATGGACAGCTTACTCTCCGACAGAACTGTGACAGTGCGGTATGCAGGACACACATACTCAAAAGCTACAAACAAAGGCTGTGTCCAAGGATCAATTAGTGGCCCGATCCTCTGGAACTTAATAATCGACCCACTGCTCCAGGAACTCGCAGAGCGCGATGTTTACGGCCAGGCGTTTGCGGACGACGTTACGTTGGTGTTCGATGCGGAAACAGCCTTGGAGGTGCAGCAAAAGGCTAATGTCGTTCTCGAGTATGTTCGGGAGTGGGGTGTCCGGAACAAACTGAAGTTTGCACCGCATAAAACGAATGCTATGGTTATCACGCGGAAACTGAAGTATGACACACCACTCCTGAGGATGGGCGGGATCGACATCAAAATAGTCAGGGAGATGAAGCTTCTGGGACTCTTGATAGACGACAAACTAACTTTCAACAGCCACATAACATCTGTGTGCCAAAAGGCCATCAAATTGTACAAACGTCTATCAAGAGCCGCAAGAGTCAGTTGGGGTCTGCACCCCGAAGTCATCCGCACCATATATATCGCGGTCATAGAACCAACGATAATGTACGCCGCAAGCGCATGGGCACCGTCAACATCGAAGCTCAAGACAGTGAAGCAGTTCAACGTCGTCCAGCGCAGCTTTGCCCAAAAGCTAACAAAAGCCTACAAAACGGTCTCTCTCAATTCAGCTCTGGTGCTTGCCGGAATACTCCCTCTTGATCTCCGAATAAGAGAAGCAGCCGCTCTCTATGAGATCAAGAGAGGGGTGGGCCGGCGAGCGCTGGGTGACAGAGAAACCGAGGCCAGAACCCCATTTGCCCAAATACCCCACCCCGCAGGAAATATTGACCTGGAGTTCATGAGCCTCGTAGACCAACAATCCGTCGACGCAATTAATACCCAATCGGTCCGGATATATACGGACGGGAGCAAGATTGAGGGTAAAGTCGGTGCTGCATTGTCCATATGGAATCGCGAACGAGAAATAAAATCCATCAAACTCAATCTTGCTCCACATTGTACGGTCTACCAGGCGGAACTCTTGGCAATATGGAAAGCGACTGGGGAGATACTAAAACGGCCAGAGACGAGCTTTGGTATATACAGTGACTCAAGGTCCGCCTTGCAGTCACTGATAAACCAGGGCTCCACTCATTGCCTGGCAACCCAAGCTCGTCAAAACCTTTGGAACATAAGGAAACAACATAAGACTGTTGACTTATGCTGGATCAAGGCTCATGCGGGCTTTGAGGGCAACGAAAGGGCCGACCAGTTAGCTAAAGAGGCGGCCTTAAGAAAGAAGACCACGCCGGACTACGAACTATGTCCGACCTCATTCGTCAAGCGAACGATCCGGCGGGAAACGCTTGACGAATGGAATCGCAGATACAAGGAGCAAAAAACTGCCAGCACCACCAAGCTATTCTTTCCGGATGCAGTTGCAGCATACAAAGTCGTCCGTAAATTGGAAATAAACAACATCACCACTCAGATACTGACAGGCCACGGTGGGTTCGCCGAATACTTGAACCGATTCAAGTGCTCGGAGAATCCAGCGTGTGCCTGCGACGCAAATGTAAAAGAATCTGTTGAACATGTACTTTTTGAGTGTCCAATTTACGGGCGACACAAATACGAGACAGAACACAAAACACAAACAAGCATCACACGGCAAAATGCCCCAGAATTAATTTCAAATAGAAAAACACGAGATACCTTTATAAAGTATGCACGAGACATTGTACAGAAAGTAAACGCTAAAAATAAAACCTAACTAACGTAAAAGTAAAAAACAACCTGCAAATAAAACAATAAAAGCACAACAAAGGCTCTGATCACGTCAGAGGATTTCAGCAACCTGTATCCCTAATCCATACATAATGTAAAAAAAAAAAATAAATAAATTGGAACATGTAAACTAGAGTATAAGAACAACACCTGTAATAAAATATAAGTAGAATAAGAACAACAATGTAAAATAATAAAGCAAACTGTGTAAAATTTAATTAGCTCGCGGGCCGGGCCAGAAAGCGCCCGGACAGGGAAAAAAAAAAAAAAAAAAAAAAAAAAAAAAAAAACCTAACCTAACCTAACCTAACCTAACCTAACCTAACCTAACCTAACCTAACCAAACGGCAGGCACCAGAAAGATCCTAATGGGGGGGGATGCCAATGCCAAGAACATCTGGTGGGGCGGGAACATTACGGATAAGAAAGGAGAGGAAATGGAAGGTGCTCTGAACGAGATGGGCTTTAACATCCTCAACGAAGGCAATATCCCAACCTTCGAGACAGTAAGAGGAGCCAACGTACTCACCAGCTTCGTAGACGTGACGGCCTGTACAACGGAAATCTTCCACCTAATACACGACTGGCGAGTCGATCAGGGACTGACAAGCTCTGACCACAACGGCATCACTTTTAGGTTGGGTTTAAAAAATTCAATAGGAGAGGATATTGCCAGCAGCACCAGAAAATATAATACTAAAAAAGCTAATTGGAACCAGTTTCGTGAGAAACTGGCCCAATTACTTCTGGAGAAAAACCTCAATAAAAATACAGTAGAGTCCTTAAAAAATACAACTGAAATAGACGAACTAGTTCAAAATTACACACAAGCAATAACTGATGCTGCTGACAAAACTATACCTAAAAAGAAACTTAACCTAAAACTTACCTTGCCGTGGTGGTCCCAGGAGCTCGAAGACCGGAAACTCGACGTAGCCACGAAGAAAAGAAGAATCTGTTGTGCAGCGCCGTCCCGCAAGAAAAAAGTAGCCGAAGAGTACCTGAAACAGAAAACGGAATATGAAATAAATGCAGACGAAGCACAGACAAAGAGTTGGAAGAAATTCTGTGGAAAACAGGATAGGGAAGGAATGTGGGAGGGTATATATAGGGTCATTAGTCGCACCAAAGCGGCGACACCGGACATTCCTTTGTCGGTGGGAGGAACAACACTGAACAAAAAAGAATCGGTCAAACTACTGGCAGAGACCTTCTACCCGGAGGACCTGAAAACACAAGACGAAGATTGCCACCGACGGACAAGAATCAAAGCGGAACAAAGAAACGTAACGGGTCATAATGCAAAAAATGACCCACCGTTTTCGAAAACAGAGCTAATGTCGGCGGTGGAAAGCTTCAACCCAAAGAAGGCTCCGGGTAAAGATGGACTGACGTCAGACATCTGCCACCAAGCAATTATAACAGATCCAGAGTTGTTCCTCGCACTGACAAACAAATGTCTGGAGTTGCACCACTTCCCGAAGGCCTGGAAAGAAGCAACGGTGATAGTCCTCCGAAAGCCTGGAAAAGACGATTACCACAGCCCGAAATCGTACAGGCCAATAGGCTTACTGCCAGTACTAGGAAAAATTTTCGAAAAACTAGTCATCGGACGACTAAAATGGCACCTGCTTCCAAAACTAAGTACTCGCCAATATGGCTTCATGCCCCAGAGAGGCACCGAAGACGCCCTCTATGACCTGATGCGACACGTACGTGGAAAACTAGCTCAAAAACGACTGGTGACGATGGTTTCGCTGGACATAGAGGGCGCCTTCGATGGCGCATGGTGGCCGGCCATAAAAGTTAAATTGGCAGAGGAAGGCAGCCCCTTCAACATAGGACAGGTAATGGACAGCTATCTCAAAGACAGAAAGGTAACCGTGAGATACGGCGGCGTGGAGTACACGAAGACCACCAATAAGGGCTGCGTGCAGGGATCCATTGGTGGTCCGATCCTGTGGAACGCGCTGCTGGACAACCTGTTGAAGGAGCTAGAGAAGCAGGGCTACTATGTCCAGGCATTCGCAGACGACATAGTGCTTGTGTTCGACGGGGAAGAGGCTAGGGAAGTGGAAGGACAGGCCAATGCAGCTCTCGCACATGTTCGGAGGTGGGGTGTCGAGAACAAACTTAAATTCGCACCTCAAAAAACCAAAGCGATGGTCATTACTAAAAAACTAAAGTTCGACACCCCGCGTCTGAACATGGGCGGGATCGACATTGAAATGTCTAAAGAGATTAAGATCCTGGGGCTCACGATAGATGATAAGCTAACATTCAATACCCATGTAGCCAACATCATGAAAAAAGCAACAAACATCTACAAGCAACTATCGCGAGCAGCCAGGATCAGCTGGGGACTGAACCCTGAAATTATCAGGACCATCTATATGGCAACTATAGAACCCATAGTGTTGTACGCCGCCAGTGCTTGGGCACCTGCAGCAACAAAACTGAGCGTACGTAAAAAACTAAACGCAATGCAAAGGGGGTTTGCTCAAAAAATAACAAGAGCTTACAGGACAGTCTCCCTTAACTCGGCCCTGATACTGGCTGGTATACTCCCCTTGGACCTCCGCATTAAAGAAGCAGCCGCACTATACGAGGCCAAGAGGGGGGTGTCACAGCCAGGACCAGACGACCGGGAAGTGGAGGAGCGAGCACCGACGTTGGAGGCACCACACCCGGAGCAGAATATGAGCCTGGAGTTCATAAACTTGGAAGACGAACAACAAGTGCAAGAGAATAACACCCAGACAGTGAAGATATTCACTGACGGCAGCAAAATTGGGGGTCAAGTCGGAGCGGCGATATCCATTTGGAGCGGCAACGCAGAGACAAAGACCCTCAAACAAAAACTAGCCGCACACTGCACCGTCTACCAAGCGGAACTCTTGGCCATATCCAGTGCAACGGATGAGGTGATTAAAAGATCCGAAAAAACGTACGGAGTGTACAGTGACTCGCGATCAGCCCTGGAATCAATTAAAAACTTTAGCTCAACCCACCCGCTGGCGGTTAAAATTCGTAAAAACCTACGTACCATAAAGCAACAAAATAAGGAACTATCCCTGTTCTGGATAAAAGCTCACGCTGGACTGGAGGGTAATGAGAGAGCGGATGTTTTGGCTAAGGAAGCAGCCCTCAAATTAAAAAAGAAACCGGACTACGATAAGTGCCCCATTTCATTCATCAAGCGACAACTCCGGGAGCAGTCGATTGATGAATGGAATGAGAGGTACAAAACAGAAACCACAGCTGAAACGACAAAAATATTTCTACCAGACGCCAAAGAGGCATATAGGATAGTGCGAAGGATAACTATCACCAACTTTGTCACCCAAACACTAACAGGACATGGTGGATTGGCGGGGTATCTGTTTCGCTTTAGGTGTGCAGAGAGCCCAGCATGTCCCTGTGACCCAAACATACACGAGACGGTAGAACATGTGGTCTTCGATTGTCCTATATTCGGCATTGAACGTTTTGAAACAGAGCAGGCACTAGACGAAAACATAACAAAACAAAAAGCACCAACATTAATAAAATCCAACGCAAAAAGAGACAAATTCTTAAAATTCTGCACTATAGTTATAGAAAAAGTAAACAAAAGAAATAAAACCAACTAAACTAACCAGATAATATTTAAGGTAAAAATTCAAATAAAGGTAACAAAGGTCTCTGATAACGTCAGAGGGAGTATGGCAATCCTGTTTTACCCCAAGAAATGTTATTGTAATGAACATAATTAGATGAAATAAGAAAACTGTAATACTAATGTAATACTAGAATAAGAACAATATTGTATAGAGAAACTTATGATATGAAATAAAGATAAATTTGTTGAAACTTAATTAGCTCGCGGGCCGGGCCAGAAAGCGCCCGGACAGGAAAAAAAAAAAAAAAAAAAAAAAAACCTAACCTAACCTAACCTAACCTAACCTTTTTTTTTTTTTTTTTTGTTATAGCAGTGGAATGCTTTTTACGCATCCCTAACTATTGGGCGGAGCCAATAGTCGGGGTATGTGGGACTCAATGCCAACAACTTCGTCCTTGGCTACTTCCAAGTCTATCCGAGGCTGAAGCCCGGATATACTTAGAAGCAGCTAGGCTTCAGTTGAAGACCAACCCGGTGGACAAGCTCCCCCCGCTGCCGGGGCTCATCGCATCCACCGCGGTAATACCCACTAAACCACAGCTGTGTCTCCTTCCTCGGCGCTTGTGTCGGGGACATGGGAAATCCGAAGATGCGTCCACCGAACCCCGACAGCGCTGGGACCCTCAATAGAGGGAACCCCGTCCTCGGTGTGGTACACCGGACTTACTGAGAGGCGCGCGGAAGACACCGCGCGCGCCACCTCGAGGCCTGTGCGCGGCGGCTGTCCCGCTCCCCGGGATAGTCGCCGCGGCCTCAGTTATGGAGGGCGCAGGGCGTCCGGAAACGCCCTTCGCCTTCGGCCAGCTCTGCGGCGGCGCATGGGGCAGTCGGAGACCGCCTCACGCTCGCGCTCTGCCGCTTCCTTCTGCGCGAGCACGCTCTCGCAGAAGTTGGCCACCGCCGTCCAGGACTCCTCCCCTTGAACCATAGCGCGAACTACGGCTCGCAGAGAGAAGTCAAAACCGATGACGGCAGCCAAAGCCGACCTCTGGTCCGACCACGCCGGACACTCCTCCAAGGTATGTTGCGCCGAGTCTTCCTCGGCTCCGCAGTGGTGGCACACCGGCGTCGGCTCCCTCAAGGCTATGCGACACAGGTACCCGCCGAAGCAGCCATGCCCTGACAGGACCTGCGTCAGCCTGAACGTGAGTGTGCCATGACGCCGGTAGAGCCACTCGCCAAGGACATCGCGGATGCCCTCGACCGTGCGTCTGCCGAAACTCGGGCGCTCCATACGAGCCCTCCACTCATCAACAGCATCTAACCGGACGAGCTCCCTGCGATGCTGGATTTCGCGGAGGGCTGGGTTGTTTCCACCGGCTCGAAGGCGCTGCCGCCAGTCGTAGACCGACGCTAGCACGCCAGCCTCCAAGTCCCATGGCAGGGACCCCGCGAGTAGTAAGGCCGCCTCTCCGGATATGGTGCGGTATCCCCTGGCCACCCCTATCGCGATTGCGCGCTGAGGCGCTCGCAGGAGGGGGACGACGCTCGCTGAGAGGGCGCGAGCCCAAACAGGAGCGCCGTACAGGGCCATGGACCGCACGACTCCCAAATAGAGGCGGCGGCTCGCTTCTTGGGGCCCATTTAAATTGGGCATAATACGCCTAAGGGCCGATGCCACTTTTAGAAGCCGCGGCGCAAGAGCTGCGAAGTGCGGCTTAAAGCTCCATCGGCTGTCAAGGACCAATCCTAGGTACTTGAGGGTTGGCTGGAGGTTGATCCTCACGCCTCCGACAATGATGTGCGCCCCAGGTGGGGGTCCTCTGCGTGGGCCGTGAAACATCATCGCCTGGGTCTTGTGAAGGGCCACCTCCAGGCCAAGCCTCCGTATCCTGGACACAATGTGTGCCACCGCTGCCGTCGCTAAGATGCTCGCCGAACGATAGTCCTTACCAAGGACTACCACCAGGACGTCGTCGGCGAAACATAAATAGTACACCCCGGGAAGAGTCGACCCACGGAGCACCCAACCAAACCCGAAATTCCACAAGATTGGTCCTAGGACCGAACCCTGCGGAACCCCGCGAGAGGTCGAGTGGAATCTGGTGCCAGTCCGGGTTGTGTAGGCGACAATCTGTGGCAGGTACCTTTCTACGACCTTAATGAGGTACTCGGGCACCCCGTGGTAACGGAGCGCCGCGAGAATGCACTCCCAGGGCAAGGTGTTAAAGGCATTGGAGATGTCCACGGACACCACCAATGCGACCTCGCCCCGGTGTACAGCGCCCCCAGTAAGGTCCATCAACCTCAGTATGGCATCTACGGTCGATCGACCAATTCGGAAGCCATACTGGTTGTCTGTAAAATCTGGTCCAACGGTGCGAAGGTGGTTGTTCAGACGGGCGGCTATGATACGCTCAAAGAGCTTTACCACCTCGTTGACAAGAACTATTGGGCGGTAGGAGGAGGGTGAGTCCGCCGGTCGTCCTTCCTTCTTCAGAAGCACAAGCTTCCCACTACGCCACTTGAGAGGGAACTGACCACGCTCCAGGCACGCAGAGTAGAGGCCCCTGAGTCGAGACGCGAGGTCATCGAGCTCTAAGGCCTCCACCCAAATGCGGCCCGGTATCCCGTCTAGTCCGGGGGCCGTGTTTTTCGACCGAAGTCTGATCACGGCCTCCTTGAGTTCCTCCCTCGTGACGGCAGGGATAGAGGTGTCGGCGGTTCCTGTGCCGGGAGGCGGAGCCATCGCCGGCGGCGTGTGTGCGCCTCTGCTCGGGAACAGAGTCGACATCACGCCTTCCAGGAACTGCGGCTCCAGACTTTGGGTGAGGGGCGGCGCCGACTGGCGCAGTTTGCCTCGTACCATAAGGTAGGGCCTACCCCAAGGGTTGTCGTCCAAAGTCCGAAGCATTTCCTCTTTGGCTTGCACTTTCGCCTCTTCAATGGCCTTCCGAAGCATCTCCTTGCACCGTCTGTGCTCGTTTGAGAGAGCGGCCTCCACTTCCTCGTCACTGTCACGACGATGTCGTCTGTAGCGGCGTCTGTGTCGCGTGTATAGACGGCCCGCCGCGACGCACGCAGCGCGGAGCGCCGCGATCTCGGCGGACCACCAGTACACGCAACGGCGAGGCTGGAAGGTTGTTACGCGGGGCATTGAAGCGTCGCAAACGGACGTCATCGCCGCCCCGAACCATTCCGCCTCTGCCTCAACACACGCTGGACGTTCCGGTGCCGTCTCCCACGCAGCCACTAAGAGCGCCTCCTCGAGATGTTCTCGGTCGAGGCGCGTCAGCGACCAGCGCGGGCCCTCTCGTATCCCCGGGGCCGGTTGACTGGGGTTCGAGGCGGCGGCAGAGGTGTCAAATCGGATGTACCGATGATCGGACAACGACTCCGCCTCCACCAAGACTCTCCAGCCTCGAACACGGCGCGCCAGGGCGGGGCATGCGAACGTTATGTCCACTATGGATCCGCCCTGTTGCCGCACGCACGTGTGTTCCGACCCCCGGTTGAGGATGACCAAACCGGATGTTGTGGACCACTCTAGCAGGCAGTCACCACGGGCGTCAGTCGTCGGGGACCCCCACGCCGAGGATTTGGCGTTGAAGTCCCCAAGGACGAGCACCTGCCCTGATCGTCTGTTGCCCTCTATTAACGCCGACAGTTGCCCTATGAAACCCTCGAACTCTGCGAGGGTCCTGTTCGGCGAAAAGTACGCCCCCACTATCAATAGGTTACCCAGGGTAACCGCCACGCATCCCCTACCCTTTGCTACGTGATCAAAGGGAGGGGAGCCAACGGAGGGCCGGGTAACTATTGCTACCAGGCCGTCGCGGTCAACCTAACCTAACCTAACCTAACCTAACCAACCTAACCTAACCTAACCTAACCTAACCTAACCTAACCTAACCTAACCTAACCTACCCTCTGACGTGATTAGACTCAGTTTCTAAATTATTCTTTAATAATATAACTTACCCACACATACACCATGTTCCACACACCCACGAGGAAATCTGGCACCAGCCCCGCCACTTCTCCAGCACCACCATCCGCACCCAAGGACAGGACCAGCCCCTCTACAGCCCCTGTCCAACCCTCAAAAGTGAGGCGCAGCATTGGAGAGTGGGAGGCTGGCAAACAGCTACCGCAAACAACTGCAACAAACCTGAAACAAAAAGCAGTGATTAAAACAAAGAAAACCTCGGACCCCGTCACGCAAACCCGGGGGGCCGCTCCCGCTGAGACGACTTTCACCAAGAGTCCATCCAAGTATCCCAACAGGGTTGCCGAGGCGAAAGCTTGCCTGATGAAGGCAAAGTTTCACCTCGGCAACTCGAGGAATACAAAGACGGAAATCAAGGAGGGTGTCGTCGCAGCGGTAGAGCGGCTGTACCGACTCGTGATGGAGTCCGAGGAGGAAAGAAAAAGGAAAGGGAAGGAAGAGGACACGGAAAAGGAACAATTTGAAGAGCCCAAAGCTCCCCAGCCCCCCCAGATTGCCCCCGTCGACAAGCAAGAGATCTCTCATTTGCTCTCCACACTAGCCGAACATAGTCGGCTAGTGAAGGACAGCAATGAGAGAATTGACAGACTAAAATTGGCATTAGAAGGCCAAGAAGAAGTGCTATCCAGGACATCCTACGCGAGTGTGGCAGCGGGTCCTTCGCCGCCGTTACCTGCAGCCCCGAAGGCGCTGCACTCCGTAGTGGTATCATCAAAGGATGAGCTAGACACGGGAGAGCAGGTACTGGACAAAATCCGAGAAGCCGTCGACGCCAAGGAGGGCTGGGTCAAGGTGGAGAGGGTCAGGAAGGCGAAAGACCAAAAGGTAATCATTGCGTGCGGCTCTACAGATGAAAGGGAAAAGCTGAAAAAGAGGCTACAGGGGACGGATACCCTTAATGTCGAAGACATTAAGAACAAACGTCCCCTTGTGACACTCAAGGATGTATTTTCGTTTAACACCAATGAAGACATCATAAAAGCCCTTAAAAACCAGAACCCTGACATCTGTAGAGACGTAAAGCTCGAAGAGGAATTCGAAATCCGATATAGAAAAACCGCAAGAAACCCCCACCAATGCCATATTTCGGCCAAAGTCTCCCCCCGACTATGGAGCCGCCTCACACAAGCCGCACAGCTGCGAATCGATCTGCAGCCCAATGTCAGCGTGGTCGACCAAACGCCGCTGGTCCAATGCTCGCTCTGCCTTGGGTACGGACACAGCAGGCGTTTCTGCACAGAGACCACGCTGAAGTGCTGTCACTGCGGCGGACCACATATGCGGACCGAGTGCGCCGACTGGAGAGCTGGAGCGTCCCCAACCTGTACAAACTGCACCACCGCCAAACTGGACAGGGCCGACCATAATGCGTTCAGCCGAGACTGTCCGGTGAGGCGGAAATGGGACGCGTTAGCCCGGCAGACAGTGGCGTACTGCTGAGATGGTCCCAGGCGACACCACAAGAACAATTGCACCCGGAAAAGCATTACACAAAGGGATAGAGTCAATCGGAATCATCAGCAAGCACTACACAAATTCAGCAAATTGGGGCCACTTTCATGAGAAAGCGACCCAATTACCCACACAGCAAACAACAAACTGTAACACAACACACACCACAGATAGTAAACAATCAGACATAAACACTACACACGCAGAACACACAACACTGAATGACTCTATCCCCCACACGAATTGGCAACACTTTCATGCGAAATGGTACCAATTGCCAATAACCGCAACAAACCAGAAAACAGTAAAAACAGCAAAACCAACCTCACTACGTACAGGATCACAGGTAGCAAAGAATATAAACGCGCAGAAACATACTGTAAGTCATGACTCGCCGTTTTATATGTATAACGTAAGCCTTCGTCCGTAGTGGAAGAAGACCAATACATTCTAGAAGAAATACCCAATAGGGAGACAAATAAACGGCTACCAAAAAATTTGCTAGTAAATCACGATTAAAATAAACCTAAAACAAACTATACAAAATTAACACACGTACCCAAAATTACCTAAAAAACACGGTCTCTGATCAAGTCAGAGGGATCCGGGAAATCCTGTTACCCCGTACTATTATGAAATTATACACAAATGTCAACAAACTAGTACATAACTAAAATCTGTCTAAGAACAAAATATTATAACATAAGATATAAATAATGTAAAAAACCAGTAGAAATGTAAGCATTGTAAAACCTTAACATAAGATCAAAAAAAAAAAAAAAAAAAAAAAAAAAAAAAAAAAAAAAAAAAAAAAAAAAGCCTAGCCTAACCTAAGCCTAGCCTAACCTTAGGTCTCAGGTTTTAGTCGGTTGTGTTGACAAAAGTAAGGTTTTTATTGTTTGGGTTGAGTTTTAGTCCGTTGGGTTGGCAAAAATTTGGTTTTAGTCGGTTGGGTTGATAAAAGTTAGGTTTGTGTCCGTCTCGTTAACAATGTTAGTTTCGAGTCGAATGAGTAGGCAAAAGTTAGGTATAAGTCCGTTACGTTCGCAAAAGTTCGGTTTTAGTCGGTTAGGTTTGTTAAAGTTAGGTTTGTGTCGGTTAGGTTTATTAACGTTAGGTGTGAGTCGGTTAGGTTTGTTAAAGTTAGGTTTCAGTCGGTTAGGTTGGTTAAAGATACGTTTGAGTCGGCTCGGTTATTTAAAAAAAAAAAAATTAGGTTTAAATCTGTTAGGTCAGCAAAATTTAGGTTTTAGTCGGATAGGATGTCTAAATATAGTAATTTATTGGTATGTTTCATAGCAGAGTAAGAATCTCAATACAATTTTCATCTAAAATCATTTTTTTTTTTTTTTCAGATTTTACCTTATATTGACATAAAATCATATGAGTGCAGTATGTTTTTAATGTATGTCCTTATAGTATTTTCGAAGACGAATCCAACGGTACCTCATTCGACACTGTGGCTTGTCTGCAAGTGTCTTATTCCGTCGAACGAACGCGCCCACGCCACCTCTCCCTACTTCTGTTCACTTTGGTAAGGGACGTCTGTGCAAATAATCAATTTTGTTATTTCAACGTTAATTTCAGGTTTTTAATATTTATTTCAATATACTATGCTTAAATAGACCTGGAATAGTATGTCTACAAATTAATACTTGAGTTTTCAGACAATTTTACAAGTTTTTCCGTAATTTGTTTTACCTTGACTGTTAACACTGCCACCTAGCGAAAAAAATTTGAAACAAACAAACTGTGTAGCTTTAGAATATTAGCATAGATAGCCGCGCCCTGCGTTGTTACTAGCGTTTTGCCCTTCCCGCGGGAATTCCGGGATAGATATATACTATTGAGGTTATTAAGTACATTTGTTTCATATATACACTCAACACGTTATTAAATGTTTATATATTTTTTACTAAATATATTAAATCTGTATTCTTTTCCGTAGCTTTCAAATGATATTTAGAACTGGGAATCCAGGACATAGGTCCATATAGGACATATTTGCGAGCGTATGTTACGTTACCTACTTCATGAGTAGGTGTGCGTTTACCTGATATGAATAGCATTATTCCAGTATTAATAATAAAGGACAAAAGTTTCATCTGTTCACCGCTAGATGGTGATGTTCTCATTGCTGCATATTAGTAAAGATAAAAATGAGTACCGCCGCGACTGCTTTCTGTATCTTAAATTACTTCATCAATTCACGTATTTTATATCTTCAAATTCTACTCTACACGTTTAGAACGAGTGTGTGAGCATTCGTGGTGAGCATCATGGAATCTAGGCAATACCTATGTATGCCATTACATCTTTAAGTACCTAACATTAAGTACTATTTAAAACAAGCTTGTGATGGATGGATGTATGTATGGATGTATGTTTGTTGTTCTTTTACGCAAAAATTACTGAATGGATAAGGATCAAACTTTACAGTAATTTATATAGGTTAAACAAATTTCGGGAGCGGGTACAACGTGGGTGAAACCGCGGGGCGCGGCTAGTAGTACATAATTCTAGTTCATGCTACAGGATGTAGGCGTATCCAACCTTTATCGGTAGCTATTGTCACGTGCAAGTCGCGCTCGTGTACGAGTTTCCGTGATGAATAATTGCTCTCGCTAATTGATTAACTAATAGTATTAAAATCGAATTAAAATTTATTAAACTTACATTGAATTAACAACAGTTTGCAAATCACAATATTTTCTATTAATTTACTCATATCAGCTTTTCATGAAACCATTAAGTTTAATCACCTTAAATCTACAATGATTCTGAACCCTTATCATCGTTTATATGGTCCACTACTGATTACTAGATGGCGCTCGCTGAATATGTTAAAAAATGTAATGGCAGGATCATTTAGTTATATGTATGTATTACGTAGTCTAGATAACTAAATGGGAAGGATAAATATATTTAGTCACGAGTAACTTCATAATTATTGTTTTGATATTTATTTCTGATTATAACCAACTAGTTATGTTTTAAGGATCATTATTAAAATTTATTTTATTATATTTTACGAAAAGGTTAAATAATATTTATTCAGGACAAGACAAATTCATATACTTAGTATAACAATACGACACGGCTTTTGAGAATTTTTACAATATAGGTAAGTAATCAATAACTACATAGTATAAAATAAAGTCGTCTCTGTTTGTCTGTTTGTCTGTGTGCTTAAATCTTTAAAATTACGCAGCGGATTTTGATGCGGTTTTTTGTAATAGGTTTTTTGTAACCGTCCTCTTGAATCACTCTAGATTCAAGAGGACGGTTTATATGTAAAAAAAAACCCGAAATTCCCACGGAAACGGGCACAACGCGGGTAAAACCGCGGGGCGCTGCTAGTATTATCATAAACGACTTATGTTATGCCCTTCACAAGGACTATAATATTAACCGTGGCCGCTCAACCATGAAACATACTTGTGACTTATGTAATGTCACTGTCAGTGTCATCATCCAGTCATCTGTCTTCCTTTTTTGTACGAGTGATTGTTTTGTTTTGATGATTGTTGGACATGTGTATCTGGTATCAATGTGTATCTTGGTCTGTGATGTGTATTGTGTTCATGTGTATTGTGTTGCTGCTGTGTTGTGAAACATAATTTAATATTCGGAACCTGAAGTGTTTCATACATCGAACTTAATTAATTATCTTCGATATATGAAGTATTTTAGTATCTCTCTGATCTCTAAATTTACTTAATTTATTATTAAGCGCTGCGAGACGTAAATAAAACTAGTACAATGAGTCACAGGCCGAAGTTTTTAAAGCCAAGTAAGTTTACGGAGTTTATCCTCCTTTACTACAATTTGTTCAAATATTAAGGAAAAAAGATGGAAACCAAGTCAACCAAGCATTCTGTTCATGTATCAAATGCTTCAACATAGTACAAACTCTGCTAACCTGGCACAAAGTTGCGAGTACGATGCCGGCTCTGCTCCCCCCACTATATCTGGGTAGTTCAACTAATTAATGTTTTTTAAAGATAGTTCAACTAATATTTGCATGCAGCTCCGTGTCATTGGATCATGTTTTGTTAGCACCAAACATGGATCGCTAACCCCATGACATTGATATAATGAACAACATATGTATGTGGTGATTACGTGTCCCAACTGCCAGGCGAGGGCCCGCTGTACCCGGAGCGTGTGCCGGAGCGCGAGGGCGGCGCGCTGGCGGACGAGGACGCGCGCTCCTCCTTCGTGTACAACCGCTACCACCACCTCCCGCACGACGCTCAACGGCAGAAACTGCCTATATTTCAGTACAGGTGGGTTGGACACACATACAGTTAAACTTGAAATGATACTTATAGCATACCATTGTTATACTGCTACCTATATTTTATATATAAAATCAATGGTCATAAACCTTTTTACTTAGTAAGCTACATTGGTTACTTGTTGTATTTTAACGGTTCGTTGATATTTGTTAACAAGAGGGTAAAATCTATAGCTATTAATAACTAGTAGAGTAGTAGGGCACATAGGGCTGTGTCAATAAATCCATAACCCCTTTAAACTGGCTTATTATAATTATTTGGAAATAAATGCCTCGTACAATCTAGTGATCCAAAGCATATACATACAAGGCATGTTAGGAGGACTCCACATACAAGCCTCCTGTAACATGTATGACAGACAGACTGTGTGAGATGTCTGACCTTACATTATTCATGTGTCGTGGCCTGCGCAGGAACCACATCCTGTACCTGTTGGAGCGGTACCAGACGCTGGTGCTGGTTGGAGAGACGGGCTGTGGCAAGTCCACCCAGGTGCCGCAGGTCAGTCACATGCCCTGTACAGTCAGCCGGTGACATTTTGGTCATACTTACAACCTAGTCATGTTTACACTTCATAAGTTAAGCTCACTTAGAAGTTACAACAGTATCATTTAATCTTCTCAACATGTGAATGGGAATGTTCAACTAGAGAGAATAATATGAGAAAGTAAGGGCTCTACAATGTCATGGGCTGACTATACGCCAAGAGATTACAATACAACTAATTTTCCTCTGGGTTCACTTGGTACCCATCTATGTGAGAATTTAGTGGTAATCATTACCCTCATTTTGTACTTGACTATTTGATAAGCATGTTTGTGGAATTCGAGTACAGGCGTCTGAATGATGACAGCGTCACATACATTATGACATGAAATACATCAGCGTTGTATCAATAGAGTATATGAACTCGAATAATAATATTTAATTAACATGTGAGATAATACTGTTCACCATTGTTGAAGATCATTTAATTAAATATTTTAATCACATGATTAAATATGGCATTGAAGAAATTACATATATGCAATAGAATGTAATATTACGAAGTAATGAGTGAGTGCTCCCTGGGCCTGTCGCTAGCATTGTGTCTTGGATGGAGAGAGTAAAAGTTCATTTTGATCCATTTCTATTTTTATATAACTAATGAATAGTAGCTTCAATTCAAGAAACAAAACAATTACAGGTATAATTTAAGGAACCATATTGAATTGCGAGGCCAATCTTAATAAAAGTGGGATATGTAAACATTTAGTCATGTTCATATAGCTAGGAGATGTTCAGTCTACACTATCTATGCGCAGTCAAGAGGATTCTATGTCTATCGTCTACTGTCTACTAATATTATAAAGAGGTACAGTTGGTGACTTTGTTTGTTTGTTTGTAAGGGCTAATCTAAGAAACTCCAAATCCGATTTAAATAATTATTTTTATAATGGATGCCACATTTAACGTGAAGGTTATAGGCTATTTTTCATCCCGAAACCAGGGGACCGGTCACACCGCGGGTAAAACCGCGGGGCGCTGCTAGTTCTAACACATGTACTCTTCGAACTTTTATACAGTGCTTGTTAGCATTTTGCAAACGTTTGCATATTTTTTCAATAATGTAAATTAAATTTAGTCCAAGAGAATAAAGCTTTGTAACATGTAATACAAATATTTTTATACACCCGGTTAATATTAGACAATCAATCTGCTAATACTTTTATTCAATCCTCCGTGATTGCGGTATACTAGGTCAGCTGTGTTCACACTGTGTATCTATAAACTTTTTGTTTGCCGGGATTAGAAACACAATAGAAAAACAATTGTGTCGGGCTTGGATCCGCGTTCCGGCATATGAGGGGTTAAAGATGACGAAATATTTAAACAAATTTGGCTTTTTCCGCCGCCCATTTCGTCTGAAAGTTCCTGTTCCTTTCTGTGCTAGAAAAAAGTGTAAGCGCGTTGCAGACTACCAGAATATGTGCGATTTGTTGCATTTTGATCCGGTTAAAAAGAGCTAGAGCGGAGTGTGTCCCGCCCGCCGCGCCGCCCGCCCTCGCGGCGCGGCAGTCGAGTGCGCGCCGCCGGCTGAGGCGCACGCTCCGCCGCGATACTCCGCGCTCCGTGTTTACATACTGCCGGTACTGAGCCGTTGTTTTGGATACGCTGACAATCATTACAAACAAGTGGCGGGCGATGCGATACCGCGGTCTCGCCGATAACAATAACAGAGGAATGAGCTCCCGCTGAGATGGCGTGGGGAGCGGGGCGCGGCGCGACGCTGGCGCTGGGCGCGCTGGCGGTCTACTGCGCGTGGATGGAGGCGCTGCTGGTGACGCGCGTGCGGCGCCACGCGCTGCCCGCCTTCAACGAGACGGACTCGCCGCCGCCGTACCGCGCCGGCTGGGTGCCGTGCGGCGTCAACCCGCTGTGCGCGCCCACCGTGAAGGCGCTGCTCGTGGACCACGTCAACCACTACGTGTACGGCGTGGCGGCCGGCGCGCTGGAGGCGGCGCTGCGCGTGTCGGCCTGGGCCTCGGCCGACGCCGTGTCGGCGGCGCACGTGCTGGTGGCGCTGGCGGGCGCGCGCCTGCTGGCGGGCGGCTGGCGGCGCGCCGCCGTGCTCGCCTTCCAGCTGCGCATGGTGCTGGATGACCTGGACGGGCGCGTGGCGCGCGCGGGCGCGGGGGCGGGCGCGGGGGCGGGCGCGGGCGCGGGCGGCGGCGAGCGCTCCGACGTGGGCGCGCGCGGCTACTGGGTGGACGGCGCGGCGGACCTGCTGGGCGTGCTGGCGCTGCTGGGCGCGGTGCTGGCGCGGCGGCCCGCGTACGCGCGCCTGGGCGAGCGCGGCGGCGCGGCGGACGACGGCGGCGCGGCGCGCGCGCTGGCCCTGTTCGCGGGTCAGATCCTCGTGTCGTCGCTGGCGTGGAACCGCTACATCGCGGAGTACCAGGCGCTGCTGCGCGGCGCGGCGGGCGCGCGCGTGTTCCGCTCGGCGCGCTGGCTGGCCGGCTCGCTGGTGTGGCGCCTGCTCAACCCGCACGTGTACCTGCACGCGCTGTCGCTGGCGGTGCTGTGGGACCGCGCGTGGGCGCTGGTGCGCGCGGCGCGCCTGGCCGGGTACCCGCTGCTGCTGCTGGCGGTGCTGGCGTCCGAAGGCCTGCTGGCGCACACGCGGGCGGTGCTGGCCGCCGGCGACCACTGACCGCGCTCCGGCCGGCCGCTACTGTGCTGTGATTCCTTGTTGAAATTGCATATAGTTTATGTGTAGAGTTTAAGATACTTATTGCTTGCATTGAGACTATGTTATCACTGTTTTGAGTGAGTGTTGGTTTAAGTCTGTTAGTGTAGGTTTAGTGAACGAGTATCAGGAGGTGCCGAGGGCGCGCGAGCTGGCTGGAAGCCATTGCAACATCGCGCCTGTTATCATCGCGCCACATAGTATCGTATCGGCTCAATTTCCCGTCGTCATGAAGGCTCACAATTGAATCGCGTCGCCCCGATAACGCTTGCAACACGACACTGTTAGTTACGACTTACGAGTACTCGGTACGAACACTATTTCTAATGTGTTAAAGGCGCCATGCACGGAGAGTTTTACCTGCACTGATCGTAATTGTTAATAATCTGGCCTCCAGGCATGTTCGCGTTTGTTGGCTGCAGTAAACCAAATTCAAATGAGGCGATATTTCCATGTCTATGTACCAATCCGATCAGTTCAACTGTATCAGTTAAAATCCGACTGGAACTTGTAACACAAGTGTATCAGTCCTGCCTGGTCCGAGCCGCCTGTCCGCGCGTGGTATACTTCAGATGACGTGTGGTGCGACAAGGTTCCGCCCGCGGGGCTCGCGAGACGACTCCATGTTTACAAACAACGCTCGTGTAGTGTACAGCGGTCGACGACTGCTGAACAAACCCCGCGATGTAACGACTGTCGTGTGATGGCTTACCGTTCGCAAATTATGTGTTTGAAAGTCGAACGCCATATCACTTCGTACCTAATATAAAACACAGGCCCCTATCGCTATATTTATTGAACGGGGGTCATGCGTTGTTCACTGATAGTGATTCAAAAGGATAGTATTTGGCTAATTTCTAACCCGGAATTCTAACGGTTACAATGCGGTTAAAATCGCGGGACGCTGTAAGTTTACTAATAACCTAGCTAGCTAGTAGTGTTTACATTGGATGAGTTTCAGAGTTCCAACACAAAGGGTTTGTCTTCATTTTTTTCTTCTCAAACACATCTCGCTCGCTCTAAATGAAGACAAGAGATAACTGATAGATGAGATATTGTGTTTGGTGCGCATCTCGAGCCTGCAGAACAGCAAGTGATTCTCCCAAATCCGCGGGAAACTATTCTGCATGTATGCACTCGTACGCACAATTAGTAACATGACATTGTGTTTCGTCTTATGTTGAATCACATGCGGCCGCGAGCCCCCCCCCTTCCGTCACACATAGTGAGGCGACTTCACGCGCTTTTACACATCATTTAACAAGCCACGGCCCGGTCCCAATAACGCATGTAGTGATCTCGGATAGTAGTACCGATATATCAAGTTTTGACATTGTGTATATGTAAGGGAAATGTAAAGAAAATTAGTCCACAACGTTTTCTACGAACGCACTACAATGACGATCTTATAAATTGTTTAATATTTGAGTTCTGACGCGGGCTCCCGTGGCAGCGAGTTTATCAAGTAAATCACTTGTTATGACACGAAGTTTCGAATGTTCAATATATTTGTAAATTGCTCTAATGGCTCGGTGACACGTTTCTTACAACGAGTCCGCCACTATCGCGTTTCGTCTCCGTCCAATTGTCATGAGTTGACTATTTTCTGTCCTCTCTCGAGGATATATTTCTAAAGCCTATCGAGTCGGCTCTCTCGTACACTGTGGAGGCGCACAGCCGCGGGGGCGCGCAGTGACTCTGTTCCTCGCGGGTGCAAGCCGATACTTTATACTCATCATTTACTATATTTTATGGTGCGCTATACTTTTTCGTTATCACGTGAAGAAATACGTTGGTTGGTTCCGTAGCGAGGTTGCGTATAGTTTGGAAGGACCTGGCGCGCTGTTACGTCTTATCTCCCTCCTGTGCCGATATCTTCGGAGAGGACAAGCCTGAGCCTTGCAATGAAATAGGTAATGTTCCATAACAGTCTGATTGTCTACTGAATTGAACACGTAGGCTATGTTTAGGCGTCGTCATATTATGCCTGAAAATTCTAATAGTAATGTTTTTTAAAACATTATTAAGGTTTACTAAGAAATTTATGAAATATCTCATATCTCATGTCACTGAAGACATCATTACAGTTCATGTCACACACTAAAATGATGGTTCACATCCAATAGAATCCATTCGGGCCGCACACGCGCTCTCGAGTAGTGTAGGGTGAGCCGCAGCACGCGTCCGCAGTGACACCGTCCCGACACTCGGCGGGACGCCCGCACTGGTCCCGTCCGCCCGCGCGCAGGGAACCCCCCACAACACTCACTAATTCCGATTCACTATCTGCTTCTAACTTGTTACATATATTATGACACTGACTTCGGATAAACAGAAGGTTTGGAATTAGGTTTTTAATTAGGCAAATTGTAGTAAAATAAATATTACGAATTATTTGGGAATACAAGTTTTTAGTATATGTACAATAACTATACCTATAGTTCAATAACACATACCTATGTGTTCGAGTTGCTCGCGTAATTTTTTCTAGTTTATAGTCGGTTTGGCCGACTACTACCAAAACATGAATGTTTCGATTGTGTAATGTTCCTCTAATATCGAATGTGTTTGGAAGATGTTTCCGTGCTGAGTGGACGGCCGTTTGTTATCAATTAGGGAAACCTCTCAACAGCCGCGGCACTTAACCTCTTTTCTTGAGTATACCATTCATGGTATAAATGTATTATGTTTTCTTATTATTTGCTGCGGGAATGTCTGGACGAACAGTGGCTTTTCACTCTTCAAATAAAAAACTACAGTTTTATTATATCAATAGGAGCGGTTTGGTTTTATGATACTCTCATCAAAATTAGGTTCATCTTCAAACCTATTGCCTGTTTTGAAGATAGGAATGACCTTTCATCTTTTCCAATTGGTTTATGGGTTCGCGTGTGGAAAGGAAACCAATTGACGAACAATTAGTACTTTTTAAATAATATTAGTATGAAGTAATGTAATGCAGCGCACGATACTTTCCTTGTGTCCAAGTGTTTCTTATCTATTTGTCCGTAAGTGTCCCAGTGCAAGCACCGCGTGACGTAGTGAGGCAGGTGTCGCGTTCACTTCGAGTGCCTCTCCAACTGTACCGTGTACAGGGTGGTGAACGAACTATATAGTTGCGCACGATATCACCAGGGTCCACCTGGGTAAGAAGTTAACGAATTGTCAAAAGTAAACTCAAATATTGTTTGTTGTGGTCTCTAAGGGCTTTTTTGAGCGTGCCATTGGAATAGGTATGTGATGGCTCCGCTAAGCGTCATTATAGCGCGCCGTGGTTTGACGATCGTCACACTTAATAATAACGTAATACTTCGTTTTTTACCAAGTATATCGAGCCTAACTAAACGTCCACCCTGTATGCGCGACTATGCAGCTCCAGGAACCGTGATAGCCGACCCGATAACGACGCTCGTTGTGTTGAGTCGTATTATGATTGCAGTGATTTCATTTCACCAACGCGTTTCCGTTCGACTCCACTCTCGGTACTATTCGAGAGACTAAACTTTAAATTTAGTTAATGTGATGATTTATTATATGATTCATTAACAGCGCCCGCGTCGTGTCCGTTCCCGTGAGAATTTCGCGAATTTTTATACATATAAACCTTCCTCTTGAATCACTATCTATTTTAAAAATCCGCGTCAAAATCCGTGCAGTAGTATTTGAGTTTATCGCGAACAGACAGACAAACACACACGGACAGACAGACAGACGCCGCCGGGGACTTTGTTTTATATTATTCGTTTAAGAACGTCCGGTCCATAGAATATTTTTTCCATTCATTATATTTTCACTTTCCATGATATGACCCTAAAGATGCAACGTGCGGTTTGTACACACTGTATGCTATGAAAAAGTTGTTTTACATACACGCGTACTTGTTTATATTATATTCGATCACATGGGTTGTATCGTCCCAACTACATCGTCACAACGGTCTAAAGGTCTGAAGCTCTCGAGGACCACGAGCAAGAAGCAGCTCGGACACCAGTTGGGCGGGGCGGCCGAGAGTGGCATTTCTATAATCACGCCACCGTGTTTAATTGTCGTCTGGTTCTTTTAGTGGGTATCATCATGAGTGTGAATGACTCCGACGCCAAGGTTGGCCACTAACCTACTCGAACTAACTTGAAATCAGCGCCGCCTGTGAGTCCACTCGAGCAGTGACCGTGTGTGACTCAATGGAGTGGTTCCAGCGGGCGAGCATCGGGTATCGATCCACCGCTATGTATAGCGCGCTCGGCTCATTCGAGACGGAGCTTTGGTTGCACCGCGTTGTTTCAATCTAACGTTTTTCTTACAATTATTAATTACTAGTAGCGCCTCGCCTCTTACCCGCATTGTACCCGTAGGTACCCGCGGGAATTTCGACATAAAATGTATCTCACGTGTTTTTAAAGTTTCATCCAAATCCGTTCAATAGATTTTTTGTGCAAGAGAACAAATATACATAAATACATACATAGATACATGCTTACTTTTGCATTTATAATATTGTTATGGTCAAAATTGAACATATTTTATACGCATTTTTGAAGAATTTCTATATAACTGTCCAGCATTATTTAATTATTCAAGAGTCGCATACCAATATATATACCAAAACGTAAGGTATATTGTTAACGCATTCCAGTATGCACGGAAATCGGGACAAAAGTAACCAATTCAGGAACCTCGCGTAGTACTTGCTGTATGGTGTCTTTGTCGAGTTCATCGCGAAACAGACAGACAGCCTAAATACTTGGTTCTGCAATGGGTAAGAAGGTGACTAGCGCCTCGCCCCGTGTCCACCCGCCAGCGCCCTCGCACTCACCGACACACTTGTTAATATTCTATGTTAATACGCCTTCCATTTGGGTTTCCATTATCCCGTTAATGTGTACTGAGGTAGCCACATTATTTTATAAACATGATTGATGATAATATACTCGTATAGTGCGGGTTTGATGGAAATCTGTTTCATCGAATTATGTTAATCGACTTCAATATCGATTTCTTACTTCGAACTATTTGTATGTCTAGTTTAGTTCAGTACTTAGTTAAATTAAAAAGCTTATATTTAATTGTATTATTTCTGAATGTGACATGTAAGCTGTGCTGCGTGACACTGTTCCGACTGCTACGTGTCTATTCATTTTCTTGTTGTTTCTCTATGCTTTGAAGTCGATGTTTTTATAAGAACTGTATTGTTTGTGTTCAATTGATCCTAACTACTAATATTGTATTGTATGGACCCGGTGTCACGTGATGTTGGATCGTGTTCCGCTCGTATAAGAATCAAAGTGTGATCGTTAATCGCTAGATTTTGACTGATTTTTCGTAGAGACGTGTTAGGTGTTTGTTGCTCTATATACGTTGAATCATTTGTCTGTTATTTGATTGTAAAGTCTGTGATTTTAATGTATTTAATATTATAGATAGTGATAATTGTTAGATAGTAATTGATATTCATATTACGGAGTGTCTAGGTGTCTACATTTGTAATAATAATACGACCGTGTGAAACACAATGATGTATTAGTTAGTATACAGTTTAGTTAAAGGGTTTATTGGTAGAGTCTGTCGATCAATTTTGTCAATATTGTGAAGCGTTCACACATCTATCGAGGTTTCGCTCGAGTTCGCTCGGATGTTTTGGCCAACGATCGAGTGTGTCGCTTCACTAGTTTAAGTATATTTTAAGTAAATGTTTTACTACATTACAATTGTGTAAGTTGTAAACTCTACACCGTGAAGTGTGCGGGTATCGACACCTAATTATATTTTTATGAATCGTAAAATTGTATTTGTTGTTGCGAGTTCGATATTGTTGATTATATGTACGTTTTCACAAATGTTTGCGTTTTATTTCAACTTGCTGTTTTTACTAACTCTGATGTTTTCAGCCAGATCTCCCACGCTGATAACTTTGAGCTAATTTCGGTTGAACCTTTCCTCCTCCCTCCCACACCTGTAACTGACCCCATTGGTTATAAAAGATCTTGAACTCGCGCCCTCTATTGTCTGAGATGACATGTGCTCGTACATTGTCTTTTGCAAACAATTATTATTTTTTTTCCACCATTGTATAGTCTTTTTTAAACTTACACGATTTGAACACATAGTTTTAACGTACTCACGGGTTTTTTCGTGTTAGAAACTTAATAAAGCAAGTAATAACTTACTTTTTATTTCCCGACGTTTCGAGGGGATTGCACCTCTCGTGGTCGCGGGTGAACTGAAGACATTGGAGTTACCGCTGTGATGGGAGGGTAGACGTTCCAAGTGTTGGAAGTACCCTCACATGGTCAATATTAGAGTTTAAAGGTGCGTTCACATTAGACTGACACACAACACTGACAGTATCCTGGCACTTGGTCTTTTGGGCACGTCTCGAACACTTATAAGTTATTACCGGATTCCAAGCCGCAGAGAGTTTAAAACCGTCTTCACGATTGAAATTCGGATATTTCCTTATTTCAATCGCTTCCCGAATGATCCTCTTGTAGTAGTGCGGCTCGTTTGCAATAACTTTAGGGTCATGTAACTCGATCCAGTGATTGAGACCCGAGTCAACTAAATGTTCGGCTATAGCAGACTTGTTTATTTGACGGTTCTTCACAGCCGCTATGTGCTCCTTAACGCGTTCGGCGATCGTCCTCTTGGTCTGACCTATATATGAATGACCACAGCTACAGTCAACTTTGTAAACACCCGGCATCTGTAAGGGTATTACATCCTTCGGTGTTCGCAGCTGTTTGGCCATTCTCGTGAGCGGGGTGTAAATCGATTTTATTGAAAGACGTCTGAGTAGGTTTCCAATTTTATCCGTCACTCCTTTCACATAAGGTAAAAACGCCGGTTGTCGAGTCGCCTCAGCGTGTTTCAGCCTAGTGCGTTTCGTCTGCGGTCTGCCAGTCCTGTAGCCATTACGGTTCAGTACCTCCTGAACATGCTGTAGTTCGCTCTGTAAATGTTCAGGGTCACAGAGGTCATGGGCTCTGCGCGTCAGTGTGGTGACTACAGACTGCAGATGAGCGGGATGGTGGTGTGATGCAGCATTCAAATACCTGTCAGTGTGTGTTGGTTTTCGGTACACAGTGTGAGACAACGTACCGTCAGGCCTCGCCATTATTTTGATGTCCAAAAATGCTAACGTCCTGTTCTCCTCCAACTCGTACGTGAACTTGATCCTCGGATGAACGGAGTTGAGGTACGCGGTCACCTCGTCAACACCTCTGATTCTTCTGTCCAGAATGCAGAAAACGTCATCAACGTAGCGCTTCCATAATTTTATACCACAAGCTGTCCAATCGATCAGTTGCTCAAAATGCTCCATCCAGATGTTGGCAAGTGCCGGGGCCACTGGACTACCCATGGCGACACCATCAATCTGCAGGTAATACTGACCTTGGTATAAAAAGAAGTTCCCGTCCAGACAATTTTCTAAAAGAACCACATATTGGTCGGGTAACTCGTGGTCGTTTAGCATTCGTCTGACCACATTAAGGCAATCCTTTAACGGAACATTGGTGAATAATGACTCGACGTCAAAACTCACCATTATGTCATACGGTTCCAACTTCATGTCCTTAATAATCGATACAAAATGGCGAGAATCCTTGACAAAAGATGGCGTTCTTCCTATGTAGGGTTGTAATCGCTGAGACAAGATGTTTCGAGAGTTTTGCGTAATTGTCGTCCTCCGAAGCCGAACGTGACCGCGGGTGAGCGTCTAGCACTTAGGAACTTACGGGAGAACCAGGACCTATTAGTTCTTAAGGCCGATAAAGGAAACGCCACTGTGGTCATGTACACTGAAGACTACGATAATAAGATACGTGTATTGTTGAGTGACACTATGGTGTATAAGCCGGTATCGTATAATCCCACGGCCAGAGTAACAAGACGTATAAGGGCTGTTATACACGACTGTCAGGATCTGTTTCCAGAGGATGTGTTCCAACGGTTGCATAGACCGGCTATAGTTCAGCCACCAAAACTGTACGGGTTGCCTAAGATTCACAAAGTCGATGTCCCTTTACGGCCCATTGTGAGTCAAATAGATTCGCCAACGTACAGACTGGCTAAACATGTCGCTGGTATATTACAACCCTACATAGGAAGAACGCCATCTTTTGTCAAGGATTCTCGCCATTTTGTATCGATTATTAAGGACATGAAGTTGGAACCGTATGACATAATGGTGAGTTTTGACGTCGAGTCATTATTCACCAATGTTCCGTTAAAGGATTGCCTTAATGTGGTCAGACGAATGCTAAACGACCACGAGTTACCCGACCAATATGTGGTTCTTTTAGAAAATTGTCTGGACGGGAACTTCTTTTTATACCAAGGTCAGTATTACCTGCAGATTGATGGTGTCGCCATGGGTAGTCCAGTGGCCCCGGCACTTGCCAACATCTGGATGGAGCATTTTGAGCAACTGATCGATTGGACAGCTTGTGGTATAAAATTATGGAAGCGCTACGTTGATGACGTTTTCTGCATTCTGGACAGAAGAATCAGAGGTGTTGACGAGGTGACCGCGTACCTCAACTCCGTTCATCCGAGGATCAAGTTCACGTACGAGTTGGAGGAGAACAGGACGTTAGCATTTTTGGACATCAAAATAATGGCGAGGCCTGACGGTACGTTGTCTCACACTGTGTACCGAAAACCAACACACACTGACAGGTATTTGAATGCTGCATCACACCACCATCCCGCTCATCTGCAGTCTGTAGTCACCACACTGACGCGCAGAGCCCATGACCTCTGTGACCCTGAACATTTACAGAGCGAACTACAGCATGTTCAGGAGGTACTGAACCGTAATGGCTACAGGACTGGCAGACCGCAGACGAAACGCACTAGGCTGAAACACGCTGAGGCGACTCGACAACCGGCGTTTTTACCTTATGTGAAAGGAGTGACGGATAAAATTGGAAACCTACTCAGACGTCTTTCAATAAAATCGATTTACACCCCGCTCACGAGAATGGCCAAACAGCTGCGAACACCGAAGGATGTAATACCCTTACAGATGCCGGGTGTTTACAAAGTTGACTGTAGCTGTGGTCATTCATATATAGGTCAGACCAAGAGGACGATCGCCGAACGCGTTAAGGAGCACATAGCGGCTGTGAAGAACCGTCAAATAAACAAGTCTGCTATAGCCGAACATTTAGTTGACTCGGGTCTCAATCACTGGATCGAGTTACATGACCCTAAAGTTATTGCAAACGAGCCGCACTACTACAAGAGGATCATTCGGGAAGCGATTGAAATAAGGAAATATCCGAATTTCAATCGTGAAGACGGTTTTAAACTCTCTGCGGCTTGGAATCCGGTAATAACTTATAAGTGTTCGAGACGTGCCCAAAAGACCAAGTGCCAGGATACTGTCAGTGTTGTGTGTCAGTCTAATGTGAACGCACCTTTAAACTCTAATATTGACCATGTGAGGGTACTTCCAACACTTGGAACGTCTACCCTCCCATCACAGCGGTAACTCCAATGTCTTCAGTTCACCCGCGACCACGAGAGGTGCAATCCCCTCGAAACGTCGGGAAATAAAAAGTAAGTTATTACTTGCTTTATTAAGTTTCTAACACGAAAAAACCCGTGAGTACGTTAAAACTATGTGTTCAAATCGTGTAAGTTTAAAAAAGACTATTGCTAACCGGTACGGGCCGGAAATAGTAAACAAACTGTGTCACCTAGAATTTCTTCGGAATAAAGTTGTTCGTCTGGAAACATCCATTACGTTTTTAACGAAATGTAGGGATTGGGACATCATACCTACGTGTTGTCGAATTAAACCGCGTAGTGATATACAACATTCGGAGAAAATTCTAAGAAACGCGAGTGTCCGCCTGCTACGACAAACAATTAGAAACAATCGGTGCAGTTTAGACAAAGTGCAGTGTGACCTTTATGACCTTCATTTGGAATGCAGTGTTGTGTTGTCAGTGAGTGATTTTGAATTGTGTGACCGTGTAACGTATTTTCAAGCGCGTCGTAATTTTAATTTCTGTACCGAGCAACATGAAAATAAGTTCCAGAGATTGTTGTCTCGTGTCGGGACGGGGCGAAACGGAGTACTGTCGGGGAACAACAGTAAACGGAACAAAAATACGACCACGGTCATTAATTTAACCAACTCGAGTTTGGATGACGACACACAAAGCGTTCTCGAGAAAGGGTTGGACTTTGCTCTCACACCAAAACAAATACCGTATGAGGACGTTATCAGCAGTGTAGAGGAGACAATTATACGCAATAAAATACCACCTACGGACGCGGAATCGCTGAGACAAGATGTTTCGAGAGTTTTGCGTAATTGTCGTCCTCCGAAGCCGAACGTGACCGCGGGTGAGCGTCTAGCACTTAGGAACTTACGGGAGAACCAGGACCTATTAGTTCTTAAGGCCGATAAAGGAAACGCCACTGTGGTCATGTACACTGAAGACTACGATAATAAGATACGTGTATTGTTGAGTGACACTATGGTGTATAAGCCGGTATCGTATAATCCCACGGCCAGAGTAACAAGACGTATAAGGGCTGTTATACACGACTGTCAGGATCTGTTTCCAGAGGATGTGTTCCAACGGTTGCATAGACCGGCTATAGTTCAGCCACCAAAACTGTACGGGTTGCCTAAGATTCACAAAGTCGATGTCCCTTTACGGCCCATTGTGAGTCAAATAGATTCGCCAACGTACAGACTGGCTAAACATGTCGCTGGTATATTACAACCCTACATAGGAAGAACGCCATCTTTTGTCAAGGATTCTCGCCATTTTGTATCGATTATTAAGGACATGAAGTTGGAACCGTATGACATAATGGTGAGTTTTGACGTCGAGTCATTATTCACCAATGTTCCGTTAAAGGATTGCCTTAATGTGGTCAGACGAATGCTAAACGACCACGAGTTACCCGACCAATATGTGGTTCTTTTAGAAAATTGTCTGGACGGGAACTTCTTTTTATACCAAGGTCAGTATTACCTGCAGATTGATGGTGTCGCCATGGGTAGTCCAGTGGCCCCGGCACTTGCCAACATCTGGATGGAGCATTTTGAGCAACTGATCGATTGGACAGCTTGTGGTATAAAATTATGGAAGCGCTACGTTGATGACGTTTTCTGCATTCTGGACAGAAGAATCAGAGGTGTTGACGAGGTGACCGCGTACCTCAACTCCGTTCATCCGAGGATCAAGTTCACGTACGAGTTGGAGGAGAACAGGACGTTAGCATTTTTGGACATCAAAATAATGGCGAGGCCTGACGGTACGTTGTCTCACACTGTGTACCGAAAACCAACACACACTGACAGGTATTTGAATGCTGCATCACACCACCATCCCGCTCATCTGCAGTCTGTAGTCACCACACTGACGCGCAGAGCCCATGACCTCTGTAACCCTGAACATTTACAGAGCGAACTACAGCATGTTCAGGAGGTACTGAACCGTAATGGCTACAGGACTGGCAGACCGCAGACGAAACGCACTAGGCTGAAACACGCTGAGGCGACTCGACAACCGGCGTTTTTACCTTATGTGAAAGGAGTGACGGATAAAATTGGAAACCTACTCAGACGTCTTTCAATAAAATCGATTTACACCCCGCTCACGAGAATGGCCAAACAGCTGCGAACACCGAAGGATGTAATACCCTTACAGATGCCGGGTGTTTACAAAGTTGACTGTAGCTGTGGTCATTCATATATAGGTCAGACCAAGAGGACGATCGCCGAACGCGTTAAGGAGCACATAGCGGCTGTGAAGAACCGTCAAATAAACAAGTCTGCTATAGCCGAACATTTAGTTGACTCGGGTCTCAATCACTGGATCGAGTTACATGACCCTAAAGTTATTGCAAACGAGCCGCACTACTACAAGAGGATCATTCGGGAAGCGATTGAAATAAGGAAATATCCGAATTTCAATCGTGAAGACGGTTTTAAACTCTCTGCGGCTTGGAATCCGGTAATAACTTATAAGTGTTCGAGACGTGCCCAAAAGACCAAGTGCCAGGATACTGTCAGTGTTGTGTGTCAGTCTAATGTGAACGCACCTTTAAACTCTAATATTGACCATGTGAGGGTACTTCCAACACTTGGAACGTCTACCCTCCCATCACAGCGGTAACTCCAATGTCTTCAGTTCACCCGCGACCACGAGAGGTGCAATCCCCTCGAAACGTCGGGAAATAAAAAGTAAGTTATTACTTGCTTTATTAAGTTTCTAACACGAAAAAACCCGTGAGTACGTTAAAACTATGTGTTCAAATCGTGTAAGTTTAAAAAAGACTATTGCTAACCGGTACGGGCCGGAAATAGTAAACAAACTGTGTCACCTAGAATTTCTTCGGAATAAAGTTGTTCGTCTGGAAACATCCATTACGTTTTTAACGAAATGTAGGGATTGGGACATCATACCTACGTGTTGTCGAATTAAACCGCGTAGTGATATACAACATTCGGAGAAAATTCTAAGAAACGCGAGTGTCCGCCTGCTACGACAAACAATTAGAAACAATCGGTGCAGTTTAGACAAAGTGCAGTGTGACCTTTATGACCTTCATTTGGAATGCAGTGTTGTGTTGTCAGTGAGTGATTTTGAATTGTGTGACCGTGTAACGTATTTTCAAGCGCGTCGTAATTTTAATTTCTGTACCGAGCAACATGAAAATAAGTTCCAGAGATTGTTGTCTCGTGTCGGGACGGGGCGAAACGGAGTACTGTCGGGGAACAACAGTAAACGGAACAAAAATACGACCACGGTCATTAATTTAACCAACTCGAGTTTGGATGACGACACACAAAGCGTTCTCGAGAAAGGGTTGGACTTTGCTCTCACACCAAAACAAATACCGTATGAGGACGTTATCAGCAGTGTAGAGGAGACAATTATACGCAATAAAATACCACCTACGGACGCGGAATCGCTGAGACAAGATGTTTCGAGAGTTTTGCGTAATTGTCGTCCTCCGAAGCCGAACGTGACCGCGGGTGAGCGTCTAGCACTTAGGAACTTACGGGAGAACCAGGACCTATTAGTTCTTAAGGCCGATAAAGGAAACGCCACTGTGGTCATGTACACTGAAGACTACGATAATAAGATACGTGTATTGTTGAGTGACACTATGGTGTATAAGCCGGTATCGTATAATCCCACGGCCAGAGTAACAAGACGTATAAGGGCTGTTATACACGACTGTCAGGATCTGTTTCCAGAGGATGTGTTCCAACGGTTGCATAGACCGGCTATAGTTCAGCCACCAAAACTGTACGGGTTGCCTAAGATTCACAAAGTCGATGTCCCTTTACGGCCCATTGTGAGTCAAATAGATTCGCCAACGTACAGACTGGCTAAACATGTCGCTGGTATATTACAACCCTACATAGGAAGAACGCCATCTTTTGTCAAGGATTCTCGCCATTTTGTATCGATTATTAAGGACATGAAGTTGGAACCGTATGACATAATGGTGAGTTTTGACGTCGAGTCATTATTCACCAATGTTCCGTTAAAGGATTGCCTTAATGTGGTCAGACGAATGCTAAACGACCACGAGTTACCCGACCAATATGTGGTTCTTTTAGAAAATTGTCTGGACGGGAACTTCTTTTTATACCAAGGTCAGTATTACCTGCAGATTGATGGTGTCGCCATGGGTAGTCCAGTGGCCCCGGCACTTGCCAACATCTGGATGGAGCATTTTGAGCAACTGATCGATTGGACAGCTTGTGGTATAAAATTATGGAAGCGCTACGTTGATGACGTTTTCTGCATTCTGGACAGAAGAATCAGAGGTGTTGACGAGGTGACCGCGTACCTCAACTCCGTTCATCCGAGGATCAAGTTCACGTACGAGTTGGAGGAGAACAGGACGTTAGCATTTTTGGACATCAAAATAATGGCGAGGCCTGACGGTACGTTGTCTCACACTGTGTACCGAAAACCAACACACACTGACAGGTATTTGAATGCTGCATCACACCACCATCCCGCTCATCTGCAGTCTGTAGTCACCACACTGACGCGCAGAGCCCATGACCTCTGTGACCCTGAACATTTACAGAGCGAACTACAGCATGTTCAGGAGGTACTGAACCGTAATGGCTACAGGACTGGCAGACCGCAGACGAAACGCACTAGGCTGAAACACGCTGAGGCGACTCGACAACCGGCGTTTTTACCTTATGTGAAAGGAGTGACGGATAAAATTGGAAACCTACTCAGACGTCTTTCAATAAAATCGATTTACACCCCGCTCACGAGAATGGCCAAACAGCTGCGAACACCGAAGGATGTAATACCCTTACAGATGCCGGGTGTTTACAAAGTTGACTGTAGCTGTGGTCATTCATATATAGGTCAGACCAAGAGGACGATCGCCGAACGCGTTAAGGAGCACATAGCGGCTGTGAAGAACCGTCAAATAAACAAGTCTGCTATAGCCGAACATTTAGTTGACTCGGGTCTCAATCACTGGATCGAGTTACATGACCCTAAAGTTATTGCAAACGAGCCGCACTACTACAAGAGGATCATTCGGGAAGCGATTGAAATAAGGAAATATCCGAATTTCAATCGTGAAGACGGTTTTAAACTCTCTGCGGCTTGGAATCCGGTAATAACTTATAAGTGTTCGAGACGTGCCCAAAAGACCAAGTGCCAGGATACTGTCAGTGTTGTGTGTCAGTCTAATGTGAACGCACCTTTAAACTCTAATATTGACCATGTGAGGGTACTTCCAACACTTGGAACGTCTACCCTCCCATCACAGCGGTAACTCCAATGTCTTCAGTTCACCCGCGACCACGAGAGGTGCAATCCCCTCGAAACGTCGGGAAATAAAAAGTAAGTTATTATTCACCATTGTATAGTTGGTAAAGTTGCTCTGTCTCATTATACTACAGATAAGCGACGGTTCTAAAATTATTTATACTTTTGATATCTCGCGCCACATGCATTCACCAGTAACATCCGTGAAACAGAGACCAGATAACACATACGACTATATTTCTCTGAGTACTGAACACGTTATTATCTGTCCGACTGAATCAGTTTTGTGTCAATCTGTACGATACGGGGAGGGGGTGGATCTATGAATAGTAGGCGGGGGTTGAAGGCCGATGCAAAGCCTGAGCTTAGCACCCCGTTGGGTGTAATGTTGGTTCACCTGGCTGTACTCGGCTAGGATCGCCGTGATTTAGACTAGCAGCGGCCCGCGGGTGCACGACTGCACGCGTTCTACGTGTACCCGTAACCGTCTTGAATGTCAAATCAATTACTGTTTTTTTTTATTCTGATTGGTTGTTCCAGATAATAGCGCGTTCAAAGAATAAATAAACTTTAGCTTAGTATATTTTTAGAATATTGTGATTCAATAGAGCCTCTATGGGGCCAAAACTGAATAAAAATATTTGACTCTGAATATAAAATTGCTAGTTGTGCTTCGCAGAGTCACTCGTGTTTCACTCATTGCAAATGTGTTTGCGGACAAATAATAAAAATGGGCTCAAACTATTGGTACTCTACCTATCTGTAATCCAAGTCAACACAACCGGTGAATCATGAAATACCGACATCCATCCATTATCGGTCGCTCGAGGCTCAGAAACATATAATTTAGATAATTGACAGTGGCTCGCGTCTCACCCAGTTTTGGTTGGACACTCGGTTCAGTTGACTTATGCATCAATTTGTTGGCGGCGTCACCCACGTGGCACCTGTGATGTGACTAGGGCGTGCAAAACCGGAAGGTTTTTAAAACCGGTTTTGAATTTCGGTTTTGAGGGCCCAAAACCGGAAACCGGTGTTAGCCCCGGTTTTGGCAACATTTTTATATTTTTTTACATAGTAGATTTTGAAAAAGAAAACAATATTCTTAGATACTTACAAAACCTACAAATAAAACAAATTTTATGATATACCTGTTTTTAATCAACCATTTATGCCTACTTAGTAAGTAGACCACATGAATTGTTTAGCATCAACTTAAAATAATATAAACTTTAATTTAACTAACTGAGATCAAATCAACAACAAGTAAGAATCAAGAATAATATTTTTTAAACATACAAACAAATATAGTTATAATCTTTAAATACTAAACACAACCACAAATTTTAAACACACAAAATACAGTCATCATCTTAATAAGATTTCTTGAATCTTGACTTAATAAATAATAATTACGAACGTATTAACAACATTATTAGAGTATTCATATTTGGCTATAAAACGAGATCAAATCAACTGTATACAGTATACATATTTAAATAAAAATAATCATTTTTTTCCGAGAGATCTTTGTTCTTGATAATGAGTTCTTAAGAACAGTAGTGCATCTAACATTTTATCAGACAGGGTACTTCTTATTTTGTTACAAAAGTACCCAGCACTCGAAAAGGCCCTCTCACTCTCAACACTTGTTGGTAGTACACAGTAACATATTTATTCTGTGGTATAGGTTGCATTTGGATATATCCGATGACTCAGAATTACATATTTCTTGAGTGCGTTCGAAAAAAGTGGATTTAAATAAAAATTTAATTAATTAACGGGAAAACCGGAGTTAACTCCGGTTTTGACTCTCAAAGCCGGTTTTGAAAAATGTTAAATTTGTGTCCGGTTTTCCGGTTTTCAGCAAAACCGGAAACCGGGTTTGCACGCCCTAGATGTGACCCTGTCCGCCCGCGGGACACGTCACCTGACACGTCACGTCACGTCACTGACACTCGTTAACGTAATGGACTTCAAATTATGTAAACTTCAGACGGCTAACATGTCGCGTTATTACAGTATCGATCATTATTATCAAAATATAGTAAGTACATATGTTAAAAATATATTTCACTGTCTCCGTAGCGTCTATCAGAAAGTATCTTACATACATACATCTACTACCGTTTAGTACCGTAGACTAAATATAATAAATAAGGTCTCTGTCTGTCTGTATGTTCGGGATAAGTTATAAAAGTAATTATACATGGATTTCCTATAGACAGCTAGCTGTGCAAGATTTGATGTTTATTTTAATTTAAACATAATAAATGATCGAGCACCAAGCAGGCGAACCCGCGAGGCGCTGTTGATACACGTGAGTCATTCGTTCAGAATAAAGTGTAATCCTAATTCAACGCACATTTGATTCAAACATCGCAGGCGGTGACCGCTCCAGAGACGCACTTCACAAACACACCTTGTGAAGTTGTGACACATGTTATACAATGTGTTGAAGCCCGTCGTTAAACATTTTGGAGATCGTCACGGACAGACACCAGTACAGGACACGCATTAAATGTATAACTTCCCTTTTTGACTAGAATAGTATTCGCAGTCGTAGCGCTCGTGGCGTGGTTTGACTAAGTCTATCGCAATAATTGTTAAGCAACTTTAGATACCTGGCTCGGCCATTTCTCGAATGGGTGGTATTTTGATCAGAGCTATCGTGGGTCGGAAATCACGTTAAAATATTGGTCCCGGTTTAAATTGTTAGATCACGAGAGAGGTCGCCATTGGTCACTGACCTACTCGGACTCGCAACAATAAGGAGGTTTCCTATAACAGAGAAGCATAGCTTATTGTTTTCACGCCTTTTCCTCGACGTGCGGTGTTCTCGCTTGTGTTCCAATAAGGTGTCGCATCGTATAGTGATATCTCATCGCGTCGCGTCGCGTAGAGTGGTGTGTATGTCTCATCCACTCGAGACACTCGCTTCAGCTATTTCATATCGATATTATCTGATAAATGACAACTGAATGGCGGCTCTTGAAGGCTTCAGGCCCGCTGCGAAGTGATGATTCCATGATAACTCAATTATGACTCATCATGACGAAGTGATCAGTACATGAGAAGACATCATACCATAGAACTGCATTATTTGTCAGTTTTAACGCAGACATGCATACGATGAAGGTACAGTCAACTACAAAAGGTGATGAACACTTTCAATATAACACAACACTTCAACACTAAAAGAATTTATAAATAAGTGGGTTCAGGTGTTTTGTGTTATTGTTTATCAAATTTTTGTAGTTGACTGTACGTGATGAGCACAAAAGATCGAAGCCTCTCTGGGCTTGATCTGGACCCAATAAATTAAAAAAAATGACATCGAACTAAGCACCTTTGCAGGAAGGTAAAGAACTACGTCAAGTTTTATCATACAACAGTAGTCTAGAAGCATGTGATGTAATGTTCCACTGCTGGCCAAATGCTTCTCATCTCTTCTCAGCTATCAGTACAGTGAGGAGGATGTCGTAATCACACGCGCGTCTACTGCGGGTGATCTCAAACCCGAGCCCTGTTTGAACTGTAAACTATGTACACTACACTACCTGTCGCATGTAGTGCACTAATAGTAATCATTACAGGTGGCTGAGGTTAACCACCTTCCATGTGATGCCGTGAGTCACCTCCTCGGCCCGCGGGCGCAGAGTGATATTATTCCGACGGTGACGTGATATGTTCGTATCAACCGTCAGTACTGAGTGGTCCCACCTGGGTCGTAATCATTCAAAAGGAGAAATATTGACCATTGTCAAATGATCACCGAGTCACCTACATTTTATTAAGACTAGTGGTTCCTCGCGGTTTTACCCTGGTTGCAATCGTTGCGATGCGAAGTCCATTACCTTGTTCTTGAACGTATCTCACTCAGTCTAACTGCATTATTGTGAAAACGCAGACATCCGCGGTGTAACATCTGTAAAACTGTAAAACCATTTGACTCGCGGTACTGTTGCAATACCAATAAAATACGACGGAACGATATCTATACTAATATGATGAAGCTGAAGAGTTGTTTTGTATTATTATTTTTGTTATGCAAATCGACATTCAACGGGAAGGTTATAGGCTATTTTTCATACCGAAATTCCCACGGGAACAGGCGCAACGCGGGCAAAATCGCGGGGCGCTGCCAGTCACTAACTATTTTTCATTACATAGAATTTTCTGATTGGAAAATCGGCTTAGTTATTTGAACTCCAAAGACGATAGCGACCACCCGACCGCTCCCCGCCCGCGGCTCCAGCTCCTCGCTGGCCGCTCGCCAACCGCGCTCGTTTATTTATTGATGCGGGGAATCTATTTCCAAATGTTTTCATTATGCGCCGGTTAAGGAATCGGGCTATGGCCTACAATGTACTGTGGAATATACGCCTTGGAGAAACAGCAATGTTCCCAAGATTTAAGACTGGCAGACCTTTTCTGAATGTAGTCTAGCTAATTGTAAATAATGCATTTAATTCGGCTTTGCCACTTTACTATGAGCTTCTGATTAGGGAACTTTGAAGGAATTGTTTTTATTGCGCCGCGTGGCCCGTGCATTGCGCCGTGGTCGGTGCAGGCGGGACTAATATTATCTACTTGTGTTAAGGCCGATGCAAATATCCTATCTCTACCGAAAATATCAGATAACAGATGGGAGTCATGATATTGATTTTATGAGAATTAATTTCAGATTTAGGCGGCTAATAAACAGATTCAGATATGATACATATCTCTTCACATATAGTGCATTTTTGTTACAAGAGTTGAAATTCAAGCCAGCATGACTGATTTTTCAACCAAATACATCATTTTATATTGAGACAAAGAGTTCAGTGGTAGGGTAAAAATGGAGTCATTCTGAAGATGAAAAATGTTTATAATATATCAAACCTTTGTTCTCTTCAAGGAATCAGTCTTCGATTGAAAAATCTACTATGTACATTAGTCCACCTTTTAAAACTCGTAAAAAATAGAGTGTGGAAACAATGTGCAACCTTTATCTGTTATCAGTGCGCGTAGAGATGGTTAATTGGATCCAGCCGTTAACGAGTAAAGCTCTACTAGTGATAGCATATAAACTGCTTCAATACAAAGTGGTTTCGATGAAAGGCGCGGGTCGCTAATATTATACTTAACTTATACAAAACTAGTAAGTAAGTAAAGTATTTGTTTGGTTCCAGTACCTGTTGGAGGTGGGGCACCGCGTGTGCGTGACGGAGCCGCGCGTGGCGGCGGCGGCGGCGCTGGCGGCGCGCGTGGCGGCCGAGCGCGGCGAGCGCGTGGGCGAGCGCGTGGGCTACGCGGCCGGCATGACGGCCGAGCGCAGCCCCGACACCGGCCTCGTGGTGACCATTTGTTATTATTCATGTCTAGCGCATACTCTTACTACGTAGAACAATAGCTCTTTTTGAAAGTTACATCCAAGTTACATCCTTATTATATTGATATGTACTTCTATAACATGACAGTACGTTTTTATGTTTCCGTACACAGAGATAACGCAGTAATAACGGGACCCTATTACTACGACTTCGCTGTCCGTCTGTCTGTTAGTAAACTGTATCTCATGGACTGTGAAAGCGTCTTCTTATTAAAACACTGCTGAAAACAGAATAAAATAAATATTGAGGGACTCTGATACAAAAACGTGATTTTTAAATAGAATTGAATGATATGGAACCCTTCGTGCCCGAGTCCGACTCGCACTTAGCCTGTCTTTTTAATTAAACTAATTACTTAAGTGCTTAACATTTTAATAGACTGACCACATACCAACTGTACTTCAGAGGACACGGTAAATTGTCGGTTCCGGTTATGTCTCGGGTGTACAACCTTGGGTCAGCCTCAAAACCGACTTCACCTTCATATTAACACAGTAGGCACCTCAGCCTTACTGTATATTTATACGTGACATTATTAAACTTGACACCAACGCCATACAAAAAATCTTTTATCACAAGTATGATAAAAATTAATTTCCACACGTACAGTCACGACCTGTATCAACTCCTCGCGTCGAGAGCGAAGTTCCCTTGACCTCGGTCTGTGATATCTCTATTGAAAGTTCCATCGTCCGTCCTTCACACTCCGCTAGGTGTCTCACCTGTGTGGCGTATTGTCAGCGCCGCCTTGACATTTGTAACGAACCTCATTTTTTTGTTGTCCTCTTGAGCGGGCCTTTCGACAATTGTGATTGTGATAAGGGTTTTGTAAATGTAGGTTAGAGAATGTGTGTGAAGGATTTTAACGGTCGAGTGGATGGCGTGGCTTGTGGTTCTGTAAAGTCGTGAGGTGCCTTACTTAGGGCGAGTTGTTTCAGATTACGCTCACACACCAGTCATCGTTAACGTTAAAATTGTCTTAGGTTGAAAAATCAGCCTTATTACATGAGAATTAATATTAAAACTGTTTTAAGATTTAAGGAAAACCTAGAGTCTTCGGTTGTTTGAAGAATCACTTTATTTGTTTAGAATTAAGACATTAAATGCTTTAAGAGGAAACGCACATGTTCCTCTCGGGATGTTGATTGTTGATGGACGGATGGCTGTTTGTTGGCAGTTCGTGACGGAGGGCGCGCTGCTCCGCGAGATGTTCGCGTCGCCGCTGCTCATGCAGTACTCCTGCGTCATCATCGACGAGGTGCCCGCATCACTTACTATACAACACACGGGCTGTCCCGCGCGGTGGTTCCACCCGCGACCCAATAGATGTCGCTAGTGTCAATCCAGGGTGCCACCCAAACGCATACAAAAAATCTATTCTAATAGGTCCAGTCGTTTAGGAGGAGTTCAGTGACATACACACGTACAGTAGAATTATATATATATATATATAAAGATATATACCTACTTGTACTACACCCTGATAATAGATACTACTATTTTAAAAAAGTTAAGTAAATAAGTACCTATGATGTTCCACAGCTGGGCAAAGGCCTTTCATGTCACCTCAGATATCAGTACAGTGAGGAGAACGCGTCTTCGTAATCACCTCGCTTGCCGAATGGACGGAGACGAATGATCCCGAGCCATGTTTGTCCTCCTACTATTATAGATGTGAGAGTTTGTGAGGATATAATATGTTTGTTACTCTTTCACGCAAAACGACTGAAGGAATTGCATGAAGCTCAAATAGTAACACAAATACATCAGAATAACATAGGACCAGCCCGGGTGTCTGTTTTGTGTCTAGTTTGTACTTCTTCATATATGATAAATATGATTGCAGGTTCACGAGAGAACTCAACTGACAGACGTGTTAATGGGCCTCCTGAAGAAAATCATCAAAGTGAGGGAATATTTCACTTTTTTTGCTAGTCAAAGATTTCTTTCACTCATTCACTCATTTCGAGTAGGTTAGTGGTCAACCCTGGTCTTTAGTCCGCCTAAAGCTCAAATGCCTCCTGACATGGTCTATCGATTGAAACGACTGGGACCGACTGCTACTTCGTCATCAATGACACTGCATGATCATGTAAATATTGTGACTGTTTCCGTAACATGTGTCCCGTCTCCGTAGAAGCGCAAGTCCCTGAAGCTGGTGGTGTCGTCGGCCACTCTGGACGCGGAGTTCCTGCGGGACTTCTTCAACGTGAAGGAGGCGGGGCGGCGCGGCTCCGCCACCGTGCTGGCGGTGCCCGGCCGCCCGCACGCCCTCGACTTGTTCTACGTGGAAGGTACGGTCAGGGGCTGCATACAATTATACACTATGCTTTTAAATTGAAACTACCTTTACGGATACACTTCGCTTTTATTTTACATTTTTATCTGACGTTTTGGTAACAGAATACTCCTGTAAAGGAGCCGAAACGTCAGATAAAAATTTAAAATAAAAGCGATGTGTATCCGTAAACGTAATTTTAATTCGAAGTGAGTAGTGTTGGCTTAAACTTAAGAAACCATATATACGCTTTTTTTAACCTATACTGTTACACTTCTGAGCAAAGGTTTTCCTCAACATCTTCCTGTTGAATCACTCTATCTATTAAAAATAACCCGTTGCGTCAAAATCCGTTACGAAGTTTTAAAGATGTAAGCATACATAAAGACAGACAGACAGCAGAAAGCGACTTTGTTTTATAATATGTAGTGATATTGTGTTAACTTCCAGAACCGGTGGCGGACTACGTGAAGGCCACGGTGGAGACCGTCATCAAGATACACGAAAACGAGCCGTTCGGAGACGTGCTGGCCTTCCTCACCTCACAGGTCCCTGCTGCCTCACTTCATTAATATACTACTATTAATACATATTACAAATGCGACAGTTTGTGAGGATGGATGTACGTATGTTTGTTACTCTTTCACGAAAAAACTACTGGACGGATTTGGATGAAAATTTACAGTAATATAGGTTATACATCAGAATAACTCATGGGATAAATTTTATCCCGAAATTCCCGTGTGCATAACGCGGGTGAAACCGCGAGTCATTAATATGTTACATACAAATACACAACTAGCTCTCCCTTGCGTACATTTGTATTGCCGTGTTGGCCGTACTGATTGACCGACGTAGTGACACTGTTCTGTTTCCAGGAAGAGATCCGCTCGGCGCAGGAGTCCCTGGAGTCGTACGCGAGCTCCAACCGGGCGGGCGGCGCGGGCGGCGCGGGCGGCCGCTACGCCGGCGGCGTGCGGTGGGCGGACGTCAGCGTGCTGCCGCTGTACGGGAGCCTGCCGCACTACCAGCAGCTCAGGTGCCACGACACCCACTCGTACATATTATACTCTGTAACGACCTACACGGGGGTCGAAAGTAGCCTGAACTGCTTCCAGATAAAAACGGTACAACAGTGCCCGACTTAACGGGCACCCAGATTATGAAATCCCATTACTAATTGAGAACATTGTGCCCTAACAACAAAAAAATGCTTAAAACTTGCATTTGTTCGTTTAGAACACTAACCCTTACCCAACGGCGGCGTAGCGGTATAGCGGTCGCGAGCCCACGGGACCACGATTCAGTCGCGGTGTCGTTCTCGCGTTTCGCAACAGCATAGCTGCAGAAAGTCGTCCTAAGTTAAAGTATACCTCAATAAGGAATTCCATGACATTTCGTCTCCAGAGTATTCCAGACCGCCGGCCCGCGGGTGCGGAAAGTGATCCTGTCGACCAACATCGCGGAGACGAGCGTCACCATCCCCGGCGTGTCGTACGTCATCGACTGCGGGTTCCACAAGCTGCCCTACTTCAGCCCCTCCGTGGGGGTGGAGAGCGTGTGCGTGACACCTGTCAGCAAGAACAACGCGCTGCAGCGCGCCGGCCGCGCCGGCCGCACCGCGCCAGGGAAGTGCTACCGGTGAGCCGCACACTACACGACACTACACGACACGACACTACACTACACGACACGACACGACACGACACTACATTACACTACACTACACTACACGACACGACACTACATTACACTACACTACACGACACTACATTACACTACACTACACGACACTACACTACACGACACTACACTACACTACACTACACTACACTACACGACACTACATTACACTACACTACACGACACTACACTACACTACACTACACTACACTACACGACACGACACTACATTACACTACACGACACTACACTACACTACACTACACTACACTACACTACACTACACGACACTACACTACACGACACTACACTACACTACACTACACGACACTACATTACACTACACTACACGACACTACACTACACGACACTACATTACACTACACTACACGACACTACACTACACTACACGACACTACATTACACTACATTACACTACACGACACTACACTACACTACACGACACTACACTACACTACACTACACTGCACTACACTACACTACACTACACTACACTACACTACACAACACTACACTACACTACACTGCACTACACTACACTACACGACACTACACTACACGACACTACACTACACTACACTACACTACACGACACTACACTACACGACACTACACTACACTACACTACGCTACGCTACGCTACACTACACTACACTGCATACTTCATCTATTCACTTCTAATTGAAACTCAGTAAAACATAACTCACCCTTTAACGGTTTCCATTGACACGAAGTCAGCGCAGCGGAGTCATGAACTAATGTCCGCATATTTGGAACGCTTGAAATATCTTTGCGATGGCCATGCAAGTACATCGTTTGAATTCCGCTCAATTGTACCTCTAAAGAAAAGCACCCTTACTCTCCTAGTGATATACTCATCATGTCCTACTAATATTATACATGCGAAAGTTTATGAGGATGTACAGTCATGTGCAATGAAATGTATACACGGGCACATTTGCAAATAAATGTCCACTCTGAAAATTTCAAAAACATATACTTAGCCACTTAACAATTCATACTATATAACCACCCGAGTTTCACAAAAATGTAAACAAAACTATTTCATTATAATGTATACAATAATGATGCCTGTGATTTTTTTCTTATACCAGTTTTCACTATTTTGACAAATGGGTATTAATTTCAATAACATGTACACAAAGTAATTTTCCATTTAATGTAAACAATATTCATTTTTGTCTTTTAAATATTGTTATGAAGGTAGCCAGGATGCGGAAGAAAAGCCTCTTTGGGGCAACATACCATAGAGATATAGAGAGATACCAACCTACGCGCTGAGTACGAAACCTAGAGTCCCACACACACAAAGTAATCAAAATAAAAACAATACTTCGCGTTGAGTGTGTGTCACGCACACATACATTTTATGTGAAATAATATAGTTTTCATATTTATTATTGTAATTCAAAATGGATACATATTTCTGCATTTGATCGTGTATTCAAATATCTGAAAACAACCTGTGTCCATATTTTTGCACAAAAATGTACATACACTATTGTGAGAAACTCGGGTGGTTATATAGTATGAATCGTTAAGTGGCTATATGTTTTTGAAATTTTCAGAGTGGACATTTATTTGAAAATCTGCCCGTGTATACATTTCATTGCACGTGACTGTATGTATGTTTGTTACTCTTTCATGAAAAAACTACTCGACGTATTTGGCTGAAACTTACAGTAATATAGGTCAGAATAACACATGGGATACATTTTATCCCTCCATTCCCTTGGGTACGGGTACGAGGCGGGTAGCTAATGTTTGCATGGCCCGCAGCCTGTACACGGAGAGCGCGTACGGCGCGCTGGCGCCGAGCGTGCCGCCCGAGATGAGCCGCAGCGAGCTGTCGGCCGCGCTGCTGCAGCTGAAGGCGCTCGGGATACACAACCTGCTCAAGTGAGCCCGCGTCCTACCTACTAACTTATTACAGTGTTAAACTTATGAAAACTAAGTCGGTCCGAGTGAGGCCTACTCTGGTGTATTCGCCATGTTTTGAAGAGTTCAGCAACCGACTCTGACTACTGAACATGCCCGGATGCTATCAGTCTCCCATCCAGTAGCGGTCGAGAGACACGCTCGCTGATTTTTTTGTTCGTTTATCTGAAATTGCTTATCTCTGAAACTTTCAATCTTATAATTTTATAATAATGATGGCTACTTTTCAGAATAACGTTATAGATAGGCTTAATTTCATCTCCAAATACGAGAACAGCAAGACTGAGATATAAGATTAGACAGAGAATGGTCTTCGTTTTTCTCTTCTCTAAAAACATCTTTCGCTCTATTTCTTTGTGAATAAAGGAGATAAAAGAGATATTGTCTTTGATGCGCATCTTAAACCGCGGGTGACTATAAAGACTGTAAGTACCAATATACCCCCCGCAGGTTCTCGTTCCCCACCCCGCCGCCCGCTAAGTGTATTCTCTCTGGTCTGGAGCTGCTGTACGCGCTGCAAGCCATAGACAAGCTCGGCGCGATGACGCCACGGGGCGCCAACATGGCGGAGTTGCCGCTGAGACCGATGCTGGCCCGGATACTGTGCGGCAGCGGTGAGGACTTACCGTTTCAATATTGAGCACAATTTCTGCTTTTTCCCATTCCACTTTGTAGACACACTGTTTTTGAAATCATTGATCACGGCTTTATAGGATAACAAACATAAAATAAACTCAAATTAGGAACATCCTAATTTTAAAGTCGGCGAAAACACTTAATGAATATGATGTATTTGTAGAGGAATTGAGATACTTTAAAATAACGTAATAGTATGAAGTATTGGATATCCCGTGTCGGCAGACGAGTGGGGCTGCATCGACGAGGCGCTGTCGGTCGTGAGCATGCTGCAGGTGGAGGGCGTGTTCAGCGGCTCCGGCGCCGCCGCCAGAGTGAGCCGCCGGAACAACTTCGAGGTACACTGCATACTTATATTTACAAAAAAACATTCCGACGAACTGAGAACCTCATTATTTTTGAGTCGGTTAAAATCTTACTTACGTTTGTCTGTTGCTCTCAACAAATTTAAAAATTCCTCGACGGATTGAGAACAGACGAACAGAACTGAGCAGCAGATAATTTTTTTATTTGATTCCCGCGGAGATAACTGTGGGGCGGTAACGCTAACGGTATTTAAATTGAGCTTTAACTAATTTCTGGAGGAGTTTTAAAATTGAAAGTAGCTGAAAACCTGCCTCGTGAACACCCTGTCTGGGTGTCACCCGCATGCAAATCCGTTGAGTAATTTTTGAGTTTATCGCGGATACACAGACGCGGGGGACTTTTAATTTTATGAGAATGTGTAAAGAAAACTTGCTTTTATCATAAATGAAGTAACATGTAATGCTGTGTGTGTGCAGGTGGCGGAGGGCGACATAATAATGTACCTGAACATAATGGACGCGTTCCTCCGGCGGAGGAAGAGTCGGGACGAGAAGAGAGCGCGGCGGGAGAGCCGGGAGTGGTGCGGGAGAGTGGGGCTCGACCACCGCGCCATGGAGAAGGTGTGTGTTCATTACTGCCTTAGTGGAGGTTATACCAATACATCGAGAAGCTTTAAGAAAGGACTTTATTTTTAATATAAATGGAATATGAAAGTTGTAATTTTTTTGAGAGATTTTGTCTAAATCATGTCTGCATTTTATTATAATTTAAAATAAAATCTTATTATAATAAATAATAAATTTGATTCGTTATGTAAGCGTAATTTAATTGGTCGCAGGCGTACGAGATCCGGACGAGTCTGGAGAAGCTGGTCAGACACAAGTTCGGGATGACGGACCGACAGTTCGACGGGCCCGACCTGGGCAGCGGTCAGTACAGTCCGTAGTATACGCTCGCGGAGGAGACCAGACGAGTTCCTCCCACACTGGCCGACGTCGGCTACAGCGACTGCGCTCTCTGTTAGTTGATGGACTCGATGTAGTGTCGTGCGTCCTCATATGACTCAAGTAACTTATTTTCGCAGTAAAAGTGGTTGAAATTAGGATAACGATAAAACGTATTATAACGTGGTTTCTCGCGGCACAGAAGGTTGCATAGTAAGCTAGACTTCCCGAGGGTTCGAGTGGATGTCTCCCCCCGGGGTATTGATTGGGCCCGCGTCTCGTTGCAGCCCGGCTGAGCCGCGTGATGCGCTGCGTGTGCGCCGGCCTGTTCCCGCAGGCGGGCCGGCTCGTCGCCGCCGCCGCCGCCGGCGCGTACCGCGGCGCCCGCGGCGCCACTCTGTACATGTCCAGCGACTCGTGCCTCTACACCACACAGCTGCCTGACTGGTGAGCATATTTCATTAATATTTAACCAATATGGGGTCAGTGACCCGCATAAATAAATATAAATATAAATAAATTCTAAATATAATCACAGTGGGGTCAGTGACCCAGATAATCACAGTGGGGTTAGGGACCCAGATAATCACAGTAGGGGTCAGGGACCCGGATAATCACAGCGGGGTCAGGGACCCGGATAATCACAGGGGGTCAGGGACCCGGATAATCACAGGGGGGTCAGGGACCCGGATAATCACAGGGGGGTCAGGGACCCGGATAATCACAGCGGGGTCAGGGACACGGATAATCACAGGGGGGGTCAGGGACCCGGATAATCACAGCGGGGTCAGGGACCCGGATAATCACAGCGGGGTCAGGGACCCGGATAATCACAGCGGGGTCAGGGACCCGGATAATCACAGGGGGGTCAGGGACCCGGATAATCACAGGGGGTCAGGGACCCGGATAATCACAGGGGGATCAGGGACCCGGATAATCACAGCGGGGTCAGGGACCCGGATAATCACAGTGGGGTCAGTGACCCGGATAATGTGGTGTCAGTGACCTGGATAATCACAGTGGGGTCAGTGACCCGGATCAATGTGGTGTCAGTGACCTGGATAATCACAGTGGGGTCAGTGACCCGGATAATTAATGTAAGAATGTTGTTATTTGATGGAAATTGACTACACGCTGTACCGATATCTTCAGTGAGATGAGGTGCCTTTGCCCAGCAGTGGGGCATTACTAGTTACGGTTAAAATTTTGCTAACAATCCTAGTTTCCTTGAGAGTCAATATTCAGTGAACACCCCATACATTCCGGGCGCAGGGTGGTGTTCGCGAGCGTGTCGAGCGCGGGCGAGCGCACGTGCATGCGGGACGTCATGCGCGTGCGCAGGGAGTGGCTGCTCGAGCTCGCGCCCCACTACTACACGGAGGAGTAGGGTGAGTGAGTCAACACTAACTTTATTTAAATACTAGCCGCGTTTCAACAGCTTTTTACCCGTTCCCGCGGGAATTCGGGATAAAATCTACCCATGTGTTATTGATGTATCACTGTAAAGTTTCATCCACATCCGGTCAGTAGTTTTTGCGTGAAAGACAAAAACAAACATTCACACATACATACATACATCCTCACAAACTTTCGCATTTATAATATTAGTAGTATTTAGGGGCAGTTCAGTGTGTTTGCGTAAGTTTTAAAATGACCATTTCTTCAGGAGTTAGGAAACTTTCTGTTTCATTTTATTTCCCGACACATTTGCTCAAAACAAATAATAGTAGTTTATGCAACTGTCATATAAAGAAGGGTATTAAAACACGAGTGTGAGTTTATGAAACGAGCGCAGCGAGTTTCATAATAGTAACGAGTGTTTTAATACCCGTGTTATATGCAGTTGCATACACTACTTTATCTTCACTAATGCAATTAATCAAACAAAATTTTAAAAACAAAACACATTGCGAAACATTAAATTCACGCGTACGTGTATTGCCACAGTGAACTTGCCGCCATTAAAATCTAACCAATGAGAGCGCAGCTGCGCGCGCAGGGCGCGATGTTATAATGAGATTTTACGATATCGATGTGGATATTATAACATCATGTGCAATTGCTTAAATTGAGTGTTTTAGTTGTCTGCGCTATAACAGTAGTAATTATAAGTCAAGTATTGGAAACATAAGTAGAATGTTACAACATTAGTGTAGATAAATATGTTTTCGAAATAAGTCGAAATTGGAGATACTTGTTTACATACCATGTTTGGATATACATCTACATTATACAACCGAATCATCCGATCGACTGAGAGTGATAACCCTCTGCGCGCTCCGCCGGGCCCGGAACTGCTCACCACGCCCCCGGCCCGTGACAGTTATCGAACTGGCGGCGACGTCGACTCCCAAACACGACCTCTGTTAAGTAAATAAACATTATTTCGGTAAGTCCGCGTAGGTTAGTGGCCAATTATTTTAGTGAACTCTTTGCTCACGAAATATGTAATGACTAACATATAAATACAAACGATAATAACGTAGTTATTTTGTTGTATGTGTGGGACTTGATAAGTTACCACCAATGAGATTTCCAATCAGAGGCGAGGCGGCTACTTTACTGGAGGGGCGCGGGCGTAGCTACAGTTTTGTCACAGTCACGTGTACTTATTATGCGTGATGGATGTCCCACTACTGGACGAAGGCCTCTCATCTCAGCTATCAGGACAATGAAAGGGGTTGTCGTCGTCGCCACGCCTGGTTGTCGCGGGTCGGTGATCTCAAACCCGGGCCGTGTAATGTAAATAGAAAACTTGTTTTCGCCCGACCTCCGAGGCGTTACTAGCCGCGCCTCGCGGCTTTACTCGCGTTGTACCCTTCACATCTGAAATTACTAAGGATCTTGGGAACCACGCCAACGATTTTATAGATAAGAAAATTGCAATAATTTTATCTTTGAAATTTTTTTGTGTCAAATTATTTTTTTCATGAATTTTCAGTGAAATGTATCCCGTAATGTCTATAACCTTTCATAGAATGTATGGTCCCCTATGTTCCTTAGCAAAAATCGATCGTTATAATTGACATTATCTATTGCACCATACAAATTACAACTTTCGACTCCGGAGCGAAGCGGTGCATTAAAAAAACCATGAACGTAGTTTTTGTTGTCACTAAAATGAATGACATGGTTCATAAGAAATCTTCATATCTCTGATAGTTGCAGGCTGGCATTTTGCATGGAGGTTCCGTCTAGGACTTAGGGGTTACATGTCGTAATAACGCCACCCCTGTCACCCGCAGCGAGGCGGGCGCTGGTGAGAGATGAGAGATGTAGAGTGATGATGAGTTTTTGTGTATCTTAGCTCTGTAGGTGTTAGGTACAAGCGTCCAGTTTCTTTACCTATTATGGTATAAAAACACTGGTTGACATTCATCGCGCTATGTTGAACGCGTGATGGTACCCGTGGTTATCGGCTCTTGGTAATGTGATGTAATTCGCGGAGTAGTTGGCGCCGCCTGAGGGTGCCGGGGTCAGTCGGCGGAGCCCCGAGTGGCCTGTGGTCACGCCACCTCTACCCTATCTCGTTCAATAAACACCAAATTATGAAATGAAACAATTTTAATTGAGTAAGAGTTAAGATGCCACGAGTCACATTACTCCTTAACATTCCTCTTTTAACATCGCAACATCGCAGGTTTTTTATATACTTCTGTTTATTAGATAAATTAAAAATGAACGTAAAGCAGTCGGTCCCGGTTTTTTCAATCAGAGTTCAAACACACTGCGGTGTATCGTAAACCACGGCACAGGTGACGTGAACGATAAAACGATAAAAATAACTTGTTTTCCATCACGTATGATCCCCCCCTGGGCGAGGGGAGGGTGTTTACAGTCAGACGGACTCGACGTTTGTTAATATCAATAACGATTAAGGTGAACGCGTGATTCACCTGTTTTGACTACAAACAGTGTACATTTATTACTATGAAGCGAAAGTCCATTTGATCCAATCAATAGAGTACAGTCACAGACAAACTGGTTCATTTAATACAAAGAAAGGAACTCCACATACCACCGTACATTATCGTGTTTGTAACGTTGAAGGCGGCACGGTAAGTCGATGGCGGCGGCCGTAATCATTGACGAATAGTTACGACGAGTGTCTGTCGCTGTCTAGCTGTAATTAGGTGTTAGCAGTTCTAATCATGTAAGTAAGGGAAACGAATCATCACAGCGTATGGGCTTGGGCGACCGCAGTACCACAAAATACAGAACACCTATTTTATGGTATTACTTTGTGGCGATATATGAACCATGAACTTACCACAAGATCACTCCTAAAACAAGTGTACGGCCATCTCCGCTGACAGTACATTGTTTACCTGTGCAGCGCTGGGTGAGGTCATCCGAATATTATGACAACATTACTCGTCCGATAATTAACATACCAACTTTAATTGACACTAGTCGCAGAACGTGGATTTACTTCCCGTAATTTTGCTGAAACTTTACAGTAATATGGGTTATACTCGTATATCAGAATAAAGGATTTGCCACACTGGATTCGTTCTGCGGTCTGCGGTCAGGTCAAAATGAACGCTGACCGCATTATGTATGAACAACATTGTTGCACCCAGTGTGGCAAATCCTTAACACATGAAATACATTTAATACTGAACTTCCCGCGGGAACGGGTACAACGCGGGTGAAACCGCGGGTCGCGGCTAATGTACTCATACTACTCAAAGGCGGATGGACCGATTATCATGATTCAAACGGTGCTCAATCGAGTTTGTTCTCCGTATTTGGCCCTGAGCATGTTTTTAAACATGTAATACTTTTTATGTAATTCGGAGGTTATTGGTTCCTTTACGTGAAACCCACGTTGCGTCGCTCTATAGCTTTAAAAAGTAATACACTTTTGTGACAGACAGACATTGGATGCGAGTGTGAGTGTAGATACGGCGAGAGTTATCTGATTTGTATTTATAATTAAAATCCGGGTGAGGCGCGTGAACCTGCGATACGAGGCGAGGAAGTAAACAAGAGCGGGACAGTCCGCCGATCAGCTGTCTCGTGGCGTTGTGGCGCTCGGGGCGGAGTTGGACTAAGCGAAGTTAATTCATTGCGAATGTTAAGCAACGTGCAGCTCGACCCCTACTTTTATGGGAGGCCGATAGTGGCATTTATATCTGAACGCTTCCGTGCTTCAGAGGGCACGTTAAATTATCGGTCCCGGTGTCTTCGGTACTGGATTCAAAAATTAATTTTTATTTTGAAATAACTTTTGAATTATTGCGAAAAAAATAAAATAAAAATAGTTTTGTTTTAAAACTAATATATAATCTTTCCATTTATCACAATTTTTTTTTTTCAAAAGCCCAATTGTTGGTTTTCAGTTACCGCCTGCTCCCTGAGGTGGGCGGCGGGAGCGTAGTGTGGATGTAGATGGCTTACAATTCTGCTATTACATATTAAGCTGAGAAGAACTCTGCTGTGTGCACGGTACCTCCGTGTCCGCTCAAAACTCCGTCGTTTATAAACACATGCGTATTCTGATATATAAATAACCTACATATATTAAGTATGTACTATAAAGTTTCATCCAAAACCGTTCCGTAGTAGGTTTTACATGTAGTAACAAACATATATACCACACAAACATTCGCATTTATTTTGCAAGAAGGTTTAAAAAAATAAGTATCTCAGTATACGTTGCAAGTAACGGCTATCGGGATCATGTCGACTCTAAAGTCGGAGGCCTCTGGGAGGCGCGCGGGCGCGGCCTCCGGGCTGGCCGCTAGCCGATACGATAACGACACCGGAAACCAAATATTACGTTTTATTATCCGCATTTGTATATTTCAAGGACAACTTACTGTGTAAAAAAATGTCCCTCTTATTAAAAAATGTTTTTACTCCGAATTCTCAAACGCCCCTTACAGCAAGCGGTATTTATTTTTTAATATTCTTAACAGCGTTAGATTATATTGTACTGATATCTTCGATTAGATGAGAGGCTTTTGCCCAGCAGTGGGATATTCAAAGCTGATACTTTACTTTTTAACCAGCGTTAAGAATTCGAGTCGCTAGTGAACGATAATGTTCCAATCATGAATACTTTGCATAAATAACGAAGTAGTTTGTCATCAAATAGTATCGCAGGAAGTAGATATAGAGTCATAAAGATTGATTAGTAATCGTGTAGAGTGTGTAGTACTACTGACGGTAGTGGGCCTGGCGCCGTGCAGACACGCCTTATCGCGGGTGACGGAGGTCGGGCTGCACGTGGCGGCGGCGGCGCGCTGGTGCAACACCCTTACCGCGGATGGATCGCTGGTAACGGTTACGGAAGCATTCGTAGCCAATTACCTAGTACAAAAGATGTTTAGGTTTTTAAAGGGAATTTATTCAGTGAATATTTCAGTAGACATAATCACTGCGCATTGATTATGGACTCGCGGCTACGAGTTGAAAATAATTGGGTTTATCAAATTAGTAATTAAGTCACTTAAATGACGTCTTTTATAGTTATCTACTTCATTTACATTCAAATTATACCACAAAATAAGATTAATTGTATACAAAATAATTTGTTTACATTTGTATATCTTATGTATGTCATAAACTTATTGCATAAATAATGGGGTTGCATAACATTTAGATAAATGTCATATATTATTGTCATTAAAGAGAACTCCGACACCACCGGGTTAGCCACTAACTAACCTAGTCGAACATACTCAATGAGACATTCATTAATATGTGTGTGGTCCGTGGTCCGTGGTCCGTGGTCCGTGGTCCGTGGTCCGTGGTCCGTGGTCCGTGGTCCGTGGTCCGTGGTCCGTGGTCCGTGGTCCGTGGTCCGTGGTCCGTGGTCCTTGGTCCGTGGTCCGTGGTCCGTGGTCCGTGGTCCGTGGTCCGTGGTGTCCGTGGTCTGTGTGACCTGTCTGAGTGAGCTCAAGTTCCAAATTGTTTGAAAAGCGATTTACAAAAACGTGTTGTGATATCTAATTTCATACTTATTAACTAACAAAATTATTTCTAAATTGTTGATTCTTCAAATCCGAAGGCTACCTCCTGGTTATCAAACTTGAGTAGCCGTCTTCTCATAAAGCAGCCGCGGACAAGTCAAGCCGATTTACATTAGGTCACATGTTTCACTATACTTTCATCATTAAATGTGCAGTTTTGCGTGCGCTTGGCAACAGACGTGCGCCACTGCGCTACTGAATTATAATTATTTAATTCACGGTTCGCGCGGCGTTCGCCGCCGCTCGCTACAAATGGCTGACAAAGTGGTAGTCAACAAGGTGTTGGCATTTATTCAACAAGCCATCGGTACCATGGATGAAGTTACCGTCGTGCATATCTGCACGTCCAGTTTCACCGTGGAGGAGATCGGAGAGGCGAAAGTCCTCCTGCTTGAATCGACCGGCAAGTTCGACCGCATGATGTGGGAATCGAAGTCAAGCAAGAGCGATGTAAGTAGTGAGAAGAGCCTTCAGGACATAATCGCAATGTTCAAGGAGGCTGCAGACGTGCCGACGTTCGTGGCGTTAGACCTGATCAGGGTGCCGCCCGTCTCGATCGACCGCGTCGATGTCACCGATCTGGTCAAGGAGGTCACGACCCTGAAGACAAGTTTGGCGGAGGTGGTGTTGAAGTTGGAGGCTTCCCAACAGACCATCGGTGAGCTACGTGCTGAAGTTGCGTCATTACGCAACACATGTATGGCAAGTAGGTCACCTTTGGGAGCCTACGTCAACACACGTCGTGGAGCACAAAATGCGTCGTCAGCTAGTTTCGAATCAGCGAAACTAGGCTTGTCACCGGCCCCTGCCCCCGCCCCCCGCAGCGCCTGCCCGTGCGCCGCGCGCCCAGCTCCTCCCCCCGCGGAGGAGTCCCCCCGTGTCGTCACGTCTACTCCTCAACGTGACTACTCCGCCGCTGTGACCCGCCAGCGACCTACCCCGCGGAACAACTTGAGGATTGAGAGGGAAAGCGAGCACATCCGCACCGAACCCCCTCGCAGTGCGCTGCCCGCTGTGTCAATGAAGGCCCAGCCGGACAAGGATGGCTTCACTAAAGTGGAGAGGAAGAAAAAGAAGCCTCCTTGCCGCAACCAAGGTGGCAGCGCACCGACCGGACCGAGCCATCTCCTGCGTCCCGCCGTGCCAGCGACCTACATATACGTGTCTCGGCTCCACTACACCACGAAGGCTGCTGACGTCGTGGCGTACTTGGAGACGAAGACAAACTGCCGTCTGCACGTAGAGCAGTTGGAGTCGCGCAACAAAGTGAACTTCAACTCCTTTGTTGTGCGAGTGGCAACCGCCGAGCAGGAGAGGTTCCTGAAGGAGGAGCTGTGGCCTGCGGGAGTTGTGTTCCGCAAGTTCCGCGGGCGCCGCCGACCGCCGGGCGCCGCCGACCCCGCACCGCGCACCGTCTCACGTTGCAACAACGTGACTCGCGCGTAACCTAGTTTTAGTTTGTTTTATATTATGTATATGTCTATACTAATATTTTATGTCTATGTCTTTAAGGTATTTGTGGTTTTTATGTGAAATTTTATGTGAATTTTGATTACTGCTCTATTGCATTGGGGTATCCTGTAATAATAGAGGTAGTTATGGTGAATAAATAAATAAATAAATAAATAAATACCGTATTGACTTACAATGTTTGTATGTAATGCGGCGCAATAATGACGCGATCCGGTTCAATCCGCCGCGTCGGGAGTCAGACTAATTAACAGACCGATTTAATTGGTCGTTATCGGAGAAGACCCGGCTCAGCGAGACGGCGTGACGTCACGGCGTCACTCCTCACTCACGAGTCTCGTGACTTCAGGTGTGAGAACAAGTAGGGGTTTCCATACTCGGGTATTATTAGTGGCGACTCACTCTCGCGGCTGTTCGGTATCAGGTTATTAAATGTAGGGTAATTTAACTCACGTGACATCCTGTGCGGCTGGTAGAGCAAAACCTAATGACTTTTTTAAAACGATTCGCACACGACTTGAAGTAGTTAATGACATATTATTGTTTATTAAACAAACAAATTGTGTTTATGAATCTAAAATTCCCTTTTAAGTTGACAGAACGTACTTATGGTCATACGAGTATGTAAGAACATTTCCTACAGAGCCACTGATTTTCGAATCCAATTTTGGAATTTCAAAGCCTAACCCTATAAATAGTCTGTTTATAAAATAATGTAAATATTTCGCGTAACTGGCGATCGTTACATCACTTGAAGGTCGCGTTATCTCCGGAGTAAGGTCCAGGTGCACACGTGGCGGCGCGCTGCTCCACCTGCACGAGTGCATGGCATGAGAGGGAGAGGTGGAGTACTAGATATCTGGTGTCGGGGGACTCCGGGCCGAACATGTAGCTACCCTGACACCAAAATACGGTGACCTTATGTCTCTTCAGACATTTGTATAGGATTTTTGGTTCGTATCGATCTTTTTCGAGTAATACATTCCTGAGGCGGATGGTCAGACAGATAGCGGAGTATTGACTCGGATTACCGATTAGACATAATATCCGCGCTGTTATCGCGCGTTATCGCCGCGGCGCGAGGAGCGCGGACCCGCTCCGCCCCGCGACCTTTGGACGTAGTCGGCGGAAGGTGCGAATACACTACTACGACAGCGCCGACCCTTTTTATACTGAGTACATGCAATTACGCGACTACGCGTCTCCTCCTTGAGTTCGGGTAAACATTCCAAGAGTGGTGCTCGACCCCACCGCCTCCTAACACCCCTTACATCCCCGCAGCGGGTAATACCGACTACAAGCGTCACTGTGCTCCTGCGGCGGCGGTAACGCAGGGCGAAGCCGCGGACTCGGACTCTGGACAGAAGATTTCAGTATTTAGTCTTACTCTGGAAATAGCAGTCGTATTCTTTGAGCATGTATATGATGGCCAGGTATCATCAGGAGGTATCTTCAGAAGTCACTCGGTCAAAGAAACACCTTTCAGCCGGTAAGAATAATACAAATTGCACTCTTGTCACGACGGGCGCCACTGTGGCATAAAGGTTTTATCTTTAAAATAAAACCACGCATTTTCCCTAATACATTTCACAAAATACCTACTATGCTGATGATATAATGTGCTGATAATTACCTAATTTAACCTAATTTACGATAACTGCATAATTTATCATAGTCTGTTGTGATAATCAATTAGTATTTATTTTATAGATAGATTAATTACATCGTGTCGTATGATACAGATTAGTGAATAAAGCTATTAAGGACCCAGCTATCAAAATATTGCTATTTATTAATTGTATTTTAATAAAATACGAATCTGATATGCCCGTAGCGGAAGTGCTACGACTGCCGGTTAAACACCGGTAGTGTAGTGCTACGAGTACCGTTTCGTAGCCGCTACTCGTGGCGTAGCGCTGGCTCGCTACGAGCGCTACGGCCTATTTCCGGAGGCAGCGCAAAGATCACTTATGACAGAATAATGTACCAAGTGCAACAGGTAAACGTGAATTGTGAATTGTTTCTAAACGAGGTATCTGATTGAAATGGCAAGTAAAGTAACGATAGGCACGGAGATTAGAACCCATGAAGCGTTTGTTTTTTATCTGGATCACAGGTCGCGCACGCGGCGTCAGGTGCCGCGGCGTCGTGATCGGGTATTAATACCGCTCATATATAAACATGATGATACGCCTCCGTTATCATTCGATCCCAGCGGACGCCCCGTCTTGCGGACAGTGTGCCTCCAGCTCTCGGACTTACCAATTGTTTCAATAATATCGTAATTTAATATATTCCCAATATTAGCCAAAACAAATAAAGGCTTGTATAAATAAATTTGTTCTTTAAAGTTTTATAAAGAAAATTTTGAAGAAAATGTCTTTGGGATCTTTCTTATTTTCGGTGAGTGTAATATTTTTTCTTTGTTTGTTATTGTTTATTATGTATGTGTTTACATATTGCTCATTCAATACATAAAGAGTGGAAAATACTAGGATTTACGATAACTAACGGGTGGCTGTTCTTATCTCTTAGTTCTTCTCTTCAATCGGTGACATGGTTCATAACAAGATATCTTGACAAAAGCCCCTATATATTTGAATGCGCCGACAGGATCAGTTATAGAATAACTGAATCTTGTATTTCATGATCAATTCGCTAAGCGACGCGACGAGTCGACGCTCGGTTTTTGTCATCGCCAAATTATTTCGATGATTAGTTTCATTTTCATAATTCAGAATTCGAGTATTTTACCCGTAGCATTTATTGAACTGAAAATGTCGCATTTTTCTATATTTTTGCTTAGAAATAATATGATTACAATAAGTATAAATCGTAGAATTTATTAAAGTGTGGACTTCGGGCTTCAATAACTTCCTTATTAGATATTTAACGAGTGATTTCGACATGTCATGTATGAAATATTACGTCAATTAGTTAAATGTCGACTTATGGTAATTATAATTTATAGTTTAAACGTACTCACACGGGTTTTTCGCGTTAGAAAGTTAATAAAGCAAGTAATAACTTACTTTTTATTTCCCAACGTTTCGAGGGGATTGCACGTCTCGTGGTCGCGGGTGAACTGAAGTCATCGGAGTTACCGTTGTGATGCGAGGGTAGGCGTTCCAAGTGTTGGAAGTACCCTTACATGGTCAATGTTAGAGTTTAACGGTGCGTTCACATAAGACTGACACACAACACTGACAGTATCCTGCCCGAGTAACATAAAGTTGTATAACTACGGCTTTTATCACCAAACAGTAATATAGTAGGCCTATAATGGTAACCATTATGACTGCTTGTACTATAACGGTTTTCAACAGAGTGGTTTGGTTCTATAAGATAATAGAGCGTTTAAGTCCATAAATTAGCTCTTTAAATGCTTACAGGACCTTACAAAAGAATATTTAAAGTGCTGCACTATAATGGGTACAAAATATACGATTATAGTACTATTTAATACTTTAGACAACCTTATTGACACTTTTATATATCTATTTGGCACTAATAAAACGTCAAAATTGCCTTTATAGTACTAGTACTGCAGCAGTATCGAAAACACTATTACAAGACAAATTTGCACTATAAAAGTACCTTGTACAACCATTTCGAAACGTTTTAGCGTTTTAAAGGCTCCCAAAACATGGCTATGGCGCTAGTTCTGTTAAAGCCATGAAAATTCTTCGATAGTACTAAATAGTACCAAAATGACTTTTGGTGCATTTTCTACACAACTTATATTTTAAATAGCTTTATAAGTGAGTTTAGGTTACTTTTACAAGACTATTACATAATATAAAAGCTCTAAAATTTATAATTAATGGACTAATTAGATCTATACTAGCTTTTAAGTATCATTTATATGATAAGTACTTTATAAATGGCGGCAGAGTGTCAAATGTTTACAGAAATCTCTTAAAAAACTACAGAAGTAAGGGTTTAATAATGGATTTAATATCTCTGCGTCGGTATAAAGGGAGCGGTAGTTATAAAAATAAGATAAAGGAGCGATACACACAAGCATTATCATCAATACAACAGGCTCATTTACAAAATGTAAATACTGGCCAAGTGGTTGCAGAAAATATGACACATGGTTCTGCACATAATATAATTATATTAATATTAGGTAGTCTTATTCATCACAAAATGATTTGGTAGGTGTGACTCGGTAAGATAGCCACACACAATACAATTGCGTGCAAGTTTAAAATGTGTTTCTTGCCACGGCCATTCAATTATATTATTACTTAAAAGTATAAAATGAAATCTCCTCAGGAAACAACCCACGTCCAAAAGATATATATTTATTAATTGCATCACTGAAACAAACAAATAATTTTGATTTTTGGACAACGGAACCCTAATCCGTGTTAGGTGAAAAAATGGCTGCTGTTTTTTGTCATGGTAGCACATTAGCAGCATAGTTGGAGCCAATATGTACTATAGCAGCTATTGTCGGGAGAAGTTCTTATTTTATTAATTAAAAATTAAATAAAACATGAAAGTTATGAGGGCGCATTGTCAAATTTGAAATCAGTATAATGACTTTAACGACACAATTATTTTCGCAAGTGCAAGTTACTGCAGATTTACGGTCCATCCATGAATTTATTGTAGTCGAGCATGTCATTTTAATTACATGTTACGGTTATCAACGATTCTATATGGTGATATAAAACATAAACTTACCGATATTTGTTTTCTTGAAGATACTCACAATATACCGCACGAAAAAAGATCATTGGAAACTTTTACGGGGCAAAATAACACTATAAACATGTTTTGGTCACTTTTATAGAGCAAATTTATGTCAAAAACGTTGCAGATAGCACTATTTTAGTACTAAAACGCGTTTCTAATCACTTTTACATTTCAATTACATAGCTGATTTATCACCGTGACAGCTTTTATTTAATGTTTATAGAATAAATCAGTCATAATACTAGGGCCTAAACCGGGGTGTATAAACATGTATAGTACTATTATAGTGCTAATCATGACATTAATTAGCACGCTCTAAAGCGTTCTCAGGTCTTTTATAGTACCAGATTTTGTTACTTGGGTGGCACTTGGTCTTAATTATAATATACTAGCGACCCGCCCTCGCTTCGCTTCGCTTCGCTTCATGTAGGAAAATCGGCATAAAACATTGCGTGTCTCCCGCAGGAATATACACAATCAAAATTTCAAGTGGGAAATTGGGGATAAAATATTACATGTCTCGCGCGAGTATGTATATATTTATTATTTTGTAAGCAGCGCCCCGCGGTTTTACCCGCGTTGTGCCCGTTTCCGTGGGAATTTCGGGAATTTTTTGACATAAAAACCTTCCTCTTGAATCACTCTACCTATTACAAAAAACCGCATCAAAATCCGTTGCGTAATTTTAAAGATTTAAGCATACAGACAAACAGACAAACAGGCACGAAACAGAGACGACTTTATTTTATACTATGTAGTGATAGGTCTCATCATAACTCTGAAACTAACTGTCAGATTTTAATAATTTACAGAGGTATACAAAGAAACATAATGAACCTTGATTGTAGAGCCATTTATTTTGATGTAGATTCATATCATCATATGAATATCATCAACTTAAAATTACACTCCTTTTTTAACTAATTAATTTTAACTAAAAACGGTTATTGTGGCTTAACTATAATAGTTAGACATATGCCCTCGCGAACTTATTTGTTCGCAATGATATGTACTTTGATTGTGTAGAACATTGTTTTTGTGTATCATCAATAGATTTAGTAGCGCACGCCAATAACCAATTTTTTTAGGCATGTTTTTCATACCTTGGGTTACATATACCCGCGTTGTGCCCGTTCCCGTGGGCCAGCCCAGGCTAAGGAAGGCGTGTGTGCACTTGAGTACTCTGTCTTGCCTTAATGCCCCACGCATTAAAGGCTTTACTTTTTGTGACTTTTGGCATAACCCCTCTCATCTCACTTATAATTCGGAAGATAATAATGTTCTTAGTATGATCAACATTTTCTTGGGTTTAGTACCGAGAGTTGGTCCGCGTCCCGGCGGTGTCACGCTCACTCTAAACGACGGGACTAGCTATACAAGTGTCTCTTTTTGATTAAACAAAAATCCGCCGCAAAAACTCTGTAGTTTCCATTAACAATGAAAGTTTAAAAAATATAAAAGCATATTTCTGCTTCATAATGAATCGCTGAATGTGTTGCTAAGCGCATAACTTCATAACGACTCCACCAAATTGGATGTTTCTTTTTTATGTGTTCCTTATTTTCAAGACAAGGTTTTTATAATATAAGAAAGGAAGTAATAAAAATCTCGAAATTTCCACGGGAACGGGGGCGCTGCGGGTGAAGCCGCGGGGCACAGCTAGTTTTCCATAAAATTGTTGTTTTGTTCTATTATTTATAAAAACAGAACAGCCAAGTGGTTAATAAGTGTATCGTAGAGTAATAACATCACTCAAGTACGTCGGGCCGCGTCGGGTATCGAGAGTATCGAGACGAACGCAGCACAATCAGGGGAAAAGGTTGCTTTTTAATGTTCATATGAAATATTTGTAAAATAACAAAGTAACACGGACTTTTGTATTCTTATTTAGGGTTATTTTTAACTGAAATATTTGACAATCCCTCATTAATAACTCACATATTGATTTTAACCTTTCGCAACAAATACTTACCTTCGTCCAGACCACCGTTGTATTCTTCACAAAAATCATGAAACATTGTTAAACGTTGCGCCGTAGTTATTCGTAACTGGCGACCTGTCCTCGCTTGGCGTCCGAAACTTGGCGAAATTACTGAAATGTTGTATAAATTGTCTAATTTTTTTTCAATTATTATAATATATATGGTTCATTCTGAGCTTTCACTGTTATTATATATAATTCATAATACTCAGTTTATATTGGAATGTCATATATTTATACATACCTACTAGATGATACCTACTCGTAGCATCGAATAGGTACTTTTACGAGTATCGAGTTAGGGTCTGAATCGGAATGTTCCTCCCGTGATCACAAATAATGCTGACCCCATTAATTCACCTACTTTGATAATATCTGAATCGGGTAGGTCCGAGTTTGACGTCATTGCCGACTCCGTGGTAAACTTTAGTGAATAAACAATTAAATAAATAACAATCTATACTAATATTATAAAGCTGAAGAGTTTGTTTTGTTTGTTTGTTTAAACGCGCTAATCTCAGAAACTACTGAACCGATTTGAATAATTCTTTCACTGTTAGATAGTCTATTTATCGAGGAAGGCTATAGGCTACATTTCATCCCGAAATTCCTACGGGAACGGGTACAACGCGGGTAAAACCGCGGGGCGCTGCTAATAAGTAATATATACCTACTAATATTATAAAGCTGCAGAGTTTGTTTGTTTGTTTAAAAATGCTAATCTCAGGAACTACTACTGGTCCGATTTTTTAGTGAATATCTACATTTCACTCAACGGGAAGTTTATAGGCTACTTTTCATCCTGAAATTCTTACGGGAACGGATACAACGCGGGTAAAACCGCCGAGCGCTGCTAGTGTGTCGATAAGCGGTGTTGCTACAGGGCTGGTGACGTCACGCCGCACTGGCCCAGATCCAGTGCATGGCCCATGAGCCAGCAGCCATGGCCCGTGACGTGTGACCCACTCCGGGTGTCACAATCACTGTTGCTGGGCCACTACGAGTGCCGGGCGCGACTCGCATGGCAACAAGCGAACGTGTCTCAAACACGCGTTACCATTTACTATTCTAACAAACGTACGCAAGCCAACTGCGAATGCGAGCAAATGATCGTTCGGGTGGGAATAATTTGGTTTCTGTTTTGAGCGAACTCCGAGCATTTGCTCTTAAACATTTGTTCTGTATCGAATGTTCGCTCGGATGCTAAGCGAAGACGCGGCTCAACACAGAGTCTGGGACCATCAGATAATAATCAGATAACACAGTGGAAAAAAAGCAAATAGCTTTTATCTATTCATATTTTATCTTAATGAACGCTTGAATTGGAATGAAGGTTGTGGATTCGATAATAAATTAAATGAGTGGTGCAATATGATAGGGTACGATTAACGATAACTTTTTAAACTTAGTGGGCACCTGAAGATTGCGGTTTTTTTCCTAAGTCTTCATTTCACAATAGAGTCAACCATACGAAGCTGATGAGTTTTAGTTTCAATAAACTTCAACTTTGATTAGGGGATTTCAAATATATATTTCAAACGAATTTACTTTTCAGAGTCTATATTCCTCACATGAAATTTAGGTCCAGAACACCTGTTCGATCCTCCCTAATGCTCTTTAAGGGTCCTTCGAGAATTATATAAATCTAAACTAATCCAAACCTACCTACATACCTACGAGTGTATTTCGCCAATTCTTCGTTTGCGAATATCATGTTTTGCGGATTTGACAAACTATGACGAACACATATAAGTAAGTTCGAGTAGGTTAGTGCCTCACCCTGGTTTCGCAGAGTTTACCCCGCCTAAAGGCCTCCGACATGGTCTAATGATTGAAATAATCGAGACCGACAATTTAACGGGCCCTCCGAAGCAGGAATATCATATCATGGTATAGTTGCCTTTATTATTAGTAACTTTACTTGCCTTGGTTCGTGCAGAGTCGGTGCTGGTGGTGCGTGGCGCTGCTGGTGGCGTGCGTGGCGGCGCGGCCCCCGTGGCGACGCGGCGAGATCTTCACGCAGTCCGCCGAGTGCCACACTGACGTGAGTACCTCCACGTGTGGATTATAATATTTAGCCTGGTGTGTCCCACTGCTGCGCAAAGGCCTCACCACTCTCTTTCCACACCTCTCTGATAAGTGCTTGACAGGGCCGGTCTTTCCGGATGGAGTCTAGCTCGTCGCGCCATCGCCGAATTGGGAATCCTTTGGATGTCGTTTTGGCCCAGAGATCGTCGGACATGCGACAGACATGGCCAGCCCCGTGGCCAGCCCAGTTCCATTTCAATTTAGCAGCCTTCTGAGTGACATCTTTTATTCCAGTTTTAGAACGCTCAGTTTTAGGTACCTTCACGTATGGTTTGTTACTTTAAACATTGTCCGAGATGTAAACAAACTGCGCAAGATGATTTGGAAATAAATAATAACTTTAACGACCGAAAAAACAACTTTAATCCAAGTTATTATGGGAACTACTAGCACTTTTTTAAAACGGTACCAATCTGAAAGTATATGTATAAGGAATACCCTTTTATGTACCGAAATAGGTTTATCAACAACGGAGATATCAGGTACAATAAAAATAAACATACAGATTGAGAACCTCCACTGGTTTTTTAGTGGCCTCAGAAATTTAATAAAAAAGGATTTGCCATCGGTTATGTTGTAGTAAACAACGTTATGGGCCAACTTATGTAGTGCTCCTCTGCAGGACAAGGCTTCCTAAATCACTGGAGATATCAGTACAGTCAGGAGGCTAGGCGTAGTCACCGCGCGCTCAACCAAGGCTAAGTCTCTACTGAGGCTAATACTAATTGGGAACTCTGGAAACTTTGTTAATACAATTATTTAAGTGTGATAGATATCTAGGTTACTAATACTTTAGGCCGTTGACTCTAGTCATCGCAGACGAAGTCTTAGCGTTGAGAGTCTCCTAATTATTAATCTGTAGCGGCGCGTGTTGTTTACATCTCGACCAGTCCACTCACCTCTCGATAGTAATCGCTATTAATACCGACACTACTTATTGTATCCATTACGGAGATTACTGTCCTAGTACCCACTATCACCCGCCTACCCTACTAGAATAATAGCATTTCTCTCTGAGCGCTACCGTACTTCGGAGGACACATTAAATTATGGGTCCTTGTTGTTTCAATCTATACACCATGTCGGAGGCCTTTGGGAGGTCTACAAATCTACGACACCAGTCGGCCCCTAACCTACTCGTACTTCTTTACCAACCGTTACCTCCTGGAGCGCGCTGTAGCCGGTGTGTGGTTGCAGGACGAGCTGCTGGACCTGTGCCAGCGCTGCGCCAAGCTCACCAAGTCGGTGCTGGCGCTGCCGGCGTGCTGCTCCACCGACCTCACCGCGCGCTCCTGGTGCGCCGACTACGTGTACTTCGGACGGGGCGAGTACGGGGGCGAGTGACGCGGGGAGGGGGGGGGGGGCGCGGGGCACCTACGAGTACAGGGGGGATATCACAGGAAGACTATCATCCACCGCCGAGGAGTAACCTACTCGAATTACCACTCGTGGAAACTGTGTTAAATATAAATATGAAAGTAATTAGTACTGTCCTTAACATACATAGATACTATAAGTTTGTATTTTAATTAAAGTACGCGATCGCAATGCCAATAATTGATACTGATCGGTAATCTCAGATGGCTGCTCCGTAATTCATTTGAACATTTGATATTTACATCACATAGAAACACCAAATGTCAAAACAAGCAGATACCATATCAAGCTATCTGATAGATAGCCGACAGAGACGTGTTATTGGGACCGGCCGCGAGAGAACTGTTGTTTTGAATTGATTAAAAAGGGAATTGTTCTGGAGATGCGATGTATGGAAGTATTTGGAAGGTTTATACTTTAGACCTAATTAGTTTTAATTTAGACCGGTATGTACGGTACGTTAAACTATTTTGAGAATATTTTTGTAATATTTGAATGAAAGTTAATCTTAATCTTAATAGTTGTTAAATGTCTCAGACCAAATAAAAATGTGACACCGAGCGCTACAGACAATAAATTGAAGCACGATAAATTACACCTTACTGATACATGTATAACTAAATTACTCCCAACTGAAAGTTCGAGTTAGAATTTCTATGGACCGTGAGGTGTAGTCGTGTTCACTTGACTGTTGACGGTGTGCGAGAGTTAGTTGGTGTGAGTTAACTGTAACTATTTGTATAAGTATGATCACAATGTGATGTTTAGTAAAAACGTTGGTTTTTAATTAATTTGTAACCGAATGTGTTCTGATTAGATAGTGACGCTCGATTGGTTTATTTTATATAATATTTAAGAATCATATGATGACTGTGATAATATATTTATAACGAATAATTAATAGTTGTTCAATAATTTGTATTTTTATTTTGATATATTAACTCGCCTGGTACATTAGATCACAACGCAGCAACGCTGTATCATCGTAGGGTTTGTTAAACATCTTAGGGTTTGTTAAAAAGAATACAAAGTTTAAAAATCCATAAATTTATTTTATTGATACTATTTTGACAATATTTTAACAATTCTTTATGTACAAAATGTCTCTAATTCAATTCTTAGTTTGATTTTCAAAGTTTGACCGAAATTGAATTTACAAAATCAATTCCTAACAATAATTTGTGACAAGCACCTAACCACTCACTTAAGCAATAAATTAAAATAACTCGTGAAAGTGTAACTCTGCATCACAATAATTCGTTGATAGAAACAGTACAGTTAGTCTACAATGTATCCTCTAATATCTAGGAGAGAGTGTTCCAATCGATCATATTCAGACAAACTTTGAGAACCTCTCATTGAGCACAAACTGTAGAGTGCTTCACATAATAACCACCTCAAATCAAACAGGCGCATGCTCCGTCTCTATCCAACCAACTGACTTCACCGGTCGAAGAGAGAGACAGCATGAGCACTCCATACAAGATTAACGTAAAAAACTTTGTTAATTACGAACTCTAAAAGAACATTAATATGTACATTACTAAAATGTAATGTAATCTCATGAACATGCTAATTAATGAATGTAAAACATTATGGCAAATTAATTAAAAAGTGACATTAATCATTAGAACTTATCATAAGAAGCGTTGTTTTATAAAAACAGTACAAAAACTTAAACTTACTTTCGTTTGTCGAAACACTAGAATATAAACTTAAAAGAGTGTTGTACTTCAACAAAATACAAAATATAAATGCCGATCTCGCTACAGCTTTACATTTTATTAAATTAGGTGATCTATGAACAGTCGTCGCGCGCTTCTTTACAATACTCTATATTTATACTTGTCTTTGGATGTTAAGACTAATATTATGTTACACATTATATCGTACAGCTCTTACCGCTAACTACTGTTTGTGATTTCCCGTTTGGACGGATCCCATAATGGTGTAGGAGGCTCTACTCAGCACTAACTAACAAAAAGAAACGCACTCGCGCCGCAGCTCGTCAAAGAAAAGGGTTTCAATAACACTTGTTTGGCAAATTAACTTACCCTGTTTGAATTAAATTGAAGAAAAAATATTAATTAACGAATTAACGATGTGAAATCTAATTAAGCTGCGTTCGAAGCTAATTAGATTCAATCGCTAAACTTACAATGTCCACCTACCGACCACATGTCCGAACATATTATGTTCACATATCGGAACATATTATTTTAGAACATATGTTCATATTATTATGTTATTATTTACACTAATATTACAGCAACAATCTATCTTATCTGTACATTAGGCTCAACAATATTAGAGGGTTCTCCGGAGCGACCGCGACGCCGCAGAGTACAGTCACACCATGGAAAGGTTCACCCTTGGAACCTTGTCATATTGATTCTGATGACCTAAAACCATGTCAACAAGAATCCCCAAAATGTATAACGTGACAACGTACTAAAGTGCTGAACATTTTCAAGGGTTGACTGTACAGGTTATGTGGCACACCATTGATAGAAAGATCTCGAAATGTTAAGGAAATATACTCGCGAACATGACACGCTGCCCCAAGATGTGTTTAGTTATTAATAACAACAGTTAGCACAACTTGTTACACAATTCTTCAGTTACACACATACACCAAGACAGTTTAGTACATTTAAATTAAATAAATAGTTTTTGAACAATCGATGGAGATCCATTTAATCGAACAACCTTTATTTTGAACAAATATAATATTAGTTTAAAATTAGATGGATTTTAAAGGGCACTTGGGTACTCTCCTTGAAACTAAATGACTAAATCATAGTGAACAAATAATTAAATTTTTTTTTTACTGATGATGGTATACTAACTAAATAATTGGTGAGTCATAAAGTTCATCTTAGAGTAGAATTTAGCGTAACTCCTAATGAACAAAATTAATTTACTTTAAAGTTAACATTGGCAAACAAAAGAGTTTTTCGACGAGAGAGTCGTTATAATTTATTTTATGTTTTACTTAATAATTCAAGTTACATCAAAACTTAAAACTTTACGAGAGACAAAATGGCGATTTTAAAAGTGATGTACCCTGAAGGAGCCTGCCCAAGCGGCCGGGGCGGGGCGCGGGGGCGCGGGGGCGGGGCGCGGGGGCGGGGGCGCTCACAGCATGTCCTGCTCGGTGTCGTACATCTCCTGCAGCCGCTGCTGCTCCTTGACCTTCTTCATCATGGCGTACACGGAGGCCGCCTTGTAGTCGATGGGCCCGTAGTCCTTGGCGTCCACGTCCGCGTACACGAACGCGTCCTCCGGACGGAACGGCTGCCGACACACCCGCACGTTACAATGGGAAACAAATAGGTGTACACGGACACGTTAGAGTATAGTGTACTAAATGATTTGGTAACGCCCAGGATTTGACAGGTGTAGCACCCGGTTATTAAAGATGAGAATATTATTTGGGAAATGTTTTTTATTTAGGCAAATGTGTCCTTTGTACACCGGTTATGATAATATCTTATACCAGGTATAGATAAATATGATGATAGGATAGAGTCTAACAACAATATTCTCTGATGTCTTATGTGCCGACCGGTTAATATAGTGAAGATGCCATTTCGAGGTAACCGCAGACCGCAACCGCAGGCGGTTCGCGAACATTGGTGCGGTTGCGATCTAACTCGGTCTCGACCTAACTCGGCCATTTTAGAATTAAGTTTTGTGACACATCTTTGATGTGAAGTGTGAGTCGCGTTTCGGCCGATTGATTTTATATCGGACTGTCTGATATACATTATATGTATAATAGATAAGTATAATCCATATAAGTAAGACCACAGTTAAGTACATAAACAGATAAATAAATAAATAATATGGTAATATGTGTTAAGTGAGAATAAAGTTAGTCGACTACAGACGCGGGGATAATTAAAAATAAACTTAAAAATATACTTTTAATTGTAAAAGTTTTTAGGAAACATATAAAGCGTTATTTTGAGCGTGTATTTAATAAATTTGGAATAGAATTACCTTCGTGTGTTATTTAAAAAATGTATGTGTCACTCTTGGCAGAGCGTCCCTAGAAATAAAAAGGAAATGGTCACAACACTGCGCCGCCATGCCGGAGACGAGACGGACTCGCTACGACTAGTGATGTGCCGGATACCACTCCGCGGATACGGATACGGGTATTATCATATATGGATCTAAAGTTTTTTATTCAATTGATGTCGGTTCTCAAGACCTCAAGGTCCGTTATCAATAACGGAAAACATCTAAAACGAATGAGAACATTTAATTTCTACAAAGAAACTAACATCAGCTGATCGGCAAGTTTAATGGAGGATTGTTTTTTTTTTCATTTCAACGTTAGCCAGAACAAAGCTGCTGTTTATAGTTATACTAACACGTATATCTTCGGTAAGAGGCGTTTACCTAGCAGTGGTACATATGACTGACTAATGCCGGTACAAGCACTACTTATGTAAATTTATATATTGAAATAAGGTCAAAGATCCGCCATAAAACCGCATACGGATCTTCGCCCTCGGATATCCGCGGATATGGATACGAATATGCGGCACATCACTAATTACAAAACACAGTGGAATGGAAGCAGTAGGTAAAGTTATTACTTTATAACTGACATGCTGTAATAAGCAAAAGGATTATCACTTTTGCACATATTACCATAGATTCTAAACAATTACCAAAATAATACAGAAAATAATAAACACTAACAGTAATTACTCTAATTAAACAGTATAAAGAAATGAAATGAAAGATCAACTGTTAGACGGTGCAATTTAGTAAGTTAATGAAAACCAAAACCCTGGAAATAATCAAGCTTCAACTTCTATATGAATACAATACGAAACATGATAATTGTAAAGGTCCGGCCTTCCCTGGAGATTTCTTGCGTTCAAATAGTGTAGATAAATACATAATATACGTCATACATGCCACAGTGCAGATACTTGCAGTAGGCCCAATTATGGTGTAGATAAATATAATAAAGTTGTGTGTTGTGCCACAGTGTAGGCCGGTGCAGTAGGTCCATGGACTCACCTCTCAGACGTCGATCTCGTTGAACCTGAGCGTCGCGTAGTCGCTCCGCGCGCCGCTCTTCCGCTTGTCTCTACTCTCTACCGCGGCACTACTCGTATTGTTCTCCGCGCCTATAGTGTACGTGTCGTACAACTGTCTATTCGAATTGACTGTATTCTTAAACTTTAAATTATGATTACCTAACGCTAAATCGGCGTACACTAACTTTTTATGTTTAGGCTTATCGTCTTTTGGACCTAACGTGTTAAAATTTGGACTATAGTTGTGTTCGGGACCTAGGTTCCTCGTGGAGTTTGATATGTAGTTGCCCTTTAGGAGCTGGAGGTAGGACTTCCTCTCCGACTCGCTGTACTCGGGCTCGGGGTAGTCGGGCTTCTGGTAGTGGTCGTACACTCCGACGCAGGACAACTTCTCTCTGAGACTCTCGGACTTCTTTAACCGGTTCAACTTGTGAAGGTTTTTCTCCTTGGTCCTGTTGAGGGTCTTGGTGTAGTACTGCGTGTCGGTCTGGTAGATGGAGGGCCCGAGCGCGTTGTGGGCGCGCTCCTGGTCTACCGGCAGGCGCTTGTCCGTCCGGATGGGCTGGAAGTAGCAGAAGCTGTGGTGCTTCTGCAGCGGGATCTGGAAGTTCTTCTTGTTCTTCCCTTTGGAGCTGAGGTTAGTGAAGTGGTTGCGCTTTTGGAGGTATTGCTGTTGGAGGATGTTAGTGTTCTGAAAAGAGTTAGTTTGTTAGTAACAGTGGATGGAATGAATCTTTTTCGGAAATGGAATGGGTAGCAAATATTTGTCTAATTTTCTATGAATTAGGATTTGATCGGTATTCCAGTATGTTGAAAATGAAACCCGCATCTACTAGTTATTTGCTACCGGTACCATTTCCTGTTTATTAGACAAGAATCAGTTAAAGTTAAAACATAAAAATGGATAATGTCGAAATAAAAACATAACAAGCGCTATACCTGCCCCTCCCCTATCTTGAGGCCACTCTGCACCGAGTTACTTCGCCTGACGAAGCTTCTCTTTGGTACCGGCTTCTCACTCAACTTTGGTATCTGCAGCGTTTTATTTGGCGTAATTATTTGTTTTTTTGGTAAACCCACTTTGTTAATTCCTTGGTCATTCAGTTGATCCACCACTGACTTGACCAGTGAAGTCGATGGAAGCGAGAGATTATTTTTCTTTGGCGTAGCTCCCACTATGTTTGGTTTAGTCTCAACATTGACTTCTTCTTCATCAGATGTATTCTTATCATCTTCATTTTTATCATCAAACATAGTCTTCAAATTCTCCGCGGATTTGGTCGGCCTGACCGGAGCATCGACTACGTCATAGCTTCTAGTAAATTTGCTACCAATTAATGGCATCGAAAGGTTCACGTAGACGTGATCAGTTTTCAAAGGAGATGCGAAGGGGGAGACCTTGGTTCTGGGAGCTGGTATCGGTTTCAAAGAATGCGTTGAAGCGTTCAGATCTTCCGGCTCCTCGTATATCTGTATTGAGTCTGTCAGATTCTCAAAGTGTTCTACTCCACTCACGTCGCTTTTCCCTTTGAGTAGCGACGGAAAGTTCTCATAAATTATGTTTTCGAAAGCGTCTTCTTTCTCTACATCAGAACTTTTATCGTTATTATTAATTTCGTTAAAGTTCTCCCCGTATTCTGTGTTAGGGTAAAACTTTTCGATATTCCTTTTCCTAACCAGTCTCATTGACTGGAACTGCGGGGGCTTTTTAATAGCCCTCGTGTTTAAAGAGGAAAACTTCCTCGTCTCTCCCTCTGGCTCCTCCTCTATCACGGGAAATTGTTTCAGGAACGACGGCTGCATTTGTGGAAGAAATGGGTTCAGGAGCACCGTCTGATGTAGAGGATACATTTGTTGTATTGGCGAGAGTTGTACGTTGTAACTCGCCTGGCTTTCAATATTGTACGGAATGGTGTTTTGTACGAATGGAGGACAGACTAATCTGGGCGTGAAAGATGGGTTGGTCGTCAATTGTTTCTGGAGCGCTTCCAGTCGCCTCGTGGACTTGGTGTCGACGACTCGCGGCTGAATGGCTTGCACCGGCTGTCATGCAAACAAAACGAAACGACACACGGAACGGAGTTAGCAAATTAAAAGGTTAAGCTTGAAATAAATAAAACGTTAAAATAATTGGTAGAGTTAACGAAAATATATGAATTAGGGCATCATTTATCTTTATAGCATTTAAAACAAGTGTTATCTCTATCTGTCGATAAATTAATAAATAAATAAGTACGAATATTTTAATTAAAGAAAGGTAAATGATACTCAATGATTAAAAAATGATATTAAACGATAATAACATCACAACGACATAATGATGATGAACACATGATGTTACCTTATTGGGGGGTTGTTGGAGTCCATGGAAGGGGAGGTTCTCGTAGAGACCCGGGGTGTCCCCAAGGGTCCCGTTGGCTGCATTATCTACGCCATTGGTAGGTGGGCCTGGAACATTATCATATTATTAGGTTACCTATTGAACATGATCATATCATATGATCAATTTAATGATCATCTTATGACATTTTTATATTATAACTAGACTTTACGAGGGTTGATTTACTCATAAAATAGTAGATATAAATTTGTGGATTACATGATCCAATTTCCAGGGACTGTTAAATTTTCCTAGAAATTCATTGTTGTAGGTAATAAGATTTTGTGAGGTATACCATGATCTGCATGGTACCTGAATAACTCTAATGGTTCCCGGCCATTCAAAGGCTACTAACAATTGGGCTGAAAGATATTGTAAAAGCCTTAATACGTAGTAGGTAAATATATCAAGGCATTTACAATTGGTAAGTTGTTTAACCAAGCGTCGACATGCTATGCGTGGCTCACCCTCCGTATTGGGTGGGTTATTGAGACTCATAATTGGTTGCCATTAATAAAAACGTCATCTCAGTTAGCTTATAAAAATTAAACAAAAGCGCATGCGTTTGCAGCTGTAGGTATCGTGAGGTTACGTCAGTAGAGACATTCAACACTTGTCAGAGAAACTTTACAACGTCTCTAGCAGTTATGCGAAGAACTCTTTGTACAAACTGTCATAACCAGTAGAGGATCTATGATTTTGGTTTGGGAGCTTGACCCGGGTGAGGGTAGAGAATTTTAGTGAGGAGGTGCTCGTCTCTTTTGGAAATAGGTTTTATCAGGAAGAACATAATAAGGGAACAAAGAGGTTTTATTTTCTAGATGGCGGTGTACCCAACTGACGCAGACAGTTATACCCAAAGTTGTCTCTAATAACCTGACGTAACCTCACTATACTATAACAGAGCCGTTACAATCGTGCCAACTAAGTCACTCCACACTTATAGGAATAACGGAACTCTCTCACTTTTATTGATGTGAGTTACAATAACAAACAGATTTGAAGACTAATGTATGTATGAGTCAGTAGGCACGTGTGTAATGCCTCACTATGTACTCACAGTCGCCGTCCATCTTCCGCTTGCGCGCGCGCGGCGCGCTGAAGGGGCGCACGGCCGCGCGCTCCGGCCGCTTGAACGACACCACTACAATACAACATGCACACGTCCAGCAACGGAAACAAACGGACGTGGGCTCTTATCGCATGTTAGACATAGGTGATGTCACTGTTGAGCATTGGGCCAGGCTCGGTATAACCTGCCCAAGGTCCTTTGATGGACTTGTTCGGAAGATGCCCGGTCTTACTGTAGTCACATGTGAGATGCCTGATTGCATGTGAGATGCTTGATCGCATTAGTCGCATACTAGTTAGAGTGTCTTTTGGTCCATGAAATAATATGAAAGAGCAACAAGACTTCTTACTGATTTTTCAAGTTTCGTGTCTGAGCACAATGTTGTTACGAGCGTTGAAATGGTTTTTGAGGGGTGGAATATAGTGGCAACGAAAGATCCAGGTGGAAAAATACGAGAGAGACGTTTGTCCATCAGTCCCCACAGATTCGTACCGAGAGATCAACAGGAAAAGACTTGTTTGCGTCGAACAAGTTTAAAGACTTGTATGGTGCCATTATAAGGCAAAGGCTGGAGTTTTATGAGAGAGAGACTGACAATATTAGTGCAGTAAGAAAGATTTGGGACTCTAAATGTATCAAAATTGGGGTGGGATGTATACATGTCAAATACCAAGACCCCAAAATGCAACAGGCTTTTTTGACGTTTTCGATATCCATGATTATGATGCGATAAAAACCCATGTAGCAGTTAAATAATTAGAAGCAAATTAAAGAAGCATTTAAAAAGATAAAGAATAAAAAAAAATGTATTGTGTTTCTGTAAAGTTTGAGACATCAAATAAAAAAAATATAAACGTAATTCTTCAATAACTATAATATAAATTTGTAATATAAACCAGTTTTTATATTTGGATTTAAATAATTATTTTGATCGATGTGTAAATTCTGTCATACTTCTTAAATTTTGTAATTTTCTATCATTTCACATTATTATAACGAACAATATTTTTCCATTATGACACAATCATAATTATAATGCCGATCATTATTTCCTAGCATAATGATAATGCCGTTCCCGCCACCACATTAATAATGATATTGCTGTACCTCCTTCCGTGACGACCACATTGGGCGTCTCACTCTGAAAGAACGCCTTCAGCCGTTTCTTCTGCAGCACGTACCCTGCCTTGTTCACGTTGACGAGCGACACCGCTCGCTTATTACTCTTGTTAATCTTCTTGTACTTCCCGCTGTCATCCGAATCATTACTCTTTCTCCTCAGGTTCCTGATAATGCCACTCACCACATTGCTGTTTTTGGGACTTTTTTTCTTTTCTGTATCTGTCTTTCTTTCTAGAAGACCGAGGTTGACTTCATCGTCTTGTTTGACAGTTTGTAACCTTGCCTGGTTTTTTGGACTTAGAGTGTGGTTTGAGTTGACGTGGACTAGGACTCCTGGCTTCAAAGGCCACTTGTTTGGAGTCACAGGGTTCTGTGGCTTGTCTTGTTCTTCTGTGGCCTCGGTCTTTTGTTCTTCTTGTGTGTAGGAGATGTTTTTCATCTCGGTGTCGACGAGACGCGTTCTGTCTGACGACTTGCCGAAGGTCAGATTTAGTCGAGGAGACAGCGCGGGGAGAGCCTGCGATATGATGGACTGAGCGATCGACACCTCGCTTACACAGCTGCCGTCCGGGCTAGGGGTTGAAGAGTCAACACTGCTTGTTAGAAAGACTAAAAACGATGTTTACTTTATGGAGAATTAATTTGAGCCTAATGATTGATTCAAGGATAAATTCCTTTACAGGTGGTAGAAGTTTTTCCTAGAGCTGTATTGTCATTTCTAAGTAACTCGTATGTCTGGTGTTTATTTATTTTGTATTATATTCTCCAAATGTCATCCATTCTGGTAGGTTAGTGGTCCTATTGTCACCTTAATTTGATAGTTCTTTTTGAAATCCGAGGGGTGCATTATTAAGTAGATTACAATTTTATGTTTTATTTTTTTTATTATAACTAACTACATATTATTATTTGTGTTATATTAAGTATTTTTGTTAAATAAATGATATACATACGAGTATATTATGTGCTAAATACAGTTACGATGATGTTTGTGTGTGAATTGTAATAGTTACATAAGAAATACATATAATTACATAGAAAACGTATAATAATAAGAAGAATGCTTTCCAATATGTATGTACATGCAAAAAACGGTAAATTTCGCCGAACTACAAAACCTTCAAAAATTGCTACAAAACACTGTGTTCAAAAAATATTGTATTTACAAAGTTTTGCGTTGCTCTTTAGAGAAAGCTATTCCAATTGTATTTTTTTCAAAAACAATCCAGCCATACAGCAGCAAACTAAAGAAAGCATTCTCCATCTATATAATAAGGTGACTGAATGTTAGTCTGTCGATACCTGAGCTATTGATTGTGGTCAATCTGAGAACGTCGGGAGTTAATGCCGTTAAGAACCTACACCAAAACATTATTATTAATAACAACATACATTATTAAATCAGGAATATAATAATGAAACTAATAATACGATTAGAAAACAAATTAAATAAAATAATAATAAAATGTATTAGTTTTATGTTCTGTTAAGACATGCGACTAGTTCTATGAAATAAATTAGACCTATTAATGGTAACAGCCGTTGGTCCAAGCGGAAAACCAAACACACTCTGGTGACCTTAGTCTGTAACCTTTGACCTTTGGTGACCTTGGACTGACCTTGTAAGGTCAGTACCTCTGGTGGGGCACAATAAGAGGCGACCTCGACGGGGGCATAGACAGTGTGTGCCAAGAATCGGCTCGGACCAACGGCGTGGCTGAAAATATCATCTCAATTTACTATTTAATGACCTCTAGGTTATGTGACCTTCGAGAATTAGTGACCTCTAGTACTAAATGATTTATTAAAGATTAGTGACCTCTAGAACTAGCTAACCTTGAAAGATTGGTGACCTCTATTGATCTTACTTTGTGTCGAACAAAATATAATAAAAAATAAATATATGCGTGGTTCAAATAATATGATAAAAAAACCATAGTTGTAATTCTATGAAAAAAACTATGCCTAAAAATGTGAAGAAATCTATAGTAGTGAATGACAGAAATAAATTAAAAAAGTATTGCTCAAAGTGGACTAGACATTCCATAGAGACTTCTAACTAATATGATTATTAAATAAATTAATAAAATATTAATGAAATTACTCACTTCTCTCGCTCTTCCAACTCGACGGGGTTGTTATCTGTTAGTTGGTTAGCGGGAACCGAAAACAAAACGTTAAATATTAGTTTATTACTACTTGTAAATACAACAAACAACACGACTTCAAAACATCACAAAACAATTGGTTAGTTTAAAATTAAATTATAAGTTATTTTTAATTTCAACATAACATCTACTCCATTACTTTTTGTGTCATGTAAATTAACAAATGTGTGTGTGTGTGTGCGTTAGAAATTATGTTCAAGCGAAACAAACGAATTACCTATTTCTAAATATGTAGTGTCATTTTTCTTTTCAGTAAAAGATTTAAAAGATTCGTATTCCCTCTTAATGTTGTTAATTTTAAAACCAAAGTTCCCAAATGCCATACTCCCCCAAGTCTTTTTTCCCAGGAATTATTTTGTCTCCTAAATACTGTTTCCCCAGATTTTTCTGAACTATCTGTTTTTCCAAGAACTAGTTCAATTTCCAAACAACACTTCCCAAGATCCTCTTCTTCCAACTTCTTTTTCCCTAAGTTCAATCTCCCGAGAGCATTTCCCCAATCAACTTCCCGTAGTTAAATCCCTGGAGTTTAACTAACCGAAGGTATTTCCCCAATGAATCTCCCCCAAGTTGAAGTTCCCAAGCTACCGTACTCACACTTGGCCTTGGCGCGCATGCGGCGACAGATGCAGACGATGATGATGCAGAGCACCACGGTGAGCACCAGCGCCGCCAGCGCCACGCCGCCGATCAGGATCAGCTTCTGCTGGTCGCGCCACCACACCTTCGTCGCTGGAAGTATAATCATATTATATAAACCCGGACTAATTCACACACGGTTAATTAGACCCAAAGTAAGGTCTAAGCTTGACTTTGAACTTCATTGCCACTTGCCAAGTTTAATAAACAAAAAATAAAACTCTATTGTGGTTTCTATTTATCCTCAATATTTACTTAAAAGTCAATAAACTTAAAGAACTTAGAATATGATGTAATTTATTGTATTCTACTCAGTACTCACTAAAACTTTCCAAGTTGGCTGTAAAGTACAAACAATGTAAATAGTAACAGGCTCTTCAACTTTTATAACGTAGATATATATTATGTTAAAAAGAGCATTCCATCCGTAGAGGGTTCTTTGGTAAAATATACATTTAAAAGATTAGCTAGTAGATACAGATCCGTGAACGGCGTATCGTCACACCGCTACGCTGCCATTACGATCCTCACATACTCACGAGACAGTGCTGACTTAGTTATTGCTACGACGCGGGACTACATTAGACCGCTACGCGCTCATAACGTCTTTCTCGCACATTCTCATGGCACTTTAGCTATTGCTACGCGGATCGTAGTTAATGCTACGAGAGTGCTACGAAGTAGCCCTTTTGCATTGCCGCGACGCGTGACGTCGCTACGTGGACGTAGAGATTGCTACGCGAGCGCTACGAAGTGAACTCACCCATGACGTCTCTCTCGCAGGCGCGCGAGGCGCCGACGCTGTTGTTGGCGCTGCACAGGTAGGTGCGGTAGGCGTCCACGGCGCGCAGGCGCAGGAACGACGACCCGCCCGCCGCCCAGATGTGCTCCTCCGACAGGCTGTCGTTGTCGTTCTTCAGCTTCCACGTGAACGTCACCTGTGGGGGAGACGGGACGGTTGGTTAGGGAGGTCTCGAACAAGTGGTATATATTTTTGTTCCTTGGATTCATTTTCTTGATAAGGTTTATATTTACGGTGACACACCAAAGCTTTATCGTTTGAATTAACATGTAAAGAATATGTTACGAATCATTTCACCTCCATTCCTCTAGAAACATTCTTCTGTTGTTGTAATCCGCATAAAGATTAGCTCGGTATGTTTGTTTAGGGGGTACAGAAGACCAAATGGATCCTCGGTACTACGTGAGGATGAAAATGGTAAGTAAAGCCTCACCTCGGCGGGGTTGGCGTGCGCGGAACACACGAGCACCTGCTCCCCGTCCAGCTCGATCTGCTTGATGCCGCACTCGGGGACGACTGGAACACAAACCAAAACCATCAGCCTGTAATGTCCTAGGGCTCGGTAAAGGGGTTTTTACTTCCTTCCGGATTAGTACAATAAGGACAATTGATAATCATCAGGTTTGACTGAGGGTTGGTGATTTTGTACCCAAGATATGTTTAAAGTAAATGGGAAATACGTTTTGGAAATTGAGACCGAATCCCCATTCTTGCCAGGCCAGACCACTACAGCATTAAAATCACTTAGAAAAGTAAATAAAGTTAGAATAGTTAAGGACCTTTTGCCTGCCTCCAGTGGCATCATCCATACTTCGTAAAAGTAAACAAGTATAAAACTAGACATGTCTCCCAATACGTACACATGACATCGAGGAAGACGGTGGTGTTGACGCTGCCGTGTCGGTTGTGCGCGACGCAGGTGTAGTCGCCGGCGTCGCGGCGCTGCGCCGCGCCCAGCAGCAGCGCGGCCGCGGTCGCCAGCGGCGCCGACGCGTTGCGGCCGCCGCGCCGCCACGCGTACACCGGCATCGGGAACCCTCTGGGGGGCGGGCGGGGCACTTACAGGTTTCGGAACGTTAAGCGAACACTACTCATTTTGAATTGATACTACGTTTACGGGTACATTTCCGTGGATTCTGTGACCACGATTAAAATTCCTTTACGGCCCTGAAAAGGAACCGTTCCTGTAAAGGAACCGTGGTAGTCGAAGTGGAAAGAACCGAAACGTCAGATAAAAAATTAAAATTAAAGCGAAGTGTGTCCGCAGACTTGTCACACTCGATGCTCAATTTGGTGTGGTTTGCGTTCTGCGTTCATGCTCGCACGATCAGATCGCATCTCTAGATACATAAATATATGGACACCAACAATGTTGTTCACACAGGATGTGAACTGCATTTGTTTTGATCTGACCGCAAAACTGTTCCAGTGTGAATATTACCTGTTAACTCAATGTGTGTTTAGTAAAATTACTTACTTGGCAGAGCAGACGACCTTGGCTGGTATTTCGTTTTCAATAACAGATACCACTTTAGGCGTCACTGTGATATTTTCAGGTTCATCTGTAAAATATAATAAAATGATGTTATGAATATTTTCTTGAGGGGTGTGAGGGCCGTGTACGTGTGTGTATCTGAGTCCATGTGAGTGTGAGTGTGTTCTGAGTGTGTGTGTGTGTACGTACACTCGACCGCGAACTTGGTGGTGCTGTTGACGGGCGGGCCGGCGAGGTTGCGCGACGAGCGGCACGTGTAGCGAGCCGAGTCGGCGGCGCGCTGCAGCACGCGGCCCGGCCACGCTGACATGTTCCAGTGCTGCCAGTATCATACAACAACACTTCAATTTCAATCCTTAACCAATTAAATCTTTTACGAACCAACTTCAATCCTGCGTCAATACAAAAACTGGACTGGGTCGCTTTGAATTAATTCCTTTCGACTTGTGGAACAAACCATCGAGCCCAGAGAGTGTGTGACTCGGTAGTCCAGTGCAGGGGTGCTCACCAGCGTGGACTCGGTGGCCTCGAAGTCGTTGCGGTTGACCTGCGGCGCGATGCGGCGCTCGCGCACGTAGTAGCGGTCCGTCTTGTCGGGCGCGATCTCCTCGCCGTCCTTCAGCCACTGCACGCTGCACAGCGGCGCGCACTCCACCGTGCACGACAGCGAGATGTTCTGCGACCAGTCAGCGCGAGGTTACGGGTACAGCTTGAGACTACTACTACATTTGCTCTAGCACTCGTGGCCTAGTTTAACTAAGCGATGTTGACATTGCTATTGTTAAGCAACTTGCAGCTTAGCCCCTACTTGGATGGGTGGCCGATAGTGACATATCTATCTGAGCGCTACCGTGCTATCTCGGTTGTATCAATGCTAGAACATGTCGGAGGCTTTAAGGCGGTCTAAAAACTTTGGTCATTTAATGAGAACTGGACTAGTATTTTACAGAAGCTACTAAACTATATATCGGTAGTAAAGGTAGATAGTTTGATGATGCTGATGTCTATTATCTTTGAAGTGAACACTCACCTGTGATTTGTAGAGAGCGCCGCTGTATTGGTTCATTGCGTATTTGAAGCTCGGTGGAGCTGAAATAAAAATAAATTGGTTTTCAAAATTAATATATCGATACCAAACGAGACAATGTTGCCCCAAAAAAGTCTTGATGGAAAATGTTACCAACAAATCTGTCCAATACTCAAGACACAAAAAATGACCCAAGCTCGTCCCACACTGACCCAGCACATCGATGGCTGCAGTAGCCGGCTCGCCGTCGCCGCCGGCGTTGATACCGCGGCACGTGAAGTTGGTGCGGTGGTCGAGCGTCACGGGGTCGATGGTCCAGTTCTGCGACACGATGTCGGACACCACGCGTCCGCCGCGCAGCCACCGGTATCTGAGGAAGGGTTGGACCAGGGTGACCATCGGGAGAGTTCAGTATTTAATTGAGATAAAGTATTCCATTTCCTTAATGGAATACTTCCGTCGTTTTTGAAGGTTTTTTTAGATCATTCCATTGTGTATGCAATAAATAGGCAAATATATTAGCGGAGGATGTATGTGTGTAAGACATAGGCTACTTTGTATCCTGAAATTTCCACGGGAATGCGTATCATACGGGTGCAACCGCGGGCACGGCTAGTCTTAATATAACCTGGTTAATAACCGCGATAGAAAAACTCTTAACAAGGCATCGCGTTACAGTTCAATGGCCTCGTGTTCCATCCATGGTCGTCATAAATCACTCACTCCCTTGCGTTATTGGATTCACCCACTCCGCCGCTCGCATACATCGTCTTTATTTATTACACTTCACATTGACCCACAAGAAGAACTAAGGAGACCCTTTGTGCGGTCACTTGCATTGATTAGGCGCTTGAATGAGCACAAGGCGTTGTCCTACGTGAGTGATAAGCGCGGCAACCCGTCGCGACGCGATGCGTACGAATAAATATCTCCAAATAAATATCTATCTCTGTACTTGTTTCCTATGTCACGTCGGTCATTCAGTTTTCAGACTTAAACTTCGGTGAAACCTTGCACAAATATACTTTACTGATCAAAGTATGTAACACAAAGGCTACTCTTTATCCCAAAATTCTCACGGAAACGGGTACAAAACTGCACTGCTAGTGTCTAATGCGAGAGTTTGTGTGGATGTATATTGTGTGAGGTGTGTACAAGCAGGGAGGTGTGTGTGCCCTAGAGTATGTCGTCGCACCTGTGCGCCTCGGGGCGGCCGCGCTCGCTGATGCTGCAGCTGAGCACGAGGCTCTTCCCCTTCACCACGCGCCACGGAGAGTACGTCAGCTTGGCCGGGCCCGGCGGGTCTGCGGGCAGCCGACAACGGACTTTATACTACGGAATAAGGACTGGAGTACTTTGACACATTGTAGAGAGAAAGAAAGTATTAGTCTTGTCCTTCTATATGTTAATAAAAAGGATTCTCATCTCACTGAAGATATAATTTGTGGCATTACTCGACTACAATAGACTATCGCAGACTGTAGTTCAGATACTAATTTTACTTTAGACGATTTGAGTCTGTCAGACAGATAACTTGGCTTGAATAAAATTATGTCAGTCTTATTTTCTGTAGCTTTGGATTCAGTATAGAATTATATAGAAAGACAGGCTAAATAAATACGGAATAAAATCGGAATTTTCAATGTTCATCGTATTTCCCATAGGCATAAAAGCCTTTTAGTTGTGCTCATATTTCCTATCTCTTGAGCCAGTATAAATCATTTTTAAAACGCATCATGTTTTCCAGAAGTGAAAGCCCCCCTTATGTCTCGTCCCGCTCACTCACAGTGCACGACCAGCTCGGTCTTCTCGCTCTCGGGCCCCCAGCCGGCCGCGTTCTTCCCCTTGCACGAGTAGTTCCCGTGGAAGCTCTTCGTCGTGTCCTGGAGCAGCAGCATCGACGGGTCTACTTCGTTGCAGAGGTTCTCTGGAAGAAGCAATGGTGGATTTAAAATGAATTCAAAAATGATATGGTAAGTAATGTGAATCTAATGTAACTTTGCATATACACATATCACAGTCTCCCTGCGTCTGGCTGCAACCTCGTTCAGGTTCCAGGTACCACGTCCAGTGCTGAAGGATCCCCAACGCAGGTCTTCTCATCCAAAACTGATACATGCTCCTCTATGTCTAACTTATGATACCTTCTAGACTCTAGTTGTAACTAATGGCAGTTCTCCCCGTCACAAATGTCCTGTAAGTAGCATCTCTCACCGTCACCCTGCGTGTGGTTGCAGTCGGGCAGGTGTTTGAGCAGCTCCCCGTCGAGGTACCAGAGCACCTCGTCGAGCAGCGCGGGGTTGCCGGCGCGCACCTCGCACGTCAGCGTCACGTTGCGGTGCTCCGTCTCCAGGATGGGGCTCGGGGACGACATCGTCAGCTGCACGGTGGGCTTGACTGGAACAACGGACATGTGACACAAAAGTGCAATAGCCCTGGTAAGTACCATTATACCTCTCACCAACAATGATAACTTCCCAGTTATCGGTACCTTCAACAACAAGCAAACCTTCCAGCATCTATATAATATCTAAGTATACGTACAGCGCACGTCGACGTCAATGCTGCCGTCGCTGAGGCCGCGGCCCACGCTGTTGGCGAGCGCGCACGAGTAGTTGCCCATGTCCTGGCCGCGCGCGTCCAGGATGATCAGCGCCTGCTGGTCCGTGGAGCCGCCGCGGTAGTGCGACGTGTTCACGTTGATCTTCTCGCCGTCCAGGTACCTGCGGTGAGGACAGTTGAGGAATATGGAATGGAATGCCATACAGGCATAAGTAAAGGTGTGGTCAGTAAACTAAACGGTTGAAACTGTGTTTTAGTTATGCAAAATGGTGTTGATTGTGCACTGCAAATTACGAGGGAACATAATTAAGGAATCTTTTAGCGTTGAGTTATTTTGTAGAATTGAACTTTTGAACTTCTTTTGAACAACTTTTGAACTTCATATTCAAAAGAGTCTCCTTGGAGTCAACACTAAAAAACAATATTTAACTCCGAATCGAACGCTCACAGAAGTCATCGTCTATTATACTTAGAAGACTTCGATCAACGATTGATTGTAGGTAATAGACTCGAGGTGAGTGTAGGCTCTAGGTACGTACCAAGCGACGTCGGTGAGGGAGGAGGGGTTGCTCTCGTACTCGCACTTGAGGAGCAGCTTGGAGCCCTCCACCACCGTGATGTTCTTCGGCTCCACGCGCACGATGGGCGGGTCTGCAGCAAGGGATATTGTATCAGATAGGAACAATTTCCTTTTATAGACATAACAAGTTTATTATATAAACATAAGTTAGTGTATACAATTGAAATAGTGGCCCACCACTATTGGAGATAGTCGTACAGTCAGCCAAAAATGTGGTCTACCACCCTACGGTTGAGATTCATTTGAACGTCATGAAACAACAAGGTCAATTTTCATTTAATAATAGAGGTCCAACTAAGTCACCCAATGATGTCAAATGTCAGGCATCTCAGATAACAGACAAAACGTCATAACATAATTGTGCATAGAAAAGTCAACCTTAGCGATCGTTACATCTCGCAGAAACTTTTGTCAAAAGTGGTAGACCACTTTCTTGGCCGACCGTACCGATTTGAAGTATGAGACAATTTTTCAGCTCAAGATTTTTTTATTTCTTTAGATCAATTTTGAAGTATCATTATAACTAGTAGTATTAGCCTGTTATATACCCCTGCTGGGTAAAGGTCTCTCATCTCACTGAAGATATCAGTACAGTCAGGACGATAAGGCATAATCACCATGCTGGCATAGTGCGGGTAATGCTCAAAAGTAAATTACATGTAAAACCTTATCATATTCAAACTACCCTAACTCCTCTTACATCTCAATAAGAACTTCCAAAACGTTACTATGACAAGGTACGTACACCATATCTCGAGCTCCATGCTGGCGTGCATGGGGTGGTCCTTGGTCTCCAGCGTGACCTGGTTGAGCGCCTCGCAGTGGAACTTCACGCCGTTCTCGAAACGAGTCGCCTCGAATGTCAAGTTTGATACCGTCTCGAAAGTGGAGTCGCTCTGGAAAGTTTTAAAGATAAGTCACTTCGACTAGGTCAGTGGACGGCGCTGGTGTTTGAGTTTTTAGACCAATTAATTGGTTTAATAATTGAAACTGCTGCAATATACTGGTTTCTTAAGTTTAAGTTTAAGCGAACACTACTCGTTTAGTATTACAACTACGTTTACGGATACGCTTCGATTTTCTTTTACGTTTTATCTGACGTTTCGGCCCCTTTACTGGAACTCTGGTCTCTGATAAAAATAAAAGCGAAGTGAATCCGTGAACTTAGTTTCAATTCAAAACAATCGTAACAGGTTTTATCGACTTTAAATTCATTATCATTTCAAACAACCAGCATCGTCAACAAGCTTTTACGGGTCATGTAGGTACATGACCCGTAAAAGCTTTACTCCTACACTTCGTTCATAGTATAATAGCGATTCCTTTCACTAAGAAACCGTTCAACCTTTGAAAATGAAAATAAACCGACGTAAATCCACCCACAATAACAAAAACATGGTAACTCTATTTAGAACATTACTTATAATATCGAGACTGAACTCACTCCCAAACAGATAAACATATTTTATAGTCTTTTTTAAACTTACACGATTTGAACACATAGTTTTAACGTACTCACACGGGTTTTTTCGTGTTAGAAACTTAATAAAGCAAGTAATAATAATAATTCGGGAAGCGATTGAAATAAGGAAATATCCGAATTTCAATCGTGAAGACGGTTTTAAACTCTCTGCGGCTTGGAATCCGGTAATAACTTATAAGTGTTCGAGACGTGCCCAAAAGACCAAGTGCCAGGATACTGTCAGTGTTGTGTGTCAGTCTAATGTGAACGCACCTTTAAACTCTAATATTGACCATGTGAGGGTACTTCCAACACTTGGAACGTCTACCCTCCCATCACAGCGGTAACTCCAATGTCTTCAGTTCACCCGCGACCACGAGAGGTGCAATCCCCTCGAAACGTCGGGAAATAAAAAGTAAGTTATTACTTGCTTTATTAAGTTTCTAACACGAAAAAACCCGTGTGAGTACGTTAAAACTAAACATATTTTAGTTCAAATAAACTTGAATAATGTACCAATTAACATTATTGAAACATTTAATGAAAATGCTCCTAAATTGTTTACACAGCTGTAATTATCATAATTGTACGTCATTTGTGAGCTATTAACATGTGATTTGAAACCACTTGGTGTTCGCAACTTTTGTATTTTAATTCCCGAACCCCCCCTCCCCTCGCTTCATCCCCTAGCCCCCGGGACCAACAATCCTAAACGTCAAACTGTCTTTGTTTCAACTTGAGTTCGTTGAGTTAGAGTTACTGGATATGGTATTTATAATGCTTGTGCTTCTCAAATCTTTGATATAATATGCTTAAAATTTATGCTTTATACTTAGAAGATATTATAGATTTTAGACTATGTTCAACTTCAAAACTGAAACGATTAAAACTTTAAATTCAACCGTACTACAAAATGATTTTACATTATAGCCGTGCGAAGAGATGTTCTCAAATTAATGAATCGATCTTTGTTATTTAAATTGTGTTCTGACATAAAAGATACAAATTATAAAAGCTTTGACAAAACACGGTTCTCATTATCTCAAAAGCCACATCCAGCGGAACTCTGCCTCAAGTTATAAACACAAAGTATTTGCAATGTAAATGGCTATTAATTAGCTATGCATAGAGACCCGCGGCGTGTGTCTTGTAGACGTTTTCAATATCTTTACATCCAGGGTCGAGTCTCTGAGTACATCAGTACTGACGGAACTCAACCGGCGCTCACGAGTCTCGACCCTCGAGTACCTCGATGTTCATTACTTCGATGATTTGCTACGAAACACGTAGCACGCGTCTTTGTATGTGTGCGTCTGATTTCGTAGCACGTCGTAGGCCTTCATCGGTTGTGTAGCATTTTGTAACTGTGTGATGTGATGAGACAAGTTTGTCTTAAGGCTGTTGTGCTATGTGCAATCGCCTTTACAGTAAATATTGTGTATGATAGACGTCTTACTTCTTTAATTTGCATTTAAATTAGAAGGTTTTCCGTTACACTTTTGATAGTTTTTTGATATTGTATATCAAATGTTTTCTTTTTTAAATATTTTCGGCAATATTTGTTTTATATTCTTCATTCTAATTCCTGTTAAGGTTTGTGTCTGCCCGTTCATGTATTAATTAATTAAATTACTATGATAAGGGTGTATTCGCAAGACAAACAACATACATACTTCATAAGCCCATATTACTGCTGTCTGTCTGTCTGTCACATCAAAGACACGAGTGAGTCCAGTCCCTTCAACCTAATGTAATATTGTACTAAATAAGCAATTAACTAATAAACTTACCATCTCAATTGTTTTCTCCTGAAGTACATGAAACAGATCACAATAGATCACATTAGATAGATGACATATGATTACATGTTTAATTACAAATGAATGTCGAATAACTGACATTATTCAATAAATACTATATAAAATATAAGCCTGTAATGCCTCATAAACAAAAACCGAATGAACCATAATTCATGGAAGGGCGAAGCTTTCTGCGTCTATAATCAATTTAATGTGTCCCAAATATTCAGTGGTCCATTATATCAGTGGCCAACCCTGGAGTCTCTGGAGTTAGGAAATTTTGGAATTTTGCGAGCATTCCAAACACTGTAGCGCTCAGATAGATAATGCCGCCATCGGCCACCCATCCAAGTAGCAGCCGAGCGGCACGTTGCTTAGCAATCGTGATGAGTTAACATCACTTAGTCAAACTACGTCACGAGTGGTACAAAAGAAACAAATCGTAACGCCATACAGGATCCAATGCCTTTACGTGATACAAACTAAACACAAAAGGAACTCTTTGTATACCTCAAAATACCTTTAACACCACATAAACCCATAATACAGAACTCATAAACACCGTTCAAAATACCCGCTGAAAACGTCGCCTGAAAAAGAAATCTTGTAAAAGATGTTGTTTATAAATAAAGTGAAGCAAGGATTACGCGCGACTCGGCTCGTTGTACAAGCGGTTCACTTGGCTATTAATTGCTTGGAATTTAGCTTTGGACAAATTTTTTGTTGGTTTAGTGACGGGGTACCGTTGGTGGGATGTAGCGAATTTATTTGTCGATGGAATTTAAGTTTTTATAATGTTCCTTATACAAGAAAATTAAGGATAAGAATAGATTTGAAAAAATATAAGTATTTTGGATTAGATTTAAGTTTAATTCCGAGTTTATAAGCATTATAATTATTTATAAGTTTATGTTAATTTAACTTTTGTAAATTATAAATAATATAACATTAAATAAACATCTAATGATTATTTTATCAAGCAGTGGGACAGATAGGCTAGTCAAAAAAGGACACTTTGATAACATTAAATGAAAAAGATTTAGGCACCATTTTACATATATCTATCCAAGAAATTAATGATCCCACGGTTCGTAGAACTAAACACAACATAGAAACACTGTTTCAACACTGAAACTCTGTTTAAACTCATATTCCTCCCCCTACATATATCGATAATATTGCACATTGCGTCGTCGGCGCGATGTAAGACCCTCTGGCAGAGTTTCAAGATGTAATCACTTACTTACTTGTTAGATTTGGAAAACGCTGACTATCAGACACACGCTGATTCAGAACCTCGCTTTATTTAATAAAAGATGCTGTTTATTCTTTTCAATTTAATGACAAAGTTTGTGCAATATTTTGGTGACATAAATAATGCAGTTACTTGTATAGAAAATTTGTTATCTATTTCCGTCACATTATATTTTGTAATCGAGTGAATAGCTACGAATATTAGCCATTACATACGTCCTAAACAAACTATACCTTTTTATATAGTACTAGCCGCACCCTGCGTTGTATCCTTTCCCGCATGAAATTCGGGATAAAATGTATCCCATATGTTATTCTGATTAACCTACATTACTGTAAAGTTTCATCCAAATCCGTTCAGTAGTTTTTGCGTGAAAGAGCAACAAACATACAGCCATAAATCCATACATCCATACATACATCCATCCTCACAAACTTTCGCATTTATAATATTAAGTAGGAAGTAAGATGCATTTCAGCCAGCATATATATATTGTGAAGCACCTTTGTCACATTATACGATTTTAACTCTCAATGAAATATTAATAGGTATTAAAGAAATTTGATTATGATAAGGGCCTGAGTATGCTCAATACTACTATATATGTCGTACTTAATAGTAGCAATATTCCTCCATTTTAAATAAATTCTGTACAGATTCAGTCACATTACCATTCCGTTTTATTTCTTTTGGGCGAATCAAATCACATACGGATTAAGGCCCGTGCACACTTGACGGGAATAAACGGCAGAGGTCGCGAGTTGAACAGGAGACAAAGAGATATTATATTAAAAACTCTATGAAAAAGTAGTTCTGCAGTGAACAAAGAATCTATACCAACTTAATAATCTGAAGAGGATTTTCTTTGTTTTAAAGCACTAATCTCAGACACAACGAATCCGACTTGAATATTTAAAAACCTTTAACCTCTTAAAGGTAATTTTTTATCCCGAAATTCCCACGGGAAGGGCAGAAGACGGATAATACTATATAGCGCTACAAGTAAATAAGTATAGTATATAATAATCCGAATGCTTAAAACTAAAAATGAAATTACAGTAGCACCATATTTTAACACAAGGCTAAAGTAATCTTTGGAAAACGGCAACTTTTTCGTAGAACAAAGCTTAGTGTAAGCTTTTGAAAATGGCAACATCTAAATCTCTTACTACAAAAAAAGTCTAGAAAAAGCTGCGTAAGTGAACAGATCTTTATCCAGGCAATAACAAACGATATAAGTCAATCCGAATCCGAACCGAGTCCCGTATAATATAATCTCGGAGATAACACTGAAAAATAAAACCTTTTATAAAAAGAAAACTTAAAATCTTTTGAAACTTCTCGATATATTTTATCGTTGCGATTAGAAATAATCTTCAATAGACAAGGTGCTTTGCCCTGCAGAGGGATAGTGCAGTCATGGTCTATGCATAACAGCAAATTAATTATAGCAGAGCCCGAGGTTCCCGTGAGAATTTAAAAATCTATTTTTTTTTAAAGTAATCTATTGGTGCATGCATTCTAGACTCCAACTAATCTCTCTCCGTGCAAAAGTTTAATCCGGATCAGTTCAGTTTAGTTTTTTCGTGATTGAGTAACGACCATCCGTTCAAATGTTTGGATTTTTTTTATAGTGAAAGCATGGATATTGCTGGATTTCTAATAATATTATTTTACTGTAAGCGAACGTCGCTTGAAAAAAAAGTCCGTCCCAGTATGCCACGGCCTTAACGTCACATTTTATCGATAAGCCGCGAGCGTGTCCCGTCCCTAGTAATCCGATTACGTTTAGTCTTATTGAAGACGTTATTTTTTGTTATTTTCGTTGGAAATTATTCTGTCTAGTGCATTGTGAGGGCCTCTCCTGTCACTTATGAACTTTTTGTTCAAAAACTCGGTTGCATATTTTTTTCTCTGCGCTTTTTTCGTGTTAGCGAAATGAAAAAGATTCGTTTACAATTCGACGGGAGAACTTTTTATTTCTATAAATGTGATTACCGTATTTAGAGGGTTGTTTTTATAAAAGCTGCGGGGTGAATGTGGTTACCCTTTGTAGGAGCCACGATGCAGGTAAACGACTTTGACTAACGATTTTTTTGGAATACTATTTAATACGATTTGATATAATATTAATTTAAAAAAAGTATAGTCTTTGTTATACGAAAACAATTACTGTAAGTATAACGAAAATAACAACTGTCATTCCAATAAAAATAAAGTGAAACATGTTTAATTTGTACCTAAATTACTGTCACATCTGTGACAGTCCAGTCATTTTGGTATAATTAGTGTTGATTATAAACCCGAGCCATGTTTGAAAAGTGTGTGTGAAATATATTGCAACCACAATGCAATGAGCTAGTAATAAAACGAGTAATCTAATTAAAAGCTGCGTTAACAAGTATCATATCTTCGTGAAATATAAAGAGTAAGGGCCTCTTTCCACTACTCCGGTCCGGCTGTTCCAGCATGGTCCAGCACCGGATAATTTATTAATTCAATTTAAATAATAGCTTAACTATTATACTCGCTTCTGAATTACTCCGGGTACTGGCTGGCCAAAACTAAATTCCACTAGTTGCGATGTGGTAATGTAATTTTAAAAAGTATCGTCTATTAACATTTTCACTGTGCATAGGTACAATGATGATCCCATTAGCCTATTATTTTGCGTTACTTTTTCCGATACCCGGCGCCGGACCGGAGCCGTGTAAAAATGCCCTAATGCAGCTCGTTAAATAACCGAACTACCGTTAATATAAATGGAGATACAGTGTGTGTACACCTGGGCTCTAATAATTAATAGGTTTAATTCACGGCGATACGGCACGTACAGTGCGGGACGATTTCATTGGGATAAGTGTTTTGAATGTTGTCTTTTAACTCGTGGTCATTCTGTTAGGTTTGGTTAGTGACGGCGCCTGAGTTAAAAAAAAACACATTACCATCTAATATCATTATAATTATCACATATTGTTGATTCCGGGCGGAAATCAAACCCACAACCCTTGACACAGTATACTCTCTCACTGCCACTGTACCAATGGGCTTGTCTAAAATACACTACCTTCTTTTTAGAAGTTGTTGAAAATAAATAAATATCGTATAGCTCAATTCTACTCTACAGAACTATCACACCTCATCGCTACTTCTATAGAACTGAAGTAATACTACAAAAAGCTATCTCGAAATCACGGTGGTGATCGGATGTAGCAATGAAAACCTTTGTGAAAGCATCAAGTGTTTCATAATCAATTGAAACATGCGAAACACGAATATTGTTTCGTTATTAATTTGAGTAAAACTACAACATAAATAAATTTCGGAATATTAAGTGGTTATAAAAACAAATGTTCCGAGTAATCCGTGCAACGCTAATTGTATGCGAACATAGTGGTGGCTCGCGGTTTTACCTGCTTTGTACCCGATTTACGGGAATTGTGAAATTGAAGTAGCGTGTAACCTTCCTCCTGAATTTAGCTATCGTATGAAAAAAATATATATTTTCTAATTCGGCAGAAATAAAGTCGAGTAGGTTAGTTAGTAGCTAAGTTTAGTTAGTCGAAGTTTTCAAACCGCATTACAGTCTCCGACGTAGTCAGATGATTGAAACAACCGGAACCGACAATTTAACGTACCCTCCGAAACTCGGTAGCGCTCAGATAAAAAGTGCTACTATCGGCCACCCATACAAATTACACGTTGCTTGACAATTGCGATGTGCCATTTTGACTAATAGTTGTAGTGATAGCTATGTTCAAACAAACTGTAAACTTTATTATATTCATGTATAAAGTAGTGTTGTGTATACTTTATACATGAATATAATACTTAATGTTTGGTGAGCGGCCGCTCACTCGCTGTTTAATTAATGCTCCTTCAATTTCGGCGGTCGGGTAAGAGTACTCTTATTTACTTTACTCATGATTATTTTAAGTGCACTCATTTCATTCCATGGATGTTTGATTTACCTTGTGTCAATAGGTATCTACTTTATGTATTAATAACAGAGGAATATTTTAATATCTTGATTTAATATTTTTGTTACACACATTCACACACATTCACAATCCGAATTACACACATTCACAATCCGAATGAGTTACTTTTATAAAGGCGACTTTACACAAATACTCTGCTATGCTACCTTTGACTTGATTGGATACCTATTGGATATGATTGGTTGAAACTTAACCTAGCATAGCAACGTAGTATAGCGTTATTCTAGTGAAATTGCACTCTAAATCTAAAGAAAAAATATTTATGTAAACATTTATACACCAAGCTAAAATTTGACCAAAGTCCATTCTAAACATAAATTATTTTAGCATCCGAACAACAAAATTAATCAATTTTCCAGCCAAAATCCCAACAACCTATATTCACAACCGGGCCTGCCTAATGAACTGCTCGCAACTGTAATCCGTATAAAACAATAAGCTCCTAACTTGCTTCATAAATACGCGATCTCCAGAGGCGGGTAGTTCAGGCGCCGTCCGCTAGGGGCGCTGCGATCGCGTTACAAGCAGTTTATAATTAGGTATTAGGTGGAGTTTCGCGTGTGGGCGACCATTTTGTTTTTGTATAGGAGCTTTATTTATGTTACTTTACAAATAAGTCGCGAAATTGTAAACTGTCGACGGATTGTGAGCTGTACAAAACCAATTTCAATTTAACGCATTATCTTTCGATGGTTCATAATAAGTCCATAGCAAACCGTAAATAGAATATAATTATATAATTAACTGAAATTTATATTTTGAGGTTAGAAAAATAGCGATTTGTAACTTCTGCAGGGCAAATGCCTCTCATCTCACTGAAGATTTCAGGCAACTACATATTTTTTAAATGTCAATTGAGTTTCAAATAATAGTCTCACATATTTTGTTTCTATCAGAATATCAAATATATAAACTATTCTTTCAAAATGCCAACGGGTCTCAATAGAGATTCAATTGAAGCACGCTTCATTTAGCAGAAATGCCTTTTTGTGCGATGCGATAGTGGCGTAGTTTGAGTAGTATGTTAGCTCATGGCCATTGTTAAGCAACGTGCAGCTCGGCCATTACTTTGATGGCTGGTCGATAGTCGCATTTCTATCTGAGCACTACCGTGCATCGGGGGCACGTTAGATCGCCAGTCCCGGAGAGAATTATGTTGGAGGCATATAAAACGCTTTTGATCACAACATAATATTCTTATAATAAAATTACTCGATTTTTAAGCAAAACTTGGTAATAATAATAACATTTTCTCAGTAAAAATAACTTAGTAAAAGCTCCGCCGGTAGTCGGCGACAGAATGAAAAATTGCACATTGTGACCCAATTCTTAGATATTAGCATTCGCAGATATAGAGAGACTGGAGGTGACAGACGGAGACAAATCTATTCCAGAGTCACGCGAGATCCGGCCTCAGGATAAAAGGAATTATGGCGCATCTAGATACTTCATGGTAGATCGATCACTTTCTGATGTGATGCGATAGTATCGTTCATAGTTTAATATCTTATTGATAATGTTACTCTCACTTTAACTGTTTCGAAATGTTACTGTGTTGAAAATAGTATGTCTATAAATAGTAAACTTATGCGCCCCGCGGTGTTACCCGTCTTGTACCCGCTTCCGCGGGAATTTCGTGATAAAATGTACCCCATGTGTTATTCTGAAATTCGTCCGAAGCTTTTTCGTGAAAGAGTGACAAACATACATACATCCCCACAAACTTTCGCTTTTATAATATGAGTAGGATTCGTTCTGTAGTTTAGGCGTAAGGATAGTATTACTTACATTTATAATATTTTATAACTTGTAAAATCGTTCAATCAAAACAGTACCACAGCTTCTTTCGTGTATAAAGCCACGTCTCCTAAATGCCTCTTCCAAAACCTCTAACGCTGGCTCATATCAAGTGCTAAATTGAATTTCCCTAACGCTCGCTTTAATTAAAGATGCGCCGCGACGCGGATTGACGTTTATTACAATATCACACTACCTACTCGACGGTGTAGTCATATGATAATATGGTGGTGGGCGAGACGATCTGAGGTATGGAAATAAATAATATTAAATGTATGCAATTGGTGGACCATTTCTGGACGTGTACCCTTTCTGTCAGTTTTACTATAAAAAGTAGCCTTTTGACTATTCATTTAAACTACATTAATATCGCTGAAGAGTTGTTTTTATTATTTCTGGATGTTTGTACGCACTAATTTCAGAAACTACCAATTCCATTGGAATAATTTTGTAACAGATAGCTTATTCAGCAAGAAGGTTATTTTTTATCTTGAAATTCCCACAGGAACGGGTACCACGCGGGTAAAACCGCGGGGAAAAATATCTTCTCGCATTCTACTGATAGTTTCAGAGAGCGCGTGCAGACAAACTTTACCTTTATTATACGTATTAGCATAGAATTCCATTCCAATCACCATTCAAATATAAGATATCAACTATGTTTTATCACAGCAACGCTCTCCCGCCTGATTTTCCATCACAAACTCTCGTAACATTTAAAAACTCAGCGGTGAATTCCTGAAGACTCGTAAGTATTGAACAACAAGCGCCGAGCGGTCCCGCCGGCCGACGGTCCAATGTGAACAATATTCCGAGGCCTGATGTTTTATCGCAGCAAAAACAACATCCACCATTACTAGGGTCTTACAAAAGATTGGTGCGTGGTACAAGTTGTGAACTTATGTATGAAAAGGTAAAAAAAGGCACATACACATTCCGACTGATATTGATTATTAATAGAGCCGGCCGGTAGAGCTACACAAAAAACGCTTTCCCTAGGCGGGACAATTAGTGAGGAAAACAACTTTTAAAATTATAGCCCGAACAAATAATTTAGAAAAATATTAATGCGATTGCGAAGCCAAAAAGTAAAGTATTGTCTGTAAAGTCTCACTGCTGGCAGCTGGGCAAAGAACAATCATATCACTCATACGATATCAGTTTTAAATGGGAAGTTATAATTTAGAAAATGTCGTTTTTATGATGCTTACTCTATAATTTTCTAAAAACATCTCTATGGTTCTACCTACTAAAAATTAGTCTTATTTTCTTATACTTTGCACCAAACATGTCCATCTAAACAGAGGGACGAGCGAGTGAGCGCACAAAGAATGAAATACGCGGGCAGTTAGCGAGATGTCTTCTATTAAAATAATTGCACTAAAGTTTATCTTGCGCTGCCTACGTCCGCGTAGGGGCGGGACGCAGAACAACATCGAATGTTGTTGGAGAAAAAATAATACGTGAGATATATTTTATCCCAAAATTCCCCCAGGAACCAATGCAACACGAGTAACACCACGGGGCGCGGCTAGTCTTTCATAATCCAGTAATAATAATCTCAGAATTCACATCAAAGCAGACTTAATCGCATCGTACACAAATTAACTGTTAATTATAAACTCGGTTACTTTGTACGTTAACTTTTAATGTGTTCTTTGATTAACGATAATTAGTAGCTTTCATTCATTTTCGTCGCGCTCGCGGCGTCGTCTGACTGGGCGATGTTAGCTCATTGCATTTTTTTAGACATCACTTTTTGGGTTACGGCAATTTATCTGTCGATTTTTAAAATCAGCGCTGCTCAGTAGCATACTCCGAGCAGCACAAGCTGAGCCTTCTCCAATCGCTTTTTATTATTTTTTAGTTTTATAAGATACTTAGCTACGGAATTTGTGTTCTTAAAAAGAAATAAATGATTTTTTTATTTTTTTTTATTCTAAATACTATCCGACATCGACTGCTATCCCACTCTATGTCCCATCACTATATTTAATTTGACCCCGACGTTGACAACACAAGCAGCTTCGCTTTAAACGTTATTTAACTGCACTTTTCCAATGATCATTGTTTGTCGGAGCTTTTATTCTGAATTTTAAAGTGTTATGCAACTTTCAAATAAAGATTTTTAGATTAAACGTTATTCAGTTTTTCTGTGAAATGCTTTGAAATTTTACGAAAATTATTTTACGGATGTATTGTTTTGTTTTTCACTAAACGGACTTTGGGAAAGCTTTTAACAGTGTTTGTTTGTCACAAGCATCAGTAGATGTAGTAGTATTAGTATGTACTGTCCCACAGCTGGGCAAAGGCCTCTCATATCTCTGAAGATATCAGTACAAACAATGAAACATTTTAATACGATTCCCTCCTGGCACCAAAATCCCAATATAATTCATTATTAACCCACAGTTCCAAAGAACTTGTCAAAAAGAAATCAAATCTCAGGATTTATTTTTAAATTATTTTCTTTGGAGAAAAACTTCCGATGTTATCAAGCCGACTTGACAGTGAAAAATGTTACATTTAATTTGTCGGATTTGTTCGGCTCCGTCGGCCATTGTCGACTCGCTCGGTGATTGTCGGTATTGTGACTTCAATTGAATTATTTCACGCCTTTTTGAGTTTTTCAAACTTGTGTTGAAGTTTCGGAAATAGGGAATAACTTTTTAGGGGTGAACTGTTCATTTGAGGGGAGCGATTTTTGCTATCCCTTTTCTGTTGCAATACGGAATATTCATCAAATTTTTACTCATTTTTAGTGAGATATAGACTGGTATCTTCAGTGAGATGAGAGGCCTTGGCCCAACATTACATTAAGTACATAATGATTTGATAAAATCAGTTGTTCCAATGACAATCTAAAACTTCTCATAATTATAGTAAGGCGTAAGATCTTAAGGTACTTTTATACAACCAGCTATCGAGATTGTTACACAACGTGTAGCTCTAACATTACACGGATGGGTAGCCGAATGTGGCATTTTTATCTGAGTGTTGTAACACAACCGGGACCGACAAGCACTACCGTGCTTCGATTGTACCTTATATTGTCAGTCCAGGTTGTGTCGAGCGTGAGACTATAATTGTATGCCCTACCAAATCCTACATCAGGGTTGGTCACTGACCTTCTTGAACTTACTTATTTACTTTTAGACACAACACGAGCCAAGTCGCAAACATCCATCTAACGCATTGTAACTTACTTAACAAGTTGTTGAAGCCCCGGAATTGGAAAACAATACTTAATTACAGAAATTACAGAACAACAATTATGTCGAACGGAAAACAATTGTAACAAGAAGAATTAGAATTAAAAACTAATTATGGTAATCAAACTCTCGGGTGTAATCACAGAGGAGGTTCACATTCAATTCATGGAGTTAAAAGATGATCTATATCGAAACTCATTTTATTACGAGGAAGATACCCATTCATCATCAAAATGTTTGTGCGCGACCCCACTACAGTAAGTTAGTTCGAGTAGGTCAGTGGCCATCACTGGTGTCAGTTTCTAGGCCGTATAAATGTCTCCGACATGGGCTACAGATTGAAACCACCGGGACCGACAATTTAACATGCCTTCCACCCATCTAAGTAGGGGCCGAGCTGCACGTTGCTTAACAATCGCAATGAGCTAACATCGCTTAGTCAAGCTACGCCATGAGCGCAACCAACCATTGCACCACATTAAATCTGGTAAAATAATCGTCAGCGCGATCTACAAAATTGTGACATTAGCGTCATCTATTGGATCGCGGGTGGAACCACCACGCGGAACAGCTGGTAACTTATACAGGGAAGTAAAAAGTAGACTTATCCTGAAAAGTCCCATTGCTGGGCAAAGCTCTACAATTAAAATATTTTGAAGAAAATCAAAGACATTCGCCATATTATAGTGTAGGAGCAAAGAGCGTATTAACTTTTTTAATCTTTATTGATTTCTTTTTAATTTCTTAAATATTTGTTTTCGGAACTGAATTCTATAAAACTGCTTCAAAATATGAAAACGTTTGCGAAACTCGAAGCGAAAAGAGAAAGCTTTTATAAAGTTTGATTTACACTGCGCTGTGCGGCGCGGGGCGCCTGGACTGACGTTTCATTTGGTAGTATTATTGAATTTGACTTATTGGACCGAGTGCCCACCTCGGGTGAGCGGAACAGGGGAGGTGTGGAGCCGTGTGTGAGGGGAACATATTGTTTGTTTAATGTTAGAACATTTTGATGTGAAATTACGCGTAGGCCACTGACCTACACTAACTTACGAGTACTTACATTTTACAATACCAATCTGTTATTTGTACTTTTTGATTTTTTCTGACGTTTCGGTATCTTTACCAGAAGTGTAGTGACAGAAGACTGTATAGTATTGTTTGAGAATGAACTACTTCATAGATTAACGTAAGAACATATTTAGGACCAGTTTCTGTTCTGTTGACTGACTAACTAAAGTATTTAAGCATTTTAGCACAAAATAAAACTTTTTTCCTTTTTAATTATTTTTCTCTTATAAATTTAAGTGTGTAAAGTAAATTTGATTTCCTTTTCCTAAAAATTGGGGATTAAGTATTGGTGAATTAAATAACTTTTATAATCAGAAAAATATTAGATAAAACACCTACTCCACAGCTTTCATGTCCCAAGTGGAAACAGCACAGGTGGCATCACACTGAGTCGGGCTATTTGAAATTACAACCCGAGATATATAGCATTGTATCTTATAGCGGCGCACCGGGACGCGCTAATTGAGACTTAACAGGTTGTCCACAGAGTGATTACAACAGACTGTCTCGCTCTTAGTGAAGGAGAGAGAAAGAGAGGCAGGATGCGGTGATGTGTTTTGTTTTGTTATCGTTTGTGTTTAGTTGGTCATGTTAATTAATTAAAAATATGGTTTTGGATATCGAGAAATATACTCAAGTATTCAAGTAGGGGCGAGTTGCACGTTCCTTTACAACCACAATGAGCTAACATAGCTTTGTGAAACAACCAAGATCATCAAAAGTTTAATAAAAACATTCGATAGCCGCTGTAGCTTCCTCTGCGCCGTGGCAACCCTTGAGCAACCCTAAGTCAAAGGTACAGTCCGTATACGACAAAGATTACGTTAGCACATTCACATTATAAAATAATTCCCACCGACATTCAGCAAGCATGTACGAGTTAAATATGCCAAGGTTCCAAGTAATGCTTCAGTTTCCATAGGTTGTACAAATGTACAATTTCCACGAGAGACATCTCAGTCGAGTATTAAATATACAAATGAACGGCCGCGTGCCACGTGAGCGAGCGCTAGTGAAGGGGTGGAGTAGTTGTTCGTATTAACGTACGTACAAAGTATTGTCATGTATTTCGAGATGTTTTGTGATTTTCGGTATATTTCCTAACATATTTTCGTGTGTGACAAGGGGCCTTTGACCAGCAGATACTTTACTTTAAATATACATATTTTCAATAATAGTATCGGAATCTCAAAATCTCGAAATGTCAATGTAATTTTTCATTTTCAATTATTTCAACTGAAAAAGTGAATAACATAAAAATAAATATACATAATGAACAATTTAACTTGCGATACCTATTGCATTTATTATATAAGTTTTTGAAATTTTGAAATATCCGGAAATTTGCATAGGTATTACAAACATGGTCCAACTACCAACATCCCTGGTACATTACGTATTTGTAAAGTCCGTCCGTGGTGAGTACGGCGCGCGCACACGCCGCGGCACCATTTGACGGCGCGCACTACACTGAATAGTGAATGTAATATCCGTGATGTACGGTGTCTTCCATTAGACGCGCTGGGGGATGTTTTATGAGGAGAGAGATGAGGGAACTTAACAGATTATTTGATTTTGTTACGAGTGAGAAAGATTTAGGTTTTTTGAAATTGGCTTTGACAGCGCTTTCATTTTTACATATATTTCGCGGGTCTACTATGTCCAGATTATTATAGATATATAGATCTAGATATTTAAAACTTCCTCTGGTCTTTGAAGTCGGTTAAATACAACAGTAATTTAATTAAGCTGAAGAGTTTCAGTTATTTATTACTAATCTCAGAAACTGCGAATCCGTTTTAAATAATTATTTTTGTAATGGAAAGCCACATGCAACGGAAAGGTTACTGGCTATTTTTTATTTTCCATTCAGGAACGGGTACAACGCGGGCAAACCCGCGGGGCGCTGCTACTTCAAAAATCAACAAAAGTTAATTGTATACATTTACCTTTTCTAGAGCCTGTTGCTGTAAAATAAACCAAATCAAACCAGTGTAGATGAAGAAGCATACTCACATGCACATTGTAGTCGTCCTTGTTCAGCTTCTGGGTCCCGTTGTACCAGTGTATGTCGGCGGGGGGCCGCGCCCCCGACGCCACGCACACCAGCGTCAGCAGCGTGTCCTGCGTCGCGTGGTCCCCCATGCCCTTGATCACCGTCTTGTTGGGGGGCACTGCAACCAACATGTACATCAATAGTATGTAGGATAATACTGTACTGTGACGTCCATAAAATCGATGCTTAACTAAATAGTATTTAGATAACTTTAAAGCCGCATTATACCTGTACTGCATTGTACTGATATCTTCAGTGAGATGAGAGGCTTTTGCCCAGCAGTGGGACATTACAAGCTAATACTTTATCTTGCTCTTAGTGGCGCATTGAAGTGTTCATTAAATCGACAATTATGTAATTTTTCATACTTAACATGTCAAAACCGTCGCCTAGTTTGAAATCTATACCAAAATATTAACGTAAGTAAACACTATACTGATGTTAGGTATTTGTCTAACATTAGTTCTTTCACTATCATTTTACAATATTGTCTAACATTGGTAGTCGTCTACACGATTGTTCTTCAACAAAATGTTGCCTAACCAACAAAATTAAGCCCAAATCTATAAAATAGAACAAGGCCCTTTCGGTCCAAGCCTTCAAAACCCATAAAGCGTAATATATTACCATCTGTTTAATCCAAACTATTCGATTGGTCCAACAACTCCAGACAATTTCCTCCAAATCTCAGGAGTATAAAAAAAATGCGAGATCAGTACAAGTTTTACGTCTATTTCAATTTAAGCCTTTTCCTTCGTCCTTCGCGCCGCAGTAGTGCGCAGTCGTTCGCGCGCACGGATGTTCCTTTGTTTTCATACAAAACGCACGCAGCACGACGACTGAAAATGCCTTATTTGAAAGAGCCCTTTATAAGTTGCCTTCAGGGCTCGTATAGTGATCACAAGATATGGCACCAATCCGGTTGACTGTGACGGAACTGCCCTTCAGGGAGCGAAAGGGCACTTTTATTGTTGAGATTTACTTGCATATCATTCAGGAGCCGTCCCAATGCAGGGCAAGGGCATGATCATATAATTTGGGTCATATTTTCATTTAGAAAAATGTTGCTAAAGCAAGAAATGTCACTTCTTCCTTTAGCGGATACTGCTATAAGCTAAAGAAGATTTGTGCTGTACCTACTCAGAGACGTCAAATGATTCCTTAGGAGAGGTATGTACAATTACGTCAAATACTTAGTTATTGTCTTTTAAGAGGGTTGCTTCAAACGGTTGCTTATGGTAACAAACGTTCGTTAAAAACTTTAAGAGTGTGGACGCGTTCTATTACATACAGAGCGATGTTTTATAACTTTGACATAACGTTTCATAACGTTGACAGTCTGTTAAAGTCATTCGGGCGGCCAGTCGAAAGCCACTATTTATAATTTTCTTACGTCTGTCGAGATTGACATTTTGTTTAAATGTGCCCTCCAAAGCACAGTAGCGCACCATTATAATGTCAGGAAAACCTACTTGAAAGTGTACTGAAATGAAACTAAAACCATGTACTTACTAACCATCAGTTTGATCCCCCATCCGATTTCCTACACAACCGTAGCTTAACTAGCCACCGCCTTTTCCATTATCTTTCAAGATAAAGCAAACATTCCTTAATATAAGGTAAAGGCACCTATTAGCGGACATGTTGGTGTAATCACAGTCTCCCAGGGCCCGTAATTGATACCTCACCCTATTAACCTCCGGCGGCCATATTGTAATATTGATGAGTTTTATGACATATTACTTTCTTTTATTATACCGAAGTGTCTTTACGAAGAGTGGGAGGACGTCATTTTGTCAACTATTATGATTGATCGGGAATCAAGACTTTTTTGTGAATAACCTTTACATTACAATGTACATACAACGACTCGAATAAATGTATTATAATGGATCTTAAAAGGATTGAAGCGATCGTGACGTAGTTCAACTAAGCGATGTGATGTCATTGCGATTGTTAAGCAATGTGCAGCTCGGCCGCTACTTAGATGGGTGCCGATGGTGGCATTTCTATTGGAGCGCTACCGCGCTTCGTAGAGCAAGTAAAATTCTAAATCAGTAATTTCGATCGTTACAGTATGACAGAGGCCTTTAAGCGGTCTAAATACACCAGGGTTGGCCACTAACCTCCTCGAACTTAATAAACGCTAGTCTACTACAGTGTAATAATCGTCACTAATGAATCAAACACTCTTATTATCAACGTCCGTGTACATATCACGTACTACGTATATCAATATCTCACAGTACAGGCATAACAGCCCTCCATTAATAGTCGCTTAATATCGAACACAAAAGAATATAACACAATAATTGTAGCAATTTCTTCCACAGAGTCTCTGTATCAATTAAGTGACCTATTATGTTCAAAGGGAAAATAATTACATCGAGACTTCCAGACGAGTGTGTGTGTATGTGTGTGTGTGTGTGTGGGTGTGTGTGATTGGACGGAATTGGAACTACACTAGTCGAGGGGGGGGGGGGGGGAAGAAAATGTAATGGAGCCATCAGTCATTTGTTATTTTTGAAAGAGTTAAAATTTTACGTACGCCCCGAAGCACGGCAGCGCTCAGATAGAAATGCCTCCATCGCCCAACCATCCGAGATGCACGTTGCTTAACAATCGCAATGACCTAACATCGGTTGGTCAAATTGTTACAGTACAATTGTTCTAAATGTATCTTTTGATAAAACATTTAAAATTATATTAAGTTTGATCTTTAAAAAAACCGCCATCTCTAATCACTATCGAATACATTAGTTCATGTGGTAACAATAATCTCACCTCATACCATCTTCAAGATTGGGAACCAAAATAATTAATTAAATATTACAGTGCGCGGCCGAGACACTTACTAACCTCTGAAGGTTTCAAGATTCAACAGTGTCCACAACCTTCATAATAATACTCCAACCACAAAACAGACCTCTGAATGAATCATTCAGAATATGAGGGATTGGATTTTATACATTCTTGACAAATAGTCTTTTTTAAACTTACACGATTTGAACACATAGTTTAAACGTACTCACACGGGTTTTTTCGTGTTAGAAACTTATTAAAGCAAGTAATAACTTACTTTTTATTTCCCGACGTTTCGAGGGGATTGCACCTCTCGTGGTCGCGGGTGAACTCATTCACCCGCGGAGTTCACCCGCGACCACGAGAGGTGCAATCCCCTCGAAACGTCGGGAAATAAAAAGTAAGTTATTACTTTCTTGACAAATGTAAAGAAATACATGATTGGAGGCGGATTTATTTCAGTCGTACTGTATTTCGGAGTATTCGAAAGCAAAATTAGCCTTCTTTCTTTGTCAATAAAATTAAGACAAAAACCACTTTTGGTATAATCCTTACAAACTCCTTTTCTCAAAGGTCAAAAGTCGACCAGATAAAATTCGACCAGTCAAACCCGACGAGTAGTTCCATCAGCCGCATCGTATCCCCCATATCAGCACCCGCGCCCGCCCCCTATCGACCGTCGATATCGCAACGTGGTAAAATTCTCGGCCCTCCATTACACTAGGGAAGTGCTTTTATCGACATTTGGTCGATTTTATGTCGACAATAAATTTTGAAGTTTTATGGAATATCATAATTGTCGATTTGAAGATGGGAAGATAAAAATATGTCATTCTTTTGTTTCGTAATGTAACATATGGGGACAAGCATTCAAGGATTGGGGTAATACCTAATATTACTTACGGCCACCATGAAAGTTGTCAATTAAATCAGAATCAACTAGTGGATGTAACGGAATATTAATATTTTAATATAAGCTGTTTTCTTTTCATTTTTTGAACGCGCTTATTAAATCTCAGAATCTTCCCATCTGATTTGAATAATTATGTTTGTAATCGATAGCCACATTCAACGAAAAAGTATCATCCAAACCCGTTGTGTAGTAGGCTTTGCAAGCAATACCTTTGACTCATTATTTAAGGGAACTTTTATTTTATTAACTTAAGCCCTTCGTGTATTCACTTTGGAATAAATAAGGCTTTTTAAATGAAATTAGTTTCTTATTATAACTGATGTTCTATCGACACGTGTCCCCGCAGCCCTTCGCTACGACACACTATCCGCCTCTTATTAGCCAGACTCAAAATTTATAGGGTGCGCTGAAATTACCCTCTCTTACAAGAAGTTAGTTAAGTGTTCTTACACGCTCCTAATGTGTTCCCCGGAAGGGAAGGTTACCTTACCGGAACTACGGGCTTCTGTAGTTATAGTGTAGTTAACGTTAAATATTTAACTCTCGCACTTTAGTACTCAAGTCTCTTTGTGGTGTTTATATATTTCTTCCAGTCCTCGTATTTTTGACTCGGTTTAAAAAGTCTTGCTCAGATTTCAGGATTTGGATTATTATGACCCGTTTTTGGACACAATCCATGAAAAATACCTTTTCGACACAGTCATTACAGTCAGTCGAACAGTTAAGAGTTTATTAGTTGGGAGCGAGAGAGAGAGAGAGAGAACACTAGCAAGTGCGTGGGTGAGTAATTTGACATGTGTGAAACTAGTGTCCAATTGCGCTCGCAGCCTCGTAGGTTACAAACGCGGTTGAAGCTGTGCAAGGTCAGAATAAGGGTTATGTTCTTAAGAGATACATATATTTAATACTAGCATCGCCCCGCGGTTTTACCCGCCTTGTGCCCATTCCCGTGGAAATTTCGGCAATTTTTATACATATAAACCTTCCTCTTGAATCACACTATCTATTTAAAAACCGTGTCAAAATCCGTGCAGTAGTATTTGGGTTTATCGCGAACAGACAGACAGACAGACGCGGCCGGGGACTTTGTTTTATGTAGTGATAACGACTACACTATAAGGAAGTAATTGGGAACATGAATTTTAAACTAAAATGTGGTAATTTAGAATATAACGTAAACTAATCTAGAGACAAGTGGTTCAGGTGATAGCGGTCAGAATGAAGGTAGAATAGAAAATTATATATTTTAATTAGCCTCGAGTATTCTCGTCAAAGTTTAGCACCTGATTATGATAATACCTCTCTTCTGAGAATAATATTCAAATTAATTACTTCGCGAGCATGGTTTTTATGTTCTAGAAGTTTCCACGAGTTTTTAGAATTATACGATCATTTCACAGAATATCTATAACTATTATGAAAGTTAGCCTTTTGTTGTTCATTCAATAGCTGATAGTAAATAGTTTGAGAGCTAAAGTTGGTTTGGCGTTTGTTTGGTTTTAGATAGTTTACAAGTTGCGAGTTGGCATGTGGTATAGCCGATGATTTATATATTAAAATCACTACACCGACTACGCTAAAATGAGAGTTATGTATTTAAAATATGGATATATAAATATAACTACTATCATTAACGAAATAACGGGAAATAAATAAATTCGGTGATAAAATTGTATTGTAACAATTTTACGTGCCCACCGAAGCATGCCAGGGCTTAGATAGAAATGCCACTATCGGCCACCCAATCCCAGTAGGGGCCGAGCTGCACGTTGCTTAACAATAGCAATGAGCTAACATCGCTTACTCAAACTACGCCACTAGCCACTGAAGATATCTTACTAAAAATGCAAAGCAAATAGATTTCTTTTCCAAATAACACTTCTTATTTTCCTCTTTATGTGGAATATTTTTTTTCTAAAATGTACAGATACACTTAAGGTACAGTCTAGCTTGTAATATAATGTAAGCAAAATAAACCGCACCTTTAGCCTCTAGGCTGACTCAAGAGCTATTAGTGTAAGAGCCTTTCGGGGTTCCGCTGTACTTGTATGAAAACCATTTGCTGATTGACCAGTTTCTAATACATGCTAATGTTTTAGTAAGAGTTGATACTCAAGCACTGAAGTAAATATTATGAAATGGGTAAATGTATACGAACGCTTTTGTTCATAAGTAAAAGGTTCTAAAAATATATATTTATAGTAAATATCGATTTTTTTTTATATTAGCAAATAACAGTTACTTTATTACGACACAAATCGTCGTGTTAGTTATTCCATAAACGGCTGGACTGACTTTTATGATATTTTTTTTTAGACTTCGTCTCAACTCCAAATTGTAGACTATTAAAATATTCCCACTAGAACGGGTACTTTACTGATGAAACCGTGGGAAACAGCTCATATAAAACAGTTAAATATCTAAATATAATTCAAGCAAACTTTAGTTTTTAACTAAACTAACTAATACCACTTGAAAGAACCGTTGTAAAAACCCAATATCATACGGAACCCATCCCATTTCACTCACGCTTGTCTTATTTCCTCTGGAGCTCGTTTTATCTTTCTGTGTCGGATAATTACGTCCATTAATTACTACTATCAGTCCGACTTAATGGAAATTTATTCTTTCGAGAAATTAAACATGAAAAATTGTATTCCTCGCTATTGGAGATAAACGGGGCTTTGGCAAACAAACGTCAAGCTTACTATAGTAGTGAGTATAATTAATTAGTTAGAGCGCCGCGGACTGTAGATTAGACAGTTTTCAGATGATTTGTTTGTGCAGTAAGTCCGAGTAGGCCAACCCTGTCTTGTTTAGAGATTTTTGTTCGTTATGAGATAGAAAACTTTGTCTTTAGTGAAACTAGCAATAGTTGTGTTTACTTATTGGGCTACTAATAAGAAGGTAAGTATAAGTTTTGTATGAAAATTACCCTCGACGCTAAAAAGAGAGGTGTTATCAACCAATCATAGCCAAGAAACATAGCATAACTCTATTACCCAGACGACGGTGTCGGGTAAGCGGCAGTAACAAGGACACTTTATAATAAAACAGTTCATAAGCCGCGGGTCCGATCAGTTATCAATAACTAACCGATAGAGGGCGCTATAAACCGACCCGACTCGGGACGTACGAACAGACATTAACTACAACTTTATAGATTAATTGGCGATTTATTATGTATTTACGAGAGCTGTAACCCCTTGTCGTTTAACAACGTTGTTTGGTTTGGTCCTTTGGATAGTTTGGATAAATAAATAATAAGTATTTTTGCTTTGTCATTTTAGTACTAAGTTCGTTATTTTTTGGTTTTTGTAATTTTACTTATTCGCTTTTGATTATTTTCGATATTTTGTTATAATATAAGAAAAAGTATGCTTTCATAACGGTCCTTTCGAAACCAATTTAAAAAAATTAGTCCCAGCAAATAATCTGATTTGTAGTAAAGTTTTTGTTCGGTAATTGTATATAGATACATGTTACTTTCAACTTACTTTTAAAGAAAAGTTTATTAGCGAGTGCATGCAGGGGGTCTAACGTGGTTAGTATATTGGCTGGGGGGCGGGGGTAGTCTGCTCCAGAGGCCAATCATGACGACTAATAGACGAAATATTAGTTTGTTAGCGAACAATTTGCTCCAAGACCGCCCTCTTTCCCCTTGAACTAATATCTATCATAAATTGGTCTAATACGAACTATACTAATAGGTAATCATTATAATTAATTGTGTTTAATAGGTGAGGTAATATAAAACATGTAACTAAAAATCCGGGTTGATGTAAAATTTAACTCTTTTTTTAGCGATCGGGTAAAAAAGTGTAAGGTTTTACGGAAGCTTTTTGATTTAAAATAAAGTAGATCTTAATCGGTTCTTTTTGACTTCGTATCAAAATGAAGTGCTCTGGGATTTTATTATAGGTGTGTCCAATTCGGGTCATTTTTGGATTTTGATTTTGGGAAAAGTTGCCTAAAATGTTTCTCCTGATCGTGGTGATCGATTCAGACAAATATAATCACGAATACTAACTAATAAGCTCGTACAAACAAAAAATAATCAAACTTCTCAGTTTTATAATATAAAACTATAGATTTTGGGATTTATGGCTAATTATTATTATTTTATAGATTTTACTCTTATTCGTTTATCGCCTTTTAACGATCCCAGCATTACAGGGCAGGTGACTATTCGATAATTAAAAACACCCGTGAAATATATCAAACTATAAGCAATTACTAAGACCACAACTACCGCCGCACGGCGCCGCTTCAAGGCCCCGATACATCGACCCGAGCCCCCAACTTTGTCAATATCTCCAACAATCTTGTCAACCCAAACCATCACTCACAATAAATCTTAATTAAACCCGCCCTTAACTCCCAACTTTAACTTAATTATAAACTTGAAAGAAAAAGTGCGGAATGAATTTGGAGGACGTGAAATAAATCAAAGTAGGTGTCGGCGAAGATTAAACTATAGCCGAGTTTTTATGAATGAGCTCAAGGTGGGAATGCGACGTTTATTTGTGAAGTATGGCCGGCGTAGATAATGTGAAATGGTTTAAGTATTTCAAGTGCCTTCTGACCTGAGTTATGCTACAGCACGATGTTATTCTACGTTTGGTATCGTCATTTAAATTCTTAAGATGTATGAGGATGCATATGCAAATAGCTTTGGACTGATTCAATGATATGTGTGGAATTCAGTGATAATACACGAAGTAAATAGGAAAGAATAGGATTGTAGAATTACCATATCAATGGGAGAATTGTGGATATTTTTGGAATGATGCATACTACGGATGCGTGCTACAAGTGCATGCTACGACATTTGCTACGGTTGGGTTACGTAGCGTAGAATAGCTACGGGGCGTAGTCCCGTAGCAAACGCTACGTAACTTTGTTATAAAGGCACCAACACAAAATTATAGTGTAAGAGCTAGATTAGAATGTTACTTATTATTTAAGACACACGATTAAACTTAATTTTTTTATTTCGGTCTCAATCTTACTGCCACACTCCGAAACGTCCATTAACGACATTTTACTAATTGGTGTAACTTTCCATACATTACATGTTAAAATCACTCAATGTCTACTAAGGAAGCATTTCACGCCTCAGCGTACGGGCGTTAGTCCATTATCGTCACCGATAACATCACCGCTTTTCCAGTTATAGTTCAGGATCCTGTCGAGCGAGCCTACCTTTTACTTTACGCGCCGGAGGACACGGTTTTCCTTACAGCACATCGCCAGTCAAATTCGTTGCTTATTCTACTACCTAACTAATGTATAGTCAGGGATCCTACCTTTAACATCCAGCTTGAGTTCCTTGACGAGCACAGTCTGCAGCGCGGCGGAGGAGACGGCGCAGCGCAGCGCTCCGCCCAGCTCCTCGCGGGTCACCCGCACCGGCAGCGTGTGGATCACGGTGTTGTTGCCCGGCGTCAGGGTTTGAGCTGCGGGCGGAAACGAGAAGTTAGAATAGGTGTACAGGTCGAAGTAATCTCTTAAACTATCTCTATGTTGTGAGGAGGTAAAGTAAAAATAAGGTCTCTGAAACCTTTTTTTTTAATGAAAATATTACAATATCCTTTTGTCAAGTGCCTTTTTTCTCTGCATGCCTGTGCAATTTATATTTATGGCAATACAATTTTATCCACTACATCAGAGATGTGCTTCGCTACGCCGGTACCCATCATCATCATTATCACCCATAAAACATAATATCAAACGTAATAACTACACTATGTTTAATGACCCAAATATATACTGTTAAACAAAGGGAACTTTTCAAATCCGACTGTATTGACCGACATTGAAGGAAGCAAATAAACAACAAATTCTTCAGTTCTAGCTTATTATAGGTACGCGTAGACCAAGGAAGGTTTGTCCAACGAAGGGAAGCGAGTTTGCGGAGCGAAGGAAGTTTAAATTATCCACCAATGGAATTGTTCAAATTACCGCTCCTTTTTTGCTATTTTATTGAAAGATTTTTTTCCATTATCTCCGCTTTGCTTGTTCTAGAACGGCAACTAAAGCTTAGTTCGCAATATGCCAGTATTTTAATAAAGTATCGATCTCATTTAGTAGCTACACTTTTCTGAACACCAAACATTTTGTCGAGTAACTTTGTGAATCTATTTTAACTACTAAAATACTCACTACTAAAATTCAAGCGTGGATCGAACAAGGCATAAGCGAGCGCAAGTCTCTTTAGAACAAAGAAATAAATAAAAATATTCTTTCAAATTATTTTTAAACCAAAAATCCCCGTGTGACAACCTTACGCATCAAAAACTACAAAACGAATTTATCACACATCGCTCAGTCTCAACAATCGGAGACCAACCGCCCGTAACGTTAACGTAAACGTAAACATAATATTGACACAGTTTATCCGCTCACAATGACAACAGTTGAGTGGAGAGTTTTTGAGTGAAATCGGATTGCGGGCCACGGCTTGGTATCACCTGACGTGAATCACGGACATATGGTATCGGACGCGGCTTACGGACGAGACGGAAAATTTTGCGCTTTTTCATAAATTATATTAATCTTTCAGTCATTCATTACCCAGACTGACCAATTTACTTACAGTCTCGCTGAATTGACTACATACGTCACGTGGTTATGATACAGCAACAACCAAACAACCAAAATGCGACACGTGGTTGTGTAAGAAAGAAGGCAGTTAAAACACCACTCTTTTTTATTTGAAAAGTGGTAACATGAAGAATCTCTTTAGCTACGACTGAGTAAAAAAATATAAATGAGAAGTTGTACAATTTTCACTTTAAAGTAAAACTTATTTTTTTTACAAACTTCGACCGATATTTCCAAATTGTACTATTATCCTTGTTTTTTGATGTATTTTATATTTTTGATGTGGAAATAAATTGTTTAAATGGTCAAACGTAAAAACTCTTAATCACCAATAACACCTAGTAATTAATTCAATTCAAGTGTGAAAACGTAGATTAAACAACATTAACAGATACCTAAAACTAGGTAAACTGAACGAGACCACTGAACTTAGATTAATAGCGACCCATTACACCAAAAGTGGTCTTCACCAAGATATATTCCACCGATAGATATCGCAAACAAGGTTAATTAATTCAACCAAAATATATTAATTAGATCTACCCCACACGTATGTTCGTGAAATTGGAAAGGATTCGTGCCGCGCATGTGATATTGATAAATTAAGTCAATTATTTGAACTTTTACATGTTTTTTGGTTTAATTCCGGTGGCCATTTTTATTAATAGGATTTTCGGGGTTGGCTTGAAACGGTCGGAGTGAGGTTTAAAAATGTATTGTTAATAACGGATTTACAGTTTTTATGGAGTTTCGAGTGTGTGGTGTGTTTTTAAACCCGTTAAATAGAGGCGAATCTCTCGATGGATTATATGGTTTGTTCATTATTTTATTTACTTTTCCTCTCTTCTCTGTATTAATATCATCAGTGAAATTAGAGGCATTTGCCCAGCAGTGGGAAATTGCTGGCTTATACTTCTTTTTCTATTCAGTTTTAGAATGTGCGTCTTTACAGGCTACAAGCCGGTGAGTTAGTACACTTTTGACATATGCGAGCTATCTACTTCTTACAAATCATCAGAATTATTATTGATCGTTTCCCCTGTAAGCTACAGTCCCCTCCAGTCGTCCTGTGCCCTGTAACATACAGGATGCGTCTCATCAATAAGTTTCACGTACGTAAAGTAAACAATAGCTAACGATCAGTCAATAGAGTTCAGTAGACGCCGCGGAACACGGAGCCGCGACCGTGGTTACATGTACAGACAGTTGTGATGTGTGGAACTGACTTATATAAAACGTCATTATTTTTACTAGCAGCGCTCTGCGGTTTTACCCGCGCTGAACCCGTTCCCGTAGGAATTTTGGGATGAAAAATAGCCTATAACTGTCTTTTTGGACACGGTTATCAATTACATAAATAATTATTAGAATCGGACTGGCAGTTCCTGAAATACGCCCTAAGGCTTTTTATAAATAAATATAAGTATAGATTAAGCTTTTAACAGCTTAAATGATAAGCTTTTCTGTCCTCAGTGAGATGAGAGGATTTGCCTTGTTGTTAGAAATTACAGGGCCATATATATAATTTCTAAAATTATGCTATACATTAGCTTTAAAAGCAAACTTTACATTGCAACGAGTGCTGAGCAAACTACCAAACTTAACACATTGATATTTATACAGTAATTTCTAACATATCATTGAGAGTTGTCGATTTTTTTGATAAAATACCAAAGTCCGTAGCTTTTTAAATTGCTGATGGCACATACGATGTAACGATATTATATCCAGTTAGTAGACATTTTTCAATTCAAAATGAACCACATCCCGATGTCTGTTCCACATCTCCTAACTCCGTGTTCCTTCACTCAAGTTGTTCCAAAGCTGACGAAAGCGTTAAACAAGATTCGCTGTTTCAAGAAATTATAACAAGAAAGCTTGCGCAGCTCTGGACTCGCATTATTTCTAATTAGGCCAAGTTTTCATGAGCTTTTGTTTGCTATCATATTTACATTGAAGTAAGTTAGAGCTTAGATCATTAATATAAGTCTATCTTGAAAGTCTTGAGTGAACTTTCGTAGTAATTTAAGTTTACGAACGGTTGTTTTATTTTCAACTAAATTTTCTCCGCGATGGTTCCGCAGCTCAATAGATGGCGCTAGTTTAAAAATTACGGAGATCGTGATTACGTTATTTTTTCTTTTAGGAAGATAATTATCTTGCGGTTTAAATCGCTTGCGAAGAAGAGCGAACAATAATGTAAAAGAAACTGAAAAAAATAACTTATGACTGAATACTCAAACGCCATTTAAATTAACGTTGAATCCCATACAATTTTGACAAATATCTGCAAAACATCTATATAATAAAGTACATCATTGCATTTGTTGACTTTATTTCAGTATTCGAAAATAGTGTCATGTACAATTTTCAAACACAAATTCCGACCTGCACACAGCACTTTTACAAAGCTTCCAAAATTGGTAAGACACCAAACGTTTTTCCAATTTCCAAAAATTTCATTCAAAAGCGTATATTTACACATTTCATATCAACTCCGAGCGAAATGCTATCCTGGTATTAATAACGGGCGCATTTGAAACTATTTTTCATTTCCCTCGTAATAAAGGGGACCTAGAATTTGCTCGGTGTCTTTCTAGAACGTTCTGTCTCCGTTATATATGACGCTTTGGATGGAGCCCCGGAAACCTTATTATTATTATAGACAAGCCCGTTGGCACAGTAGCATGTGAGAGCACTTACTATGTCGGGGGTTGCGGGTTCGATTCCGACAACAATATGTGCAGCCATATAGTTGTTGGCGACGACGTCTGGGTGTCAATTATATATTCATATAAAGTATTTGTATATGTATATGTAGTAGTATCAGTGAGTTAGATTCCATAACACAAGCTTAGGTTTGATTCTAATTAGTTGTGGGTGTATTTATTCATTAATATTAAATGGAAACTATTCACCTCTTCTTATTCAATTCTTGTAATACGACATGGTCCCACGCACCAAAAAAATATACGTATTGATATAACCATGTTATAACAAAATATAACCATCTAACTCTTCATCAAATGATCCATAACATTAAATTCGTATAATACGACAAAGTTCCATACACTTAACTAACGTTAGTGTCTATAGAACCATATGATATCAAAATGAAAACCATGCAGATTTCGTCATTCAGTCCAAGCCTCTATAATACGACACAGTTCCATAACCCAACTAAGGTTAAGCGTCGATAGAACCATGTAATATCAATAAATCTGGACCCGACGTATATCTTTCATCGAATTAGTGTAATCACGATTTATGCTCTCATGTTGAATTAATAGCTCCCTTGAAGGTACCGCGCAGATAACTCGCTAAGAGATTCACGTTAATTAACTAATTCAGTTTGTCGAAAGGTTTATTACAACTATTTATTACGTCGTTAACCGACTTGGAAAAGGAGGTGAGAGATCTTCATCCGCTGTGTGAAAAACGGACGTTCGTATTGACGTACCTCGCGTATTATCCGCGATATCCCCGGGGGTATTTCGGTATAAAAAGTAACATATAATATTCCACAACAGTTTTGTATTTTCAGTATTAAGTATTGTAGTGGTAAGTGCGCTCGCTTGCGAAGACTGAGGTCTCGGGTTCAATTCCCGGATCGAGCTAAAACATGTTTCTCACTTTTAAAATATGGCTCGGGTGTGAGATCATCAACCCGCAATAGACAAGCGTGGTGATGAGATGAGCGGCCAGTGGGGGGGAATTACAAAATACTTTTTAGCTTTATAACGAACTAGCAGCGCCCCGCGGTGTCACCTGCGTTGTACCCGTTCCCGCAGGGATTTCGGGATAAAATGTATCCCATATGTTATTCTGATGTATAACCTATATTACTGTAAAGATTCATCCAAATCCGTTCTGTAGTTTTTGCGTGAAAGAGCAACAAACATACATACATCCATCCATCCATACATACATCCATCCTCACGAACTTTCGCATTTATAATATTAGTAGGATAAATAGAATATAATGGAATTGAAGTAATTTATTTTCGTCAAACGCACTCACACACAGCAAGATAACAAATGAGTAAAGACTAGATATACTTAGTAAGGTTATTATACTTTCTATGAAAGTAATAATATAACAATAATAATATGCCCGGACAAATTCACACACGGTTAATTGGACCCAAAGTAAGCTCTAAGCTTGGATTATGGAATCTAACTCACTGATACTACATATACATACACAAATACTTTATCTTCTTATATATAAAAGAAAGTCGTGTTTGTTACACCATTTATAATTCGAGAACGGCTACACCGATTTGGCTGAAAATTGGTGGGGAGGTAGCTTAGAACCAGGAGACGGATATAGGATGCTATTTATCCCGTATTTCCTACGAGAACGGGTGCGCTGTGGGTGAAACCGCGGGGCACAGCTAGTAACAATATATAATATAGTAAGTAAGTAGATAATGTGTATGTGCCTGTAATATATCTCAATGCAAGACAAAGGCCTCTCATCTCACATCAGATATCAGTACAGTGAGGAGGATGTACTTTAAAATTATTTATTAATCAACCTTTACATCAACCAGTTGATCTGTAAGGTTTGACCCGGGGACCCGCTGGACCCGGGGACCCGCTGGACCCGGGGCCATTTAACAAGATTAAAGGGAGCCAGCGTAAACTAGGGATTATCATCGCCTGCTTGAATTATTAACAGCGTGTTAATGATAACACGGACTCAAAGTAATTGGGACCCTTTTTTTGGAAATTCTTTTATTCCTTTAAAGGGTTAAGGGGTAGAAAAGGGTTTTTTGGGATATAAACAATTGTTGACAATACTTTAATGTGATACGTTTTAGAATGCGCTTTTGTTTTTTTTTTTGGATTTGTATTGAGATGTTTTTGATGTTTATCATTTTGAATTGAAACTGCGTTTTAACAACTAGCTAGCTTTTATTATATTTTTTAAATACTTAAAACCAGTATGTCTATATGTAATTACAAGTATTTTACTTTTAAATAAAGCAAAATTGTTTAATAAACGACAAGACTAAACAAGAAACACAATAAACCTTCCGGTTGGCGAATTCGGCCTACAATTAAAAACGAAATAAAAAATCAATTTTGAGCAAAATTTCAATATAAAACTATAGTTTTCAACGTAAGACATTTTTACCGTAAATTATAACAAAGTAAAAAAGCCCGCATCACCCGACCGTCCAGAAGAAGGTGTGAACATAATGTATTCCCTCATCCATATTGCATGAGTCCCCGGCGGACACCTGCCATCGACTCACAATTAGAGAACACAGTTTTATGCAAAACGGTCCATCAGGACCATTTCGAGTTGTTTATTTGAGTTCAGGGGAATGTAGAGGTTTTATTTTTTTCACTATTTTTTGCATTCCGCGTTAAGTAAGTCCAATTAGTGGGCAACCCTGCAGAGCTAAGAGTTAAGCAAAACATAAGTGTTAGCCTGTACTTAATGTCCACTGGGCAATGCCCACTGTCCCACAGCTGGGCAAAGACCTCTCTTCACCGAAGATATCAGTACAGTAAGAAGTATTGGAATTAAGATACTCGTAAAAGTTTTAACTTCGTTTGTCTGTTCTCTAAAGACTCTCTTTCTCTCGAAAAAAGAGACAAAACATAGAAGAGAGTCTTCGGCACGTAGGCTTTACTTTACGGGTACCGCGGGGCGCGGCTAGTTTAATATAAAATAAAATGAACTACAAGCAACAAAAGCTCCCCAAACGATCCTCGCTGGGCTCCAATTAATCATAATTTAGTTCACATTACTACATCCGCACAATTGGCCCATTTGCCTCCGGTCATAATCTAATTGAATTCAACCCGAATGTTCGCTGAAACTTTACCACTTTATCTAAATAAAATAACGGGAACTTTAGGCGTAAACAAATTAGGGTTCCGTGGACTCGGGGAAAGCGTTTAAAGTTTCCGTAGTTTCTATTGAGTGGACTAGCCGCGGCCCGTTACCCGGCTTGTATCGGTGATTCGGGCATTTCATTCATTTCGAGTAAATTAGTGGCCGACCCTAGTGTTGGAATTTTTAGACTGCCTAAACTACGTCATGGTCTAACTATTCATAAAACTGGGACCGACTCCTTAACGTGCCCTCCGAAGCACGGTAGCGCTCAGATAGAAATGCCACTTACATATAAAAATGAATAGATAGAGTGTGATATCTATTAAAAAAAACAACATCAAAATCCGTTGCGTAGTTTTAGAGATCTAAGCATACATAGGGACAGACAGACAGACAGCGGAAAGCGACTTAGTTTTGTACAATGTAGTGACGGTAGGTACTATACATTGAAACTATGACCTTTCCATCACTACCTCACCGCAGTACCGTGAACACAAACAAACACACGAAACACACAACATATCTGCGGTTAGCTCGGTTAATTACAAGGAATTAAGGTAAACCGACACCGCGAATGTGGTATTCTGATAATCAACGTATACCGGATTTGCGAGACTTGCCTTGCGTTTTGTGGTCGAAGTTGTATCTTGTTACTTTGATGTGCTTGGTTTTAATTTTTATAAAAGGCTTTTCAAATATTGGGTGGGGAAGTTGAGCAGTGAGCCGGTTATCCTCTAGAGCAGTGGTGGGGAAACTTTTTTAATGGGGGGCCACAAAGTTAAAAAAAAATCTAGAGGAGGGCCAGAATTATAGAAGAAATGCATTTTGTGTGAAAGCTTTTCATCATAATGATAATAAAAACATTAGTAAACATAAATAGTAATTAAAAACCTTTATTCGAAGGCCCTGCTATGGTAACTCTATTAATCTACTAAGTAAAATCTACTTTATTTTTCTTGACCGTCAAAACGTAACTATAGCGGGCCATATACTCCATATCGTGTGTTGTCCATGTCGATGGACCTTTGGCGGGCCGGATTAAAATACCTTCGCGGGCCGGAGTTGGCCCGCGGGCCGTACTTTGCCCATCACTGCTCTAGAGGAAGGTTCGAATGTTGTCTAGCATTTGCCAGGTTACAGGCTGTGCTTATGAATTGTTTAATATAAATTTTAGAGAATGGAGTACCTCATCCTTTTTTAATGTCGGTAAAATTACGACATTGTCCGTGTCGACAATGTTGAATCAGACCACGGAGGCCTTTAGGCGGTCTAAAAACTCTGACACCAGGGTTGGCCACTGACTTACTCGAAATGAATGAGTGAACGACATTTTATTGTCTAATTTATACTCTTTTTTAATCACTTTTTTCAAAGTTAGTTCTTACGCCTCAAGCTCCTCTCTGTACTGATATCTTCAGTGAGCTGAGAGGCCATTGCTCTGTAACATTTGATTATTTTTATAATTATTCTGCAAGCTACCATTTTTAAAACAACGAAACATATTTCTTTATGATTTTCCATTATGCTTCTCGACTCTGTTCACCTTTAAGCCGACGTTTCGCTTCCGGCCGCCGCACGCGAACACGTTGTGACGTCATACGTCACGGCCGCCATGACACATTCGTTTTACAATCACTTTGAGAGATACCTCCATTTGGATGTGCTCTGTGGCGATGACAGTTTCAAATTGAAAACCAGAGTAGAGTTAAGTTTCATTGTCAAGGAAATTCGGATGTTGGGGAATGAATTTTGGATGTTGTTATGGTATTGAATGTGAAAATATAAAAATATGGAAAGTATTAATTGTGTGTTTGCGCCTGCACGCACTGGCGGTTAACCGCAGGGACGGCTAACCGCGCCATTTGTTTGTTCCTTATCCATCACTTAATTTCTATCGCGGCGATATTTTAACTTTTCAATGAAAAGTGTTCGATCATTTTACTTTCGAGCAATTGGCATTTGGTATGGCATAGGTAACTCATGCTTATCCTATGCATATGCACATACATCCATCCATCCACCCATCGCCACAAACTTTCTCATATCCATAGTAGAACGTTATTTGACCTTCCCAGTTATCAATATGATAAACCCAGTGCCACACTGACCCATCAGCATTCACGAGCGACGCCGAACAATAAATACGGGGTGGTTACCACGCGCACCGAATACTAACGCAAGTGTGTACTACGCTTTATTTTCACACGTTGTTTTGGTACAAGGGAAGGAGTATAGAAATGGGGTAGACGGAGTATTCTATTTATATGTTGAAGTTCAAAAGTGTTCAGTTATAATATTTATTCCCGGGTCGAGCGAAAACATGTTTCCTACTTTTTAAACATGGCTTGGGTTTCCGATCACCAATCCGCATTAGGCAAGGGTAGTGATTACGCCTAATCCTCTTTACTGTACTGATATCTTCAGTGAGTTGAGAGACCTTCGCCCAGCTGTGGGACATACTACTTTTACGGGCTTATACTAGTTTATACATTAGTGAAATATTGGAACCTTTTGATGTCAGAGATAACGTCATTAGACTTCAAATAGGAATTCCCGATATGTTGTTTAGTTCCGTCTACATTTCTCCGTTAGTCTACGCCCGCGTCATCAGACAGGTACGTAACGTCGTGTTAACAGTAAATAGCTCGTTTCAATACGAGCAGCTATTTGTATTGTCTGCCGGGACAACACTACCTTTAAATGTATTCTACTGATTATTGTTCTTCCGTTTTAAGGGCCATATTATATGAAGAACATTTAAGCTGTCAAATGGTTTGTCACTTTCTGACATACGCAATTTTGCGAAGAGCGAAAGAGACAAAACATTTTATAAAAGTGTTTTAGTTACAGAGCTTATACACATTACTAAAAACTACCCCAACAAGATAAATAAAAAAAAAAAAAAATCTCGCTGCGCAAATCGGCTGGACCGACTTTTATCAAACATAGCTAGTACCATATATACATATATAGACAGACATCGACGTCAAACTTATAACCCCCCTCTTTTGCATCGGTAGTAAATACTACAGCCAAAACATTCAAATCGTACATATTCATTCATACGAGCGTACGATAAAAAACAATAATCGTACGAATTCATATTCCACGGTGAATCTACAACATATATCAAGCACTATACATCACCTCCGGTCGTGACTAAAATGACAAGTGGTTTGATAGTTGGAGCAGGAAGTACACCCAGAAAGTCGACTACTTAGATATAAGCTCTAAGGCGCACGCACACATAGATATTATGCTACGTGAGTTTCCGAAGGTGTCAACTGTCAAACTAATGCCTATATGAATATAGTGTATCATTTTTATATTCACACTAGTAGCGCCTCACACTAGTGGCACCCGCATTGTACCTGTTCCCGTGGGAATTTCAGATAAAAATATATCCCATGTGTTATTCTGATGTACAGCCTATAATACTGTTAAGTTTCATCCTTAACCCATTCTGTAGAATGTGTGTATGAGTGAGTCAAATTTCGTAGCACGTTCGTAGTCACAAAATGGATACCCGATACACACATGCTTACTACGATTGCTACGAAAACAAACGCACACATATTGCTACGGTATTCGTAGCAAATCTTTGTTAGCATTAGTTTGACATCTTGCGAAACCCGTGTAGTGCGCATCTGTGTGCGTACGATTAGATTATCATTCATCGTTAAATACGTTGCATAATAGTGTTTTCAAGAGCTTTTGAAGCCGAAAGTAAATAAAATTATTAGCGTTTTGCGAGTGGGCTTTCTGGTTGTATTCGTTTAGTGGTAGAATCCCATGACGTCATGTTGTACATGTGTCGTATATATCCGACTGTACGGAATCGTTGTCGGATCTGTGTTGTGTTCGGGGTTAAGTTAGTTTGATGAAGGTACGAGTTGTCCGAAGGTTAAGCGAGGTGATTACGTCTAATCTCTGTACTGATATCTTTAGTGAGAAGTATTTGGACATGAAGGGTTCACTACATGTTAGTTTACTTTACTTTTGTTGTTCTATTTACAAACTGCTTCTTATTGGTCGTAGCACACATATCAACTCGGAAAGGGATCGTCACCGTATCGCCTCGCCGTCAACCAGGCGTCAACCTATCGTAAGCGCGTCAGCGTGCGATCAGCAGCTCCGAATCGACTCGGCTACGGCTAGGCGACGCCGCGCTTACGGCTCGCCGGTCGCTGGTTGACGACGGCTGGGCGGGGTGCCTCGCGGGAACGAAGAAACGCAAGCTAGGGTACGGAGAGTCGTATGACAGCGTACGGAGAGACGTAAGCGCGGGTACGGAGAGACGTAAGCGCGGGTACGGCAAGTCGACCACGCACCGTACTGCGGTTTGTGAGCTTGTCCCGAGGCGAGGCGATTACGTTACGATTCCGATAAGTGTGCGTTGCAGTAGGGAGTTTCATACAAAGAATACTGAACGGCTCGAGTTGATACGTTTACGTTCCGTTTACGAGTTGATATGTGTGCTACGACCATTAGTTTACACACTTATGTTTACAAGCCTGTGAGTTCAATAGAAAGCGAACGCTTATCTATTTTTGGATATTGATTGTTCGATTGTTAAGCAACGTGCAATAAGACCCTTACTTGGATGGGTGGCCGATAGTGAAGTTTCTATTTGAGCGCTACTGTTGCTAAGCGTAATTCGCAATTTAGAATTTTTCTGAAGCCATACCAAAAGTGATAACCAATTTCAAGTTTTTATAAGAGGAACTTTTCAAAATGCGATTAAAATGGGACAGTTGTTTTAGGAAAACTTTTCAAGGATTTTTCAACGTTTCTTAAATCTTTTAATTCTTATAATTATTCTGAACCGAATTTTAAGATTTTTGTTTCATTTGTTTTTTTATCCGGAATAGGATAATAAGTAGCAAAAGACCTGAAATTCCCACGGGAACGGGTCCTGCAGCTGAAGCCACAGGGCGCAGCTAGTAACTAATAAAATGAGGTAACAAGTACCCAAAAAGAGAAATACAAATAAATAACATTTTCTAGGTTTTTGAAATCGGTTAGAAATATCACAAGACCTAACATTTAAGACCTAGAACCTAGTAATAAAACAAAAGACTAACCCACGATGACTCGGCAGTATTGTGAGAAATGCTCCGCGAGCCGAGACGCGACAGCTCACTTAGGCTTATTTATATATCTAGTTCTCAACCCGTCTAGGTCTCAACTTGGAACCTAGATTTATAATGGTCGATAGATTTCATGGGTTATTAATTTAGATTTATTTCAATTGAAATCAAAGAAAATAATTTTGAAATCAATATTTTGTGTTTGTTCGGGCATAAATTCCTTGATTATTGAAAATGCACCTATTATTTTATTAAAGTTGGTTGAAGCTTTTTAAATAAAAACTAATATTGAACATTAGAAATTATTATTATCCCCTTCCTTTCTACTATTTTTAACTTTTTAAATAATAATAAATAGTGAGTTTATAAAAACGAGCCGGTAATGTACGCGTAACGCTTGCCTGTAATGTCCCACTGATGGGCAAAGGCCTCTCATCTCACTGAAGTATCAGCACAGTGCATAAGCTTTTCGAAATTCCCTGAATTTAGCCCGGTACAGGATGCCGGCATTCTTGTGGTTCGGTCCTTTGTGTATATTTACCGGAATTTCAGTATTATGCAATTATTTTGTATTTGTGTTTTATAATAGTGTATCATATGCAGCCCCCCGCGGTTTTATACGCGTTTTCGAATTTTGAGGTAAAAAAGTAGCACAAAAACTACTTCTATATATGGCTATACAATGAAAATAATTATTTGAATAAGATTGGTAATTGGGTAAGGCTTTCAAACAAACAAAAAATCGATCATTACATCAGTATAGGAAGCACTCGTATATAATGAAGCGTTCCGCCGCGTCAGTCTGTCTATTGCCTAATCTCAAAAATTGCTTAACGGATTCTTATGCAATTCATACCAACAGACAGCTTATTTCAAGACAAAGGTTCGCATATAACTTGTATCCCAATATTCCTACAGAATCCACACTAAATCTCGCTCAACCGAAGCGAAGCCAGGGCAGGTCACTTGTAACAAAAAATAAAGCAACTTTTCATAAGTAGGCTCTGAAAGAACTTCCAAGTGTCGAAGTTCATAAGTATTTACAAGTTATCCCGAAGGTTCCCGGATTTACGGGCATTTGTCGAGTTTTACCGGCGATTTGTAAATAGTTCAAGAATTAAGTTAAGTCTCGTTTTTAATGTTTACAAGTTACTTACAAGCTTTTTAGACAAAGTTTTCAGATTTAAGAACCAACTTGGGACGGGAATTAACTCTCAATGCTAATAAGTAAGTGTTAGTGTTTTGGTTAGTGGCCAACCCTGGTGTCGGAGTATTTAGACCGCCGAAAGGCCTTTGACATAATCCAACGATTGAAACAACTGGGACCGACAATTTAACGTGGCCTCCGAAGCATGGCAGTGCTCAGAAAGTAACGTCACTATCAGCCACCCATACAGGTAGGTCGCTTAAAGGCCTCCGACATAATCTCACGTTTGAAACAACGAGGGCAGACAACTTAACGTGCTCCCTGAAGCATAGTTGCGGTGCTTATTAGTAGGGATTTTGTAATATAGTAGTATATGAATTGATACTTTGCACTTAACGTGATGCGAATTGTGCGTGTGATGTTTTGTAACATTATTACTTAATTAATACATAGTATGCCTCTTAAAAGTCCATACAAAATATTGATGAAAAATATAAAATGTATGAGATATTTTTGAAGATTCCTACATAATATATTCCAACTGATAGACATTATCTCAGTATCATTAGGGCATCTTGGATTTAAATTTAAATAAAGAACAAAAAGATATGCATTCCATTACCAATCACCGCAAAGATAACACACAAAGCCTATTGGACAGCTGACGTTTCATTTGAATTTACGTTCTTTTATTCCATTTTTGAATTCAAACTTTGTACGAATTCTTTTTTAAATTGCGCTTTGATTGAAATAGGATGTTGGGATAGATTGGCAATATGGATAGTTGAAAAAGATAGATATTTCTTTCGGAGAAAACTGGGAACCGCAGCTGAAATTCTAGGAACAATTTTAATAGTTTAACTGATCCATAGAAATGGATTTTTATTAAATTCCGAGTAAAAAAAAGATCTCACAGATAGTACTGGGAGTCCGCTTCTATATGTAACCGTTCTTCTTTGAAAGTAAAAATGACAATAAGGATAGTTTTCTTGCGAAGCTTTTTCATAGCAGAGAAATAACATTTGAAATAAGTAACTATAAAGATAAGAATGAGGGTAAGAGCATAAAAACTAGAACTCGCGTGCAAACAAAATAGAAAGGTTACTATCTAACGCAATCGAATCGAATTGAAAGCGAAATGGAATATATACATTATGCTAAAATACAAGAATACTTCTTTTAAGTAGCCTCCAATGAAATAAAATTAGACAAAATTAAAGTGTATGAAGTAAAGTTAACATGAAAACCGAATCGAGTGCAGACGTAACCTCACTACCTCGTTGCTACCTGCACGTATACAAAGCTCCTAAAATCTTGTGTCTTTATTAAATTTAATGGCGCCTCTCATCCTGAGCTCGCAGCTTACTGAGCACACCTCAGCTTAAGATGCAGGTAGTTAGAGATATAATAACGAGTATAATTTGATAGCTAAGTTAAGTTGGTATTTCCGGGGGAAATTCAATTTGTGTTACATAGTGCTAGTTTGAAAATAAGTGAATACGTACGTAGATTATTAAGCTATTGCATAGCTTCTATCGCGGGCCTTGAGCGCGGGGACCGAATCCAGAAATTCCGTAACGAAAAAACCTCACGCTCAAAAACTTCTCGCTCCTCAAACATTGCCTACATATATGCCCAGAACACAACGTTAGCGCGATGCAGACATTCAGCACACTAACGCCATCTAGTGATATAAAAAATAACTATGCAATAGCTTTACCGCGGCAGTCCCCGAGTGCCACACGTCTTTTTTATATTATAAATTAGCCTGTAATGTCCCACTGCTGGGCAAATGCCTTTCATCTAACTGAAGATATCAGTACAGTGAGGAGGAGGTCGTAATCACCACGATTGCTTAATGCGGGTGGATAATCTGAAACCCGAGCCATTTTTGAAAATTAGCATACATGTTTTCGCTCGACCTGATAATTTAACCCGGGACCTCAGTCTTAGCAGGCGAGCACATACCACTACACCAATGCGGCGCCTTATATACTTACTTAATACGTAAGTAAGTACTTACATAGACTATATCAAACGTATGCATCATATTATATTTAAGTGGTATTTAATGATTTTTTATTTCATTTATTAAAGAGTACCTACCTAAAGTACTAGAGTATCTAGATTATGCAATCCCCCAACACCACATATTGACCTAATTAAATAAACACTATCACTACGAGTATTTGCAATCACTCACCACAATTAATAGAATCCTAGTGCAAGAAACTAATCTAGAACTATCAATTAAATCTAGACGTCCTCGATGTTTCTAGGTAACCTAGCCGGGACCTAGGTTCCCCAGGTATCTAGACTCAGTCAATAATCTTAGTTAATGGATTCGATTTCAATGTTTCAGTCTGTTTAACTTGAATCTGGGATTGCATTTGAGTTGACAATTTCAGTGATTGTGTTCTGAAAGTTGGGCTACTGTGGCTCTGGGTACAGTGCTAGTTGGACTAGGGTGCTGTGAATGTGAGGCTACGTGCAGCTCCAACTTTATTGGGATGGGTAAATTATCAGTCATGGTTGTTTCAATTGTAAGACTATGTCGGAGATGGGATGTAAATGGCGGTCTAAAAATGCCAACAGCATGGTTGACCACTACCTACTTGACTTTACTTAGTTTTAATATGTGTACCTCAATTATATCTGCCATTTCGGTGATGGTACAGTAAGCTATAGTTGTTATATCACACGAGCATTCCCGAGCCATACTTGTGTAGTTAAATATACATGAACATTGTCTTAGTGTGCATCATGGTATCAAAATTGTCTTTGAAGTAGCGACAGCATGGAAGGTATGAGTAAACAGGAAAAAGTTATTCGTACTGAGTTCTATCAAATGCACATAAATGACTATCTTACCAACGGTACCGATAGTTACGCACACAAAGACGCGTGTCAAATACATTTACAACTACAAGTGCGGCTCAGGGGCGCTCGAGAGATAATACAACTGTACCAACAAACAATAAAGTATTTTGGCATAGAATCAAATGAACTAACCAATAACCATAGAGAATAATTAAACATCCATCGCGTATTTATTCCTCCGAAGGAGCCCGCGGTCGCACATGGACCGATTTCAATTAAAAACTAAAACAACATTCAGTAGAAAACAATTAAAAGAGCGAGACAAAACACTCGGGAGCGAAAGAAACAGACATAATTGAAACGGCGACATAGTTCCAAAGTGTCTGAGCGTTGTGATTTCATTATGTGTTCTAAATGAATTTAATTAAAGTTTGATTTCCCCTGACGCGGCAATGCAATTTCAGATTTAATTTTAAATTAGTTTAATGTTGGGACACTTCGTTCTGTTGAAAGGTTTGCTTCAATTATTTGAATTTAGAATTATATGTTGTTTTATTTCAACAAGCGTCGTTAATCCTAATCGTCCTCACTGTACTGATATCTTCAGTGAAATGTGAGGCCTTTGCACTAGTACTAGTATGTACTAATATTCTCTCTTTCATATTCCACAACACGATGAAGCATTGCATATGTAATAGCTTGCGATTACGTGTATTCCTCTTCACTATACTAACATGTTGAGTGAAAGGTCCTGAATTTGATCTGCAGTGTCTTATAGGACGATACTTTACATCAGTGCTCGCTTGTAATTACGTGTACTCCTCACTGTACTTACATCTTCAGTGAGAGGCGTTTGATCTGCAGTGTCTTTTAGGACGATACTTTCCATTAATGTTCGCGCCGCGTCCTCCTCAATATACTAAGATCTATTACTTTGACCTAAAATATAATACAATAGACAATTTGATTCCTTAATAACGTATAACTACAAAGTTGTTTTAGTAAGTAGAACACTATAACTTTGATTTTCAATTACTTTAATATTATTCCTATCTTTTCTACTAAACTATTTACCCTCTTGGTTGCAAGTAGGTAACATGAGAGACCGTTGGGTGCAACTGGCTCATACATGAAGTTTTTCTCTGAAAACGGCGGAGCTTTTAAAATGTTTCTCTGAAATACTTCGCATCTGTGACTCCTTAGCAATGCGCGCCTGAAATGAGTTTTAATGCTGAATGTTTCAGCGGTATTTGGATCTATTTAAACCGTAATTTTGCGTCAAGTGAATGAAATCGGTAAAAAAAATATTATATTGATTGATTGCTACAAAAAGAAAAGAATATTTTATGGTGTTTACTTTAAACTAAAATAAATGTGTGCATATTAAAAATTAACTACTAATAAATGTGATTACGAGATAACTTATCAATATGCGTAAAAAATACGCAAATCAACTTAAACTAACAAAGAGATTCTTTTGTTTGTTTGAACGCGCTAATCTCAGAAAATACCAGTCCGATTCGAATAAATCTTTTTGCAATGGATAGCGATATTCAACGGAAAGGTAAGAGACTATTTTTCATCCTAAAATGCGGGTAAAACCGCGGGGCGCTACTAGCATATGTATAAACTTACTTCACAAACTTGGTCACCTAATGAAACCTTAGGTTTATTAAATAACTAGCGGTTAACTAACGGAGCCGTGTTCAATGTATTGGAGTTTAATTAATGCCTTCAAAGGACCCTTCTAATTAATTGAATCTACTTTCTACTTACTACTTCGTACTCTGTGACTGTACGGTACTATGTGTGAAGCTGTGTGTATTTGGTAGTAACTATGTTGTAAGCTGTGATTACTTGGTAGTAACTATGCATGGAACTGTAACTTGTCAATACCTCACTGCTTGTACGAGAAGCTTTTGCGGTTTCGCCTGAATTGTACCCGTTCTAGTGGTAATTACAGAATTAAAAGCGTATGCGTTGTGCCTGTTCCGGTGGGAATTTCTATACACATAAACATTCCTCTCGAATTCCTCTATTTATTAAACAAAATCGCATAAAAATCCGTTGCACAGTTTTAAATATATAAGCATACATAGGGACAGACAGACAGCGGAAAGCGACTTTGTTTTATACTATGTAGTGATGATGGAAGTGAGCACTATGCAGATATGAAGTTGAAATATACAATTTTTTCCTTTATTTCAATCTTTCGACAGACCGAGGTGCCGGTGGCGGGACGATCTCGAAGCATACCAAACCAACTGGAGGGAAGTGGCCCAGGACAGGGATGCATGGAAAGATGGAGGAGAGGATTGGGACACAAAAAGCTTAAATAATTGAAGATTTAAAGAAAAACTGGGTCAAAAAGGATTTTTTTTAAACGAAAAAAACGTAGCGGTACAATTCACCAGAAAACTAGCTAAATATAAAAACATAATATATATTAAATAAGCAGTTTATATCTGGATGACCTATATATATGTATATCTAGATAAGTTTATCATTACATCTATATACCTAAAGACCTAGATATAAGCTCTAGATAGAGTCTGTTTTCAAACATCTGCATGGACTCACTTCGGTAATCGAGTTGTGTGTTCACTTCTTAGACACAGATGGACTGTGGTGTGAGCGGAAGCGATTATGTAGAACTAGCATTGCCCCGCGGTTTTTCCCGCATTGTGCCTGTTTCCGGCGGAATTTCGAGATGCCTATAACCTTCCCGTTGAATCCATTACAAAAATAATTATTCGAATTCTCCTTTGCCCAAAAGAAAGGACACAGGAGTGTACTATTACAAAAGGGTAACTTTTATGATAGCTGATTTCTCAATCATTAATAATATTTATAATATTAGCATTTATAATATTAGTATATTATAAATGCAAAAGTTTGTGAGGATTTATTTATGTATGTTTGTTACTCTTTCACAAAAAGACTATTGGACAGGTTTGGGTGAAACTTTACAGTGTTATAGGTTATATATCAGAATAATACATGGGATACATTTGACCCCAGAATTCCTTCGGGAACGGGTATAACGCGGGTAACACCGCGACTTAAATTACGACTCCACTGATTCATATATACCTAACTGATACATTTGGTCTACCGTAAATAATCCTTAGAGATCCTTCATAAACGCTATCAGTGCATACTCCAGACCATACAGCTAACAACTTGTGCGATTTAAGCAACCTCGCCAGAGCTAGTCACAGCTTGTGCAATAGTAAGCAGAACCGAACTAGTTCATAAGTATTGAACCGGTTCATAAGTATTATGAACTCGCCTATAGTTTGTAGTATACCCTCCATCTTAAACTTGGCAGCTGGTCTCTTGTCGATGGAGTTCTTTCCACTCTATCTTCTGCCGTCCTCTTCAGCTGTTTGTACGGCATGACCTTTGCTCTTCCTTTTGTTTATATCCTGTCTTTACTAATACTAGCAGTGCCTCGCGGGATTACCCGCATTGTCCCCAATTCTTTAGGATATTAGTTTGATTGCTAGTTTAATTTTTTGTTGGTTTATAAAATAACCTGTTAACGGCTTTATCTCAGTCGTGTTTGAATATATATGCGGACGTTTTTATACTTTCACGCCAAAAATACTGAACTGATTTTTATAAAAATTTCGCACAGATATAGATTTCAGTTACCAGTAGAATACTAAGAGGCTACTTTCTATCTACGACGGGACAGTGACAACGCGAGCAAAGCAAGGAGCAGCCCAGCTGGTATTATTAATACGATAGTTTGTGATTGTGTAAGTTTGTTAACTATATTTAAGTACAGATTGATTTAGTTTCAGTACTTAGAATATCCTCTTCGCTGTACTGATAACTTCAGTGAGATGAGAGGCCTTTGCCGATGTTGAACAATATTGGCTGATTCTTTACTTTACTTAGAATTTCGTTTTCTCTCGTTATCATTTCCAAAAATATCTTTCCTCATGTTTCTTTCTTTTAAGGGAAAGTGTAAATAAAGATTAGATATAAAACAGCTCCGTTTGCTCGCCGCCTCCGTTGTAAGTTCGTAGTAAGGAGACGTTTAAAAGCTTTCTCTGATATGAAAGAGCTTTTCAAAGTACATTGAAAACTGAAATGCGATCCAAAAAAGAATTAAACTTACAAAATGTAATAAAAATTTCACGCAAAGGGTTTTCGCTCCAAAAAATCTTTCATCGAACATAAAATAGTACTTAGAGTTGTGGAAATGTTCGAATATTTTAAGGTGTTTGTGCATTGTGCCGAACCGAGCTTGGAGCGTGACGTTACTTAAATATGGCTTTTAATATGGTTTGCTTAGAGTTCTAGAAATCATTTTTAACTACTTCACAGTATTGCCTCAAAGGGCATTGTCCACAGGGACGCAGGGTGATACGCGGCCCGTGTAGCGTGGCGCAAAAGTCTTAATTTAACAATCGGAGTAGTGTTTGCTAACCTTAACTCACCGGGTGAAACGTTCACAAATAAATAATTGCTGAGATGAAGTGAGAGGACACGACTCCAGGACCGTACTGCATCCGGAGTGTGCGAGAGGGAGGCAAACGGATCATATCTCACTATATCACCTTAATTCCTAAATAAATACCTAAAGGTGCTATTTACTCTTAAAACACACACGATTTGCTCTCATTATACTAAATGAAACGGGTCTGTATCGCGTTAGAAAACATAACTTTTTTTATTAAACTATTTACCCGACGCTTCGAGTGATTACACCGCTCGTGGTCATGGGATGACAACCTACTGGTGTTTATTAGTTAGCTCTGTTTAAATCTGAAGCGTGAGACACATACACAGCGCGGTTGTGGGTCGCGTGACGTTGTATTCCTTGAATTTGTATGAAAGGCAGACCTGTGCACTACCGGCCCGCCCAGACTATGTGTGTCTTGCGTTTAACTAATAAATGAATTCTGTGAATATTAAAATTTGTTTTATGATGAAAATGTTTATTGTCTGGTTATATAAAATACTTCGTATATATAATCTATTGACGTCGCTCCCCGTGTCTGCCGCGCTCTTGTGCTCCGCCGTCCCGTCCACTCCTCACGCTGAGTCCGTTTTTTCCCAAGAAACTTCCAACAAGTTCTTTCACATTAAGTGGCAAGTTCAAACCTTATTGTATTGAAAGCATCTGAAAGCTTTTCCCGTTGACATTGTTGATATAATGTCGGTCAGTTGAGCTTTCATGAGCTTTATGAATGGACTTTGTATGAATGATGTATTGTTGGGTTTTTATTATGGTAAGTAGCTTTTAAATGGGAGGTATTTTTTATGATGTTTATTTTATTTATATAGTATGTTGGAGGTGATTATGATTTTTAGTTTTTATAAATGTTATGTTTCGCTTTATAATCTTTATTGTACTGATATTATCAGTGAGATGAAAGGCTGTTGCCTTGTAATGGTACTTTACAGGCTAATGCTTAACTTTTTATTGTAATATGTCATGGCGTAAACGTATAAAAACATGTTCTTGGCCGAGATAGAGATAGGATGACTTCGTGTTCACTAGCTAGCTGATAGTAAAATTCACCAGTTTGTAGCGTTTACACTGTGCAAGTTTACAAATCGCTAGTCTCATTTTTAAAATTCGTCAAGTCATAGATCGTTAAGATCCTAAAATCGCTCAATATCATTGAATCTTTCCCACTAATTCCTAATAGCATTATAAACAATTCGTAACATTGCATAATATAATAATTAAAACATATTCATACCCCAATTTAACGGGGCGTCCAAACGATTCTATTTCATGAAATCTGCGAGCGTAATTTTCTTCAAGAATTTATTATTCGTCCGTGATTTGACCGCTAATGGGTGCTTTACCGGAATAGTATTCGTAGTCACAATTAAGACTGGAATTGAGCTATAAACGGAAAGTGTCGCGGTGTGGACCGGCCGTTACGGTTGGGGGGAACATTGGACGTATTGGGTAATTGGATGTCTTACTGACGTTAGGTGACCTCAGTTGACGTCAGATTACGTCAGTAAGATGAACGCTGTTGTAGAGTGTCCTTAAGAATGTTGTTGTTGTGGATAATGACAGTAAATGTATAACAGTACCCTGCAATTTTTGAGGCAAAAAGAATGTGCTAATATCCGGAACTACCCCTGAAAACTCATATTCATAACACTTTTTTTTAACCTGGTACATATAGCTGATCCTAGGCCTTCCCCTACCTTGCTTTCCTTCAACTTTACCTTTTACATGATTTTATTTATGTATCAGTCATCTCGTATGAGATGTCTTCCCTTCCCTCTCCTATTCTCTATTATCTCAAGTAATGTTCTACTCTCTCTCATCAATTCTAATACTTCTTAATTTAATATGTTTTACAGGCGCGTTGTTAATTTCGCTCCCGTGTTTAGGAGACATCTTGAGGTCTCACGGAGGCCAGCAGTTAATTGGCGCGTGACTCAATTGTTTTTTTTGCGACTTTAATTAAAGTGCGGGTTTAAAATATAGCTTATTTCATTATTAAGGTAATTTTGATGATGCTTTCGGTACTTTATTACTTGGGCTGTTTTCTTTGTGTTTTGAAGGACTTTTTTGAAAAATTAAGAAGAACGGGGGTGCCACCTTTCAGCGATGGCGACGTTTATTAGCTTAAATTGTTAATACTTCAACATAAATACTATGTATTTACTATAACTTTGAATTGGTTTTTCAAAACATTTAACACACCGATGTCTGCACCGTGGTATCTCTGTGAAGCAATGATCTTTTATGTTAGAAATATTTTAAAATAATCTGTTAAATAATTTTATATTGGAAAAAAAGTATTGGAAAACTGTTTTTGAAGTAATAATAAGACAAAGCTTTTTGCTACAGATAAACGTTTACCAAAAAGGTGAACCTTGCATGTTATTATAATAAAATCTTCTTATTTTGTTCTTCTTAATTATAAACCTAATTACTAGAATTTGAAGAATAGTACATATATTATTTTTATATATATTTCTGTTGATTGGTTTTGTTGATGTGGTGTACAATAAAGTGTGACTATCTATCTATCTAACCTATCTACGATCTACAACTCACCATTAAGCTGCTCCTTCCCGTTGAAGTACCACACCACCTTGGGCTGCGGCTTGCCCTCCCGCACGACGCAGCTGATGTTGACCACGGCCCGCTCCAGCAGCGGCCCCACCGTGGCTCCGTCCTCCAGCGGCACGCCGTCCGCGAACATCTCCACTGACTTGGGTTTTACTGGAAGAGATAAACAGGGTTAATATCTCTAGGGTATCTTAGATATTATTTGGACGAAGAGGTGTTGAATGAAATTAATATGTTTTGAAGTTTATGAATTAAAACTACGTTTATGGATATAATTAGTTCTTTTTTATTATTTTATTTTTAATTATTTCTTATATCTTTATACATTTCGGCCCCTTCACAGGAACCGTGACCACAGAAGACTCAGCTTCAATTTGTGCCCAAGTTCGACGAAAGGAATTAGTCAGGCTTTTAGGAAAATGAAGAAATACAATGTACAGTACAAACAAATGTATGCGACGTACGTTGATGTCATTATTATTTGTTGAAACGGGAACTTACGTACGCGGAGGTTACTGTTGAGTTGTCCCTCAACACGTTTCGGCCACATACGGTGGCCTTCATCAGGAGGTGGGTGAAGCGCTCGCGACAGCGACAGAGTGCGGGGAGAGACGCTGTCGCGAGCGCTTCACCCACCTCCTGATGAAGGCCACCGTATGTGGCCGAAACGTGTTGAGGGACAACTCAACAGTAACCTCCGCGTACGTAAGTTCCCGTTTCAACAAATAAAAATGTATGCGAATTACAATAATACAAAGACTTCGAGTGGAAAGCGGAACAATCCGAAGTCTGCATTTTTAAAATGGCTGTTTGACTATATTGTTCTTTTCAAAAGATCAATTCAAAAACTAAAAATCAAAGTCACTGAAAAGCTTCTTTCAAAATAGAAATTGTACTTTCCAAACTCGATTTGCCACCGTACGGATGACGCAGCAAAGGCTACGAGATTTCGTAGCAAAGACTACTTAAAATCGTAGTCATGCTACAATCGCTACGCCGTAGTCAATTTGTTTACGAGCGTTAAAAAAATGATATATTGCTGCACAAATATTAAATTCTGAGATACAGTTATGCAAGGTTTCAATTAAAACCAGATAATCAAATTTCAGAAGCAAATGAAAAATATACGAAATAAATTACTTAAATTAAAATGAATGTAACTTGGAACTTGAGCTTCAATTAAGATAAAACAAAAGCTCGCAGCTTTAAATCTGTGTAAAGTTTTGAATGTAATTGTCTATATTTAATAAACTCGTATGTTAAAGCTTTCGACTGGAATCCTTTCGTCTTTTGGAAGTCAATTAATTTCAAAATTTTCGTTTTTAGTTTTTACAGAGTTTTATTGGATTTTCCGGTTTTTAGACAATTGTAATTTAAATATAACATTAAGCGCAAGAACCACATACTGAGGGTTCGGGTTGGACAACTTTCATACAAATACAATACATACATAAATATAATTTTTCTGCACATTAAAATTTTGTAACTTTATTTTTATTGTCACTTTTATTTTAGCTCAACATTTTTTAAACATTTCAATGTTTTAATAGTTTCATAATATAATTCATTCAAGAACAAGTTAAATAATATCCATTCCGCCCATGTCGAAAGCTCTAGGCGGTCTAAAAACCCCGACACCAAAGTGTGAAACTAACCAACACAAAGCAAAGAAAACTAAAGTTACCCAATAATATCTGACACTGGGCAAAGGCCTTTCATCTCTCTGAAAATATCAGTACAGTGAGAAGATTAGGCATAATCACCACGCTTGCCTAATACAAACTGGTAATCTCAAACCAGCCATGTTTGAAAAGTTTAGTGAAAGTAAATTATTTGTTGCACATTTCAATTATCCTCATAACTCCATTCTCACATAAATAATACAAATACAAACAGAATAATGCACCTAACAGTAATAATGGAACCTGATCGTTATGTATTTCTAATTAAGTTTATTTATACATTTCCCTTTAATTAATAACTCGCTCCGCTGACTTTTAATTAAGTTCGTGCATCAGATACTTATCAACGTGTACTGGGGGGTGCGGGGCGGGGGCGGGGGCGGGGTAGTGCGGTGAGGTTATCGATGAAACGTATTGTTTTATTTTAGTTAAATTATTCTATCTAAACTAATATTAGTTTAGATAAATAAAGAGTTAGATTTTTTATTTTTTACTTGACTGCGTTGATTTATAAAATATCGACTATGTTGATTTAAAACATAAAATATATAAGCTTGTGTATACATATATGTATGATGAAATAATATTAGACATCATAATTTGTAAGTGTTTTAACCATGCAAAGTTTTATTAAACTAGAATTATTTTAATAAGGACTTTGGAAGTTTCTCTTAACGTTCGATTGTCGCATTTGTACCTTCTTTCATAGAACAATTAATAAACTTTATCGACATCGATAGATGACAAATGATCGGTACAACACTACCGGTTTGCAGTTGGACTTCCATTTGAAGATATCAATTGCATTTTTTTTTTATTGTAAGTATAGATGGTGTTAATGAGCTTTTTAAGAATCTTTGTATGTTTTAATATTTTTTAAGTGCCTTATAAAGGCTACTGTATGATGTATGATGTTGTATGATGCTACCGCAGTCAAAGTATAACGAAGACGAAGAATAAAAATAAGGATGCGAGGAAGCTTTCTTTTCCTTAATGTAATTTAACAAACATATAAATTCTTATAAGACACTGACCTATCCATTCAATTTTTGTGTAAAGGGTGAAACAAGATTCTGAGACAATGACAAACAGTCTTTCATAATATACGAGTATAATAGATAAGTTTATACGGGAAAAATACAGAGGTTCCATTTTCAAAAGTAAAGTAACAGTCTAAAACATTTCGTATCCCGTATCCCCTTAAACTCTCCGAAAATGAAATATTAATAACACCCCAAAGTCGCCAAAACTAATAAAATAAATATATCATTTTTGACACATTAAACATCTCACTGACACTTGTGAATTGCGCGCCAAATTTGACAGCTAAGCAATATGGGACGCCATTTTTTCTAAATCGGAGGTGACATGACATCGTCGTTTCGATTGGGAAAAGGTTGATTCAGATCAGTGGGCTGTTTTCATCAGTTGGTTTAAGTCACAAATAAATGTATAAATAGGACGTGCTGTCCCACACACAAAAGTAAGACTGTATCTATTGTCTTCAGTACTATTAAACAGAGTCATAGTCATACTTTGACTTTCATGACTTTCATACTATTATACGACTAATCTTCTTTATTGTACTGATATCTTCAGTGAGATGAGAGGCCTTTGCCCAGCAGTGGGACGTTACAGGCTAATACTTTACTTTCCTTTTTAATATTAAACATAAGATTTTTTACAAAGTCGACTGGTAGTTCCAGAGATCTTCTTCTTGTCGAGTCAATATGGTTATTTATTTTATTTATATGTGTCCGGACCAGAATTTGGCCACCTCTATCGCATTGTTATTGGCTTTCCATAAATCCTCCACAGTGCAGGACATGGGGCAGTTAGGGCATTGTAGTATGTGTTTCATATTCTGGATGGCGCCACATTCACAATTTCCGTTCTCTGAGAAACCCCACTTGACACGGTTTTCGTGGCATCTCCCAACACCAGTTCGGAGTCTATTTAAAGACTTCCAAACCGTCCAGGGGAGATCACCACCCGGAGGGAGCTTCTCAGAGAGCGGAGAGAGATGAGATGCAGGAGGGAACTTCTTTTTCCAGAGCTCCAACCTAGCTTTTGGAGCAAGCCTCTCACTTAGGCTAGGCTGTCTAAGGAAGCTGTGACGGCTGCCCAGGCGCGACGGCGGTGGAGACAGATTGTATAGGGGATGCCTGCTGTCCCGCATCTGTTTGTGTTTCTCCACAGAGCAAGCGATTTCCCGTCGGACACTAGGTGGAGCTATACCGGCTAGAGAATAGATGTGTGGGAGAGGAGTCGGTTTAAGAGTCCCCGTTATGATGCGGCAGGAGGCATTGAGGGCGACGTCTACCTCCTTTGCATGTGCAGACCGAGCCCAAACTGGGCATGCATATTCCCCTGCCGAATAGCATAACGCTAAGCTGCTGGTACGGAGGACCTTCGGCGATGCTCCCCAGCGGGTAGATGTAAGACGGCGCAGAATATTATTCCTGGAACTGACTTTGGACTTCAGTTTCAGGCAGTTTTCCCTATATGTCAGTGAACGGTCCAAAGTGACGCCGAGATATTTTGGTGTTGGGTTATGCTTAATTTCTACGCCATCCCACATGATCTTCAGTACCCGGTTAGCCTCTTGGTTGCGTAAGTGGAAAGCACAGGACTCTGTTTTTGATGGGTTTGGCTTTAGCGAGTTTATTTTGTAATATTGTGTTAGGTTTTGTAGTGAGTCCGATAGATTTGCTTCTACTTCCACGAAGGTTTTTGCCTGTGAGGTGAGTGCCAAATCATCAGCATAAATGAAACGGTGGGTCAGAGGGTGGTGTGGCTGGTCGTTTGTATATATGTTAAACAAAATAGGTGCAAGGACACTGCCCTGTGGTAGGCCATTCTTTTGATTTCGCCATCTACTCTTATGTTTATGTAAGAGGACTTGGAAACGCCGGTTACGTAGCATTTCGCCAAGGACTTTGACAAAGAGTTGGTCTTTGGTTAGGATGAATACTTTTTTTAAGAGTAAGTTTATGTTGACAGTATCGTAAGCTGCACTAAGGTCAATAAAAGCCACCCCAGTTACCAGACCTCTCTCATAACCATCCTCAATGTGTTGTGTTAGGTTGAGTACTTGCGCGGAACAGGATTTGCCGGGGCGAAAACCTGCTTGTTCTGGTATTAACTGAGGGTCAATCAATGAGGTAAGGCGGTTTAAGAGCATGCGTTCAAATAATTTATATGTATGACAGAGTAAAGCAATCGGACGGAAGTGTTTTGGGTCGTCAGGTGACTTCCCTGGTTTGAGTAGTGCAGTGATTTTTGACTTTCGCCACATTTTTGGTATTTTCGAAGAGGTAATGCAAGTATTGAACATAGCTAGTAACCAGGCTGTAGCTTTTTTGCCAAGATGTTTCAGCTGTTCCACGGACATGTCGTCGATACCAGCGGCTTTCCCATTTTTAAGCTGTTTTATGCAGGTTTTGATGTCGGCTAGCGTAAAACGTTTACTAATTGGTTGGCAACTGTCAATAGCTGGATTACTGGGGGGTTTGGGTAGAGAGATTTTATGTGTTGATTTGCCATTTAAGAGAAGTTGGTGGGCTACCTGGTTGGCAGTCACTGGACCTGGCTGCAAGGCTGCTGGTGGGTCACTTGTCAATTTGCGGAGAGTTCCCCAAGCTTTTTTACTATTGTGCGCCATATCCACAGACTCTACGAGTTGAATCCAGTTATCTTGACGGTTTTTTGCTATGTGGGTGATGACTTCTTCCCCGAGTGAACTTGTAGTGGTAGAAAAGGGGTCTTTGGAGAAAGAAGATGCATACTGATCTAGTAGTTTAGCGGAGTTATGGTCAAGGCCAGGGATATATGCTGTGCTGCATCCACGTGGAATACATTGCCGTGATACCACCCTTATCACTTCGACAAATTTGTCGTAGTTTTCAGGGATTGAGGGTAGATCTTGCAGTTGTTCGTCCACTTTTGCAGCATATTGGTCCCAATCAGCCTTTTTAAAGTTAAACCGTCGCTGTAACGGCACTACATTTGGCTTGATGACGGCCTGTACCGTACACATTATCGGTCTATGCTGAGATCTTGGTATGGGTTTGCAGGTAGACTTAACAGTGTTAGAGGCTATGTCTGGACTAGCAAAGATGAGGTCCGGGTTGTAGCCGCGTTTCCACCGTCCGCTATTGAAGGAAGCCGGGAGTTTAGGGTTGTGGATTAGTTCCAAGTCATTTGCTTCAGCCCAAGCCTCAACCGACTCCCCACTGTCATCTGTGCCAGTATATCCCCATGTGGTGCTGTGACTATTGAAATCTCCTAACACTATTTTGGCGTTGTGTTTTGTGAATTCGGGTGTACATTTAAAGTCAAAGGTTTCCCCGGGGGGGCTATATACTGAGGTGATAGAACAAGAACCGATATCTATTGAGAGGATTTCCGTATGATTTGGGGACAAGATGGTAGATGCTGATTCTATGAATAAGTCAGGTCTGGCAAATATTGCGCTGCCGTGTTTGGGATCAGGAATTTCTGCAATAAGGGACATGCCGGGTATTTGAGGTCTTGTAGCCGCCAGGTCTCTATGCGTTTCTTGAACGCATAGGACATGGCACCGGGTTTGTTGACATAAGTTGGATAGGAGGTCAGCTTTTGTTTTGGAAAATCCTTCGATGTTTATTGAGATGCCTGTGAAGGCTGGTTTTAACAGTTTTTTATTATTTGGCGCTGAGAAGTGCCTTTTTTGTTGATTTGGCTCTGAAAAGAGCCGTTTGTTATTAACCATATTGTGGTGAAAGGATCAGCGAATCTGCGTTACCGACTACACTGTCCTCGCAGACTCCCCAGGGCGCGCCGGGCGTACAGGATTTTTTAGTACGTCACACGTGGAGGCTCCTTTCGTGCACCCCCTTTCAGAGATAAGGTTTTCTTAGATTTGAAGTTCAAACAATTTCATTCTTTCATTTTGTAATAGATAGTATAGATCACATTGTTAATAAATCACCATCCAACAGCGAACCAATCGCAATACAAACCGACATTAATTAATAAACGAAACCGAACCCGCGTCAGATCCTCAGATATTCACAGCATCCCTCAAACGTTCGCTAAACGCCAAACAATAACTAATACACCTACTATCCGCCATGACACCCACGAAATTGGCGCGGAAACTGACGTTTCGGTGACAGCTGTCAGTTTTGGCGCGCGTTTATGAGGAGTGGTGTTTGTCAACGACCGTTTAATTGTTTTGTTGGTTTTGGATCTTGCGTTGATGAAGTTTGTCTGTCTGTGTGTACAATCTTATAGTCTTCAAATATTATTAACTAGAATAGCTGATGTTTTTTCCGTTTTTAGATAACTTCGAAATTTGATCATTGATGGAATAAAAATAAAACCATTGAACCGCTTCCCTTTGTACTCTTAATAGAAATGGTCTTTAGTTGGAACTTCAGCCATAATCCTTGACATTTTAGTGCTCATAAGAGAAAATAGATTATAGAATTATATTTGACAACATTTTCTTAAATTCAATGGAAATATTTTTACTCATTATATTTTTTATTGGTCTGCCGTATCGTATCTCTCAATCGAACGTTAAGTACATAAAACCGCAGTGCATAGCTAGTTGATCAAATGTAGAGTTTGGTAACATCAAAACTTACAGATAGCGGACATAAAACGAAACAATGAACAGTACTTGCGCCGCCGACTGTACCTACTCGAACATTTATATTCAAAAGTTTTACAGTAAATCACACAAGTTCCGATACGCGCAAGAAAATATTTGGGATGTCGATAAAATTCAACTTTTGAAGAGTTGAGTTATGGTTGCATACAACCAGATGAAATTTCAAGATCTTACATTCAATCCTATTTCTGAGGAGCTAGAGTTTATTTTGGGTTGAACGTTTTACTGTCAGTTGAAATGATATGTAATCGTTGCGGAATCGGTTTTTTAAAGTTTTTGAATTTTGTTTTGTATCGGTTTGGGTTTGGGATGGATATTGGTTTCGATTTGGGAGTTTTATTGAAATACGTTTAGTTTATTCAAGAGCTGTATTTCAAACTGCTTTTATAGTAATATGTTGGGTTAAGTCAGGTTATGGGAAAGTGGTGTAACTGAAACATTGAAACCGAATTGAAGTTGGTGATCAACGTAGTATCAACATTGGCCTACAATGACACGAGTTTATTATATACTTGATTATGGTTTATTGAACTGAATCGTGTATAAAGAAGGGTGTTAGAATCATTTTTAATTCATCAAGGCAGACGCAGGATACTGAATGAATTTTGATTAGCCCATAAATGGAACATACATAATTTCAATATAAGGAATAGAGAGGTCTTTGGCCTGCAGTGGGACATTACAAGGTCTTAGGCTGGCTGACAAAATAACCCTTAAATCAAAATCTGTTCGTTCAAAATTGTATTTTAAATCGTACGAAATAGAACACTAATTTTAAATAAACGTCATTTATTTATTAAACACTCGTATGTAGATGCTAAAAAAAATAAGAATGCTTGTGCAAACTACCATTTATAATATTAATTTTGATATGATACTTCTTCTTAGCGAATTCATGTATTTTTCCTTTAAATGTAGTTTCGTTAAAATTTCGATTTAAACCCCATATCCCACAAAACAAATATCGGTTTCTTAGTTAACCTCTCACCCAGACACGCACTCCCATTTATTATGTATATACTAAACACCATAATTTAATTTTATTGCCAAACTACAGGTAGCAATAATGTGTATAATAAATCAAGTGGCGCCGGGTGCGTCTAACTAGTTTAATTATTTGGGACACTCTCGTAAGTTGAAAGTAAGTTTAGAACTTATGTTATGAGTGTGCTATATTGGGCGGGTTTAGTCATTTTAATGGGTAGTAAGGCAGTTTAGCGAGTTTACAAGCCCGCAAGGATGACAGAATACAAGCGCCTCACACATCAAACAATTCTGTGTTTAAGGGCTCCCACACAAAACTGCGAATTCGCATCGCATCGCAAAAATCTGCGAATTCGCACGACGCATCGTAAGAATTTCCGATCTGCTTCGCATCGCACATTCCTGTCATATTACGTCATCCTTGGTGACACCATTTCAGGACATTTCAGGACAGGAATTGGGCTTTTGAAAATTTTTTTTTTGTGATAAATGGAAAGATTATATATTAGTTTTATAACAAAACTATTAAGCTATTGCATAGTTTCTATCAAAAAATAATCAAAAAATTTATCTTCTTCAGTTCTCAACGCATAGTACATTTGTGTAAAATAGTTCCCATCAGAGTTCATAATCCTAATAAATGGATGAACCCAGAATCTTCTTTTTCTTTTATATCTATTGAACAATAACAGCAGTGCAATAATCTTTTTGCGATCCATCTTACGCTTCCTAACAACACGTCCAGTACGGCCTACACTTGAAGAAATGGTCACCCTACCAAACGGTTCGCCGCACTAAATCGCATCGCAGAAATTCGCATCGCATCGCATGTGTGGGAGCCCTAAATAAAGCGAGCACACTTATCAAACCAATTTTGGACTTTAGAATTCACCGACTCACAGCTTTGAAACTTGCTAAATATTTACAACGCTATGCTAAGCTTGTCAGTGTTATTAGCCAGCCTTTTTTTTTAAACCACCTTAAGACGACGTGTGAACACGCTCATCGCGTTTGTGAGGGGTGAGGTATCTTCCCCCCGCGCTTTATGTTCGCGGACCTGTCACTTTTATAAATTTATGTTACTGGAAATCTAATAAGGGTCCCCGTACACTTGATCGGCTATCGGTATTGTCTTTTACAGATACCAATTTATTTTTCATCAGTATGAATGAGTTGACGTGTTATCGGTAATATCGGTATTGTTATCTTAGCGCAGTCGGGGCAGACATTTAAATAAAAAAAAAATCCAGGGAGTGATTTATTTTTTAAACGTCAGGGGGGGTGGTTGGGAGTATAAATCTCGATTTTCGAACTAATCCCGGTAGAGGGTTCGCCGCCATCTTGTTTTAAAGTTAATTTTTTTCGTAAAATTTAATAAAAAATTTACGCTAGGATAAACTTGGTAGTATAACACTGCAAATATTGATCCTAGCGTAAAAATGATAATGGCCAAACTTGTGGAAAATTAAATTTCCAACAACTTTGGATAGGATCATTTTTGCTCTAAAGTTGAAAATTAACGAGTTATTTCAGAAAAACTAAAAAAAATAACTTTTAAACAAGATGGCGGCGAACCCTCTGGTTCGTCTTCTTGTTCATCTTGTTTTAAAGTTAAATTTGTTGAGAATTCATTGAATTTGTTGAGAAGGCATTGTATTTGTTGAGAATTCTGCATTACTATACCATGTTTCAAAATCCCAGATCAATTATGTAAACAAAGTTATGTCAAGATTTGACACTGTCAATGTAGGAGGTCAGATGTGTCGAACCTTCGGGTAATTTCATTTAAAAATATTGTTGCCCAGCAGTGGGACAAACCTGTTTTCCTTGGTCACGGTATCACGCGTGAATGGCTGGACCGATTTCATTAATTCTTTTTTTGTTGTATTTGTTATTATTAGGAGAAGGTTCTTACGGAAAAAAATATTAAGAAAATCTCTCAGAAATATTGAAAAATATACATTTAATTTTGCATATTTAAAAAAACACGCGTAACGAATGTCAATGTCATTCACTAAGGCGGTACGAAGTTCGCCGGGTCAGCTACACGGATTTTATGTGCGCCGGACTTTTTGCGCGTTGTGTGCGTTACTGCATATAATTACATAGGTTCTATTTTCACAGACTAAAAAGTGCGTCACGGATAGTCTGTCGTCTGCGCTGCACCTAAGATATTATTTGCGATGTTCGTACAGAGCGAGCGTGCGCGACGAAGCAGTACGTGTCTACTCCCAACAAGGCCCCGCGGCCGACTGAGTGACTAGAGCACCGTCAACGCGAGCGCTATAATTATGTTTTATTTCATTGAATAAACTAACTTCAATTTAGAGAAAAACCATCTGTACTACCATATGGGATTTGATGTAAGGTTTATGAAAATATAAATTTTGTACTTGTTTTTTCTTTACAATCGCCGTGAAACTGTAAAATTTCAATAAAATGTCGATTTTTTACGATTTTCACGATTTTTTTCTATCGAGGCAAATCACTCTAATCGTGTTTCGAAGTGTATAACAATACAAAGCATATTTTTACCTTTACGACAGTAGGAATATCATTCCATAAATTTTAGCGGTTGATATCCAAAAACTGTTTCTAACACAACTCTTTCGCGATGTTTTACGCTTCTGGTCTTACCACTTCGTCTTAAGGCTTGTAACATTGTGTAGCAATTTGTTTATTTTCATCTGTTTTTAACCGGATTCAAATGAAGAAGGTTCTCGAGTCGGTCGGTATTTTTTATAACCTGATCTTAGAGGCTTACCTGGTGTCGGAGTCTTGAGACCTGACGATTGCAGCCGGGAGCGACAATTTGACGTGGCCTCCGAAGCACGGTAGCGTTCAGATAGAAATAGTCCTATATTAAGCCGAAAATAAACCTTGATTTAAAGTTGATTTTTCGCTTTAAGCTGTTAGATAAAATCTGTAATTTGACTGAAAACCCGAAACAATTCTTGAGTCAAGATTAAGCGCTTAAGGTCGCAGAGGTCTCCACTAAAAGGATTCAGGTTTTATCAGATTAGCGAAATGTTGCTGTTTCAACAGACAGAACAAAAATCTTAAGGTTAAACGATTTTGAAGTAATATAAAAAGGTAGGCTTGTAAACATGTCTTCGATGAGGTGGAATTTGGTTGTGAATGAACCTTGTGACTTTTCGTAAGATGCAGGTTGTCTGCTTCTATTAAGGGTAGGGTGTAATTTTGCATTATTGGTATGTTACTTTTTTCTTTAGCGGTCGGTCATGACTTTTTATTTAGTCAGAGGTATTACTCTCTCTGAAACCTCCTCACTGTACTGATATCTTCAGTGAGACGAGAGGCCTTTGCCCAACAGTGGGACATTACAGGCTAATACTTTACTTTACTTTACAGAGGTATTACAAATTAACGAAATATCTCCATCAAAGAAAAGATCTAATATTTACCTTATCAAGCAGTATTTTTAAACATTTTTAAACTTACAAAGGGAATCCGACATGGTTTAACGATTCAAACAATTGGACCGAGTATTGACCGCCCTCTGCAGCACAGTAGCGCTAAGATAGAAAAACCACAATCGGCCACCCAACCAAGTACGTTGCTTAACAAGCGCAAGGAGTTATCGCTCAGTGAATCTACGCCACGAGCGCTACAAACAGTGCACCCAGCTAGTACACAGTATAAACATATTGCAGTACAACCGTGGCGCGAACACGCTCGCAGAGGCGCTAACCAGCTTACAATACAGGACAATGCGTTGGCACCGTGCCTGTTGCGAAATTAATACAACCTATGCAAGATTTAGCATAACACTGACTTAGTGACTATGTTTGTTTAATGCCGGTGGTTTACTGCGGTTTTCTTGTTTACACTGTGGCTGTGAATGGGGTACATCGACTTTTAATTACAGGGTGAGCGAAAACGTGTTTACCAATTTCCAAACATGGCTCGGGTTTGAGATCACCAACCCGCATAAGGCAAGTATGGTGATTACGACTTCGTTCTCTCTGTACTGATATCTTCAGTGAGATGAGAGGCCTCTACCCAGCAGTGTGACATTACAGGGTAAAACTAATACTACTACATTCCGTGGCCACACTCTCTCGGCACTATGTCCCCTTTAATGTACCCCGCTCTGCCCCGCCATACCTCGGTGTACCTCTGTGCAGCGCTGATACCGCCCAACCCAATTAGCCCGGCGCTAACTTCAACTTTTAATTACATATTATATGAGTAGATACAATCATAATGAATTGTTTATTATGAAGTATAGAAATGTTGCTAACTTGCACCGGTTTAATAGAATATATCTATACTTTTAGAGGAAGATTGTTATTTGCATAACTATTAATGTTCGGACGTGAACCCACCACACTGGGCAAATACCGTAAGTGCGATCTACAAAATTTTAACAGTAGCGCCATCTATTCGATCGCTGGTTGAACCACCGCGCTGAACAGCTATTATACATTCTCGAGTTTAAATTTTTTGTTGGTTTGAATGCGCTAATCTCAGGAACTATTCTATTTGAATAACTCTTTTGTTATAGATCGCAACATGCAACGGAAATGTTAAAGGCTGTTTTTATCCCAAAATTCATTCAGGGACAGGAACACAGTATAAAGTGTAGTGTTCGCTTAAACTGAAGAAACCAGTAGGATTAAATAAATAAAATTAAATTTTTCAGTTTCTTTCCACCCATTAATAACCCTCAAACGGCCACTCGTGCCCCGCGGCTCATAAAACATGCATAATATAATAATATTAATGTAATTAGGTGCCGGCGGGTTGACACGGGTCATCCCCGCTCAAAGTATAATATAATTACGAATTCAAACAATTCTGATTTATTGCTCCACTTCTATTGCTTTCGGTGACCTAAATTCGGTTTATTGTTGTGAAATACATAAATGGGGTTTAAATATATACGTTATGTATGGGTAACATACATTTGAGGGTATTTGGGACCCGGAATGATAAAGGTTACTAGTATGTGTTTAAGACTTAGCAGCGCCCCGCGGTTTTACCCGCGTTGTGTCCGTTCCTGTGGGACTTTGTACAGGATAACTACATACAAGGGGAAGTTTACAAGCAATTTTTTATGCAGAAATTTCTACGAGAACGGTATAACGCAGGTAAAACCGAGGCACAGCTAGTAACATATAATAGACCAGAATAATAAAAAATCATATCTTTTTAGCATATATTTACGCTCAAAATCGTCCAGGATTCGAATCCGCCATACAATATAAACCGCTACACAAAAGTACATGGAAACTAAACCGCAGAGCTCCACTCCACTAGATGCGCCACATCGATCTAATTACGGAATAATCCGCACATAATCAGCGCTCGGACCGAATGGTGCAATTACTCTAACAGAGGATTACGAGGAGTTATAGAGTTTGGAAGAGGCAGAGTGGGAGCTATTGAGGGGTGGGATGTTATTTTTCGATAAGTGAATTCGTGTAGGTCAATGGTCAACCCTGGTGTCGGAGCTTTTAGCCCGCCCCGTAAGAAATTGAACCCGAGACCTCAGCCTTGGCAGGCAAGTGCACATACCACAAGCTAGACGACCAAAGCGTCGAATTCATCAAACCGAAATACAATATTTTTACACCAAAATATATATTAAAGTATTTAACGTTCCCCAAACAGTAATAAACAAGCCACATCCATCCATCGCTAGCTCCGTGTATATTCAAATGTGATGTTATCAGCGGGCGCCACTCGCGGACATACACTACAACTAATAAATACATATAGTGTACAACCGGCTTAAATGATAAAACATCGTCAAAATATAGGGGGATTCTCTTTTGAAAATAAAATGAAACATACACGTAGTTGGCTTCCTTAAAACAAGCTTGTTTTGGGTCTAATTAGGTACCTGTGTGTGAATTTGTCCTAATCTATACTAATATTATAAAGCTGAAGAGTTTGTTTTGTTTGTTTGTTTGTTTAAACGCGCTAATCTCAGAAACTACTGAACCGATTTGAATAATTCTTTTTGTAATAGATAGCCACATTCAACGGGAACGTTATAGGCTATTTTTCATCCCGAAATTCCTACGGGAACGGGTACAACGCGGGTAAAACCGCGGGGCGCTGCTAGTTTAAAATAAAGTTCATATTCGTAGTATTAGCCTGTGATGTCCCAACTCCCACTGCTGGGCAAAGGCATCTCACTGAAAATATTAAGTGAGGAGTAATAGGCTTACGAGGACGTTGTTTATACTGAGCGAGTTTACTAGAAGCTAGTTAGCGAGTTCAATAAAATAGCCAAATGGTTAATAACCGACTTGGCTAAATGTAGTTATCATCATACCTATAACGACATGTCCATTGCGCCAACAACTAATATTTGTGAATTTTGGACGATACACAAACAGTAACATTTTAGTCAAAATGAGCATTATTTATTGAGTATTAGCGGGTACTGTTTATATTAGTAGTTTGGTATTTACATTTTAATAGTTAATTTAATAATATCGTGAACTAGATATGTCACTTTGGTCAAGCCCGTTGGCACAGTGGCAGTGAGGACAATCTCACAAAGAGATTTATGTGAGATATTATCCCCACCGGGAATCGAACCTGGAACCTCCGGATCATGAGCCGAGTGCTTAGACCACAAGACCACGTAGGCTGTGAATGATGGAACGAACGACGTAAGGAATTTCGGGATAAATAGTACTCGAAATTAGTAAGAAAATACCTCCAATAGGATCTATAAAAACGGAAAGCTTAAAACCTTACGACAGACATTACTGAAGAAAATTCTCTTGAAAAAAATCTCAAAATTAACTTATTTTCAAGAAGGTTTTGGTGTAAAATATTACCCTCTTTCCACAGTCGGTTATTGAAACCAAGAGTCCCCGAAGTTATCGTCCCAACGAAACGGAATTTATGCCACACTAATTTAAGATACCTTTGTAATTTTCACCAAAATTGGTTCAGTAATTTATTGCTTTGAATAAAACTCCGGTGTTGTAATAACTTACGTGCGTAATTTATTTGTTATTAAAATTTCCAAAGTAATCCTAACTCAGCATCGTCTTTTAAATAATTTGTGTAATGAAATTAGGGCTTAGTGATGTTGATGTATAACCTAACTTGTAGGGTAGTCATCTAGGGGGTTTACCTTCTAGAGGCAAGGAGGAGAGATTTTTATCTTACATTTGACATTCTAGTTGTTTTTTTATTAAACTAGCCGCGCCCCGCGGTGTTACCCGCGTTGTACCCGTTCCCGCGTAACCAATAAGAATAAGAATAAAATAAATTTATTGCCAAAATTAAATATAAACATATACACAAAGAGATAAAATTAAATCATGTATTAATCTGATATTAACCTATATTACTATAAAGTTTCATCCAAATCCATCCAGTAGATTTTTCTAGCTTCGTAGAGTATGGTAGTCAGTAGTCTAGTAGGAAGCAGTCGGTCCCGGTTGTTTCGATCGTTAGACCATGTCGGAGGTCGTTAGGCGGTCTAACAACTTTGACAGCAGGGTCCGCCACTAACCAACTCGTAATGAATTGTTTTTTCTAACAAACAGAAGTTTATTGGATATCATCAGATTCTTAGCGTTTATTATATTTAACTTCAAAAGTAACAAGAAAACTGATTTCTGACATATCTTTGTATATCTATCGGTCTTTTAAAATATCGTAAAAAGATAAAATGTCATTACACTTATCTATTCAACTGTATTAGAGATGAACTCACAAATATCGATAAAACCCATTTGTCACAATCGAATACACACAACGCATCAGTGTAAAGTGTTGTGCGTAATATATCGACTGTATCGATACATTTGGCCTACCGCCATCGGCTAATACGAGACATTATCGATAAAATGTAAAATATGGACACTTAGCGGCGACGGCGCAGAATGAATTCACTCGTGTTAAGATTAACATTTTCTGTTTTGGCTTCACAACAATGTTTAAGTTGCATTTTAAAGATTGTTTTAGTTCGAGAAACAAATTGTTTGCAGAGAAAACAAGCGGGTCTTGTCTTTTATTCCGCAACAAAAGGGGTTGTTTATTGTAAATACGTTCCGGTCTGTACCCTTATTTATATCGTAAAATTTCTTACAAATTATTTGTAAAAATATATTTACTTACGAAAATATAAACTGGTTACATATACATGACACGAAGAAGTTACATGTTTATCATAACCAAACAATGCTTTCAACAAACAAACAACAAAAATAAATAATTCATACAATCATTGCATAAATAATGAATGAAAAACAAAACCTCGAAAAATATCAATTCGGAACAAAAATAAAACAAAGTAAAATCGGATAGATTTACGAGGCAGTTGCAAGCCTCAAACACCACAACAGGCCGATAAAAATCATTCGATACTTTACTGACTATCGATATATTTTACACACAATCTATAAATTATGTTCGCACCACTGCCTCCACACCGCTACGTTCACACCACTACGGTTGCACCACTAGTCGGTGTCAGTTGCAAAAATGCATTTTGCTTTGTGTTGCCTTCGGAAGTGTTGTTGGCACCGCTCAGCACTATTTAGAATACGGGACGTATTTATGAGTGTACTTATTTACACTCTGAGCAATTGATTCCAGAATATTTTGTACAGAATTTTAACTTGTGAGAATGAAGAATGATTTTCCAATACTTAGAAATAAATATACTTTTGTCTACGCAACGAATACGATTGCCAGTAAACGTGATACGAAAATACTATGACAGACTTCTCTATGTTTTTTTAAATAAAAAGTAAATGCTAAAAATGTGACTAGTCACTGACGCCGTTGCAACGGCACCCTCTTGGAAGTAGTTGAATTTAAACTTTAAGTAAAAGAGTAATTCCATTAGTATGTACAGTCCTACAGCTGGACAAAGGATCCCACTGTTGGGTAACTGATTCAAGATATCAGTACAATGATTTCTCATTGTTGATTTCAAAAGTCTCATTCTCATTGATCAATTCAAAATGTAATGTGTTTGATAAACCTGCGAGAGATTTCCTTTTAAACACTTCTATTCAATGTGTGCGTTATTTTTCTGATAATTTTCCCGTCATTCAAGTAATCGGATTGGGAATGAATTCCAAGTCATCTCCTGTGAGGTGTCGAGCGATCCTAATTTAATGTCGAAGACTGACTGTTTACTTTACTGACTTTGAGATATTGGATTATTTTTATACAGTCTTCGTTATGATTGAGCGATTTAACAGTCTGCGAGTTTACTATCTGCAAGCTACGGCATTCAACAGACACTACTATATATTACTCGTATACGCGGCAAATACGTAATTTTTTATTCAATAATTAGTTTATTTAAGGTCGCTTAAACTCAAAGGTCAAAAGCGACGGATAAGCTATTATAATAAATTGAACCATATTTTATAATGTAACCAGTTGAAGAAATTGAATAATAATTTCTATTTTGTTCAGACAAACTGTCTTTTTTATTTCTTAAACATGTTTTTTTTCTATTTATACATACAAGTTGAACATTAAACCTACTTTTTTGAAGGCGGTTAAAATTTCTAACTTATTCTAAAACAAGGACGATTCACTTCACCACTAGTTTTATTTAAACCCATGTAAGTTTCAAACCAATTTCCTTTTTCAAAATTACATCTATGTTCAAAATACCTCTAGACCGGAAGTGACGTGTCGCGCTCAGCCGGAAGGATGCTACAAATGTCAAAAGTTGCGAAAACTCTGCGTTTATTTGATGCTAGGGGCGGATATGAGCTGGTGCTGGCTATGTGGAGTCAAAATGACTCTAATTATTAGTTTAGTTTTAACACAGTTTCGTTGATACGGGGAGAGTTCCAGTCGAGAGTGGCAATCGCTGCCGCTGCCTGTTGACGGGAGATTTGCGGGGTGCCAGGGCGCAGCGGCAGCGACGACGAAAACGGGATGGAAAATTCCATTCCGAATCCGATGATTTAAAAAATATGTATGATACCCCCCACATTCAAAAGCTACATGCTATCTGATACCAAATAAAGGCCTCCGACATAGTCTAACGATTGAAACGACCGGGACCGATAATGTTACGTACCCTCCAAAGCACGGTAGCGCTCAAACAGAAACGCTACTATCGGTCACCCAACAACTGGCTGGCCTTCCGAACCCGTTACGTTTGATCTTGAGCACTCATCGCTACGCCACTACCACTCGTGAATCTTGTTATTTATGAAAATCATTTCCAATCTCAAACGATCGTTACCAGTTTCAAGCGGCTTAAATAAATGGTGCTTTTATATCGTACGATTTTGTGAAATTATTAAATGAAATGTCTAATTTTTTATACATATTTTCTGCAATTAAGTTATTAAGCAGGCCGCGTTGTGCATGTTTCCGTGGCAATTTCGGGTTTAAAACCTTAAGTATTTCACAATGTTATTCTCGTGTCACAATGTTAGTTACTATACTCCTCCGAAATGGCTCGACCGATTTACATGAAATTTTGTGTACATATCGGGTAAGTCTGAGAATCGGTCAAAATCTATTTTTCATACCCCTGAATGTTAAGGGTGGTCCACGACTTATTTTTTTTAAAATATTTTTTACGGCAACACAACATTTGACGAGTCAGCTACTAGCTGTATAACTTTCCCGTTAAATGTGGGTATCAATTAAAAATAATTTAAATCGATTTAGTAGTTTCTGAGATTAGCGCGTTCAAACAAATAAACAGCCAATTTTTCAGCATTAATATATCAGTACAGGTAAACACTTAACTTTGATTTCATTTATAATCTGTTTACATCGTGAAATCGTACCCAAATCGTGTCGTATACTCTAAACCGCCCTCTAATAATGAGATGCCTACTGTCGCGGGTTTCTGTTGATAATTATACAGTTTCGAGTCCTCCTTTGTAGGTCTCGAGTGAATCCAGCAGACTGTATAATTATTTACAACTTAACTGTACTTATCTGTTTTTGATGCGATTTGGATCTAATGCTACGTCGAAGTTACGTAGTATCGTATAAAAGAGTTTTAAAGTAGCATTGTAATGAAGGTGTTTGTGTTTGGAACGGCGAGACGATCGTTTTTTGTTTTTAATTAAGAGATTGTTGGGAAGTGAATAATCTGTTTGGAAGCTAATAGTTTCTACAATAGGTACAATAATATGGTCGTTTCGCTAAGTAAATTTTACTAACTGCTTCAGACTAATCATTATGAGTGATTCTAGACATATTGCATTGTCTAAATATGTTTAGGAAACAAAAGGTGTTCAAAATTTGTATTTTATATTGGACGAAATAGAACACTATTCAAGACGAAGGTCAGTTGTTTATTGAACATATTAATGCGCTAAACAACATTAGGAATGCTTGTGCAATCCGCTTTGAGTGTGGCTATAAGCTTATATCATTGCTTCATAAAAAAAGAAAACATTGTAATAGAGAACCTGCTTTTTAAAGTCGTTTAAACAGCCAAGTAGTAAGTTAAATAAAGTACTTATCAACAAATTGGTACTCAGAGAATACACTTCGGTACAAACAACATTTTTCTACGACAAAAAAAATATCAAAATACAGAACTGACTGCAAGTACACCGTATTTAAGAACAGAGAGATTATCTTCAATATGTATGTCCCAGAAGTGCCTTTACTTACATCTGGGTGTGTGCCAAAAGTGTGCGCGAGATGTGCGATATATTTTAACTTTAAAATTATAAATTCTGAAGATTTTCTACAGTTTTGGTTAGCAAATACTTAAAAAATATTATTATGTTGTTTTATTAAAATGAACTATAAATATAGTTGGCCCTCGCGGGTACACCTTCAGGGTATTCGTTAGTGCGGGAATTTTGGAGAAAAATAATATGAACTCTTTAAGCGTATGCAAGTAGTATAATTTTGATTTAAAATCAATTCAGTATCGTGGCCGTGAAGCGTAACATCCATACAAACAGACTTTTGTTATTAGACTTTTGTTATTTTAATGTTAGTAATAGTTTTATCTGTCGAAAGAGACTAACGCCCATACTCAGAGACGTGAAATGCTTCCTTAGTTGAAATGTAATGAGTGATTTTGTCATGTAATGTATAAGAAACAACGTCAATTAGTTAAGTGTCGATTTAATGACTGTCTCTGAGTGCGGCAGTAATAAATCTGACATGCTCCGACTGTTTACTTAGTCACGTACGTTTATATATAAAAGGAATCATTCCACTGACATTATAAATGAGAACATGTGTATGTATGTTTGTTACTCTTTCGCGTAAAAACTACTGAACGGATTCAGATGAAATTTTACAGTAATATAGGTTATACACCAGAATAACACATGGATACATTTAATCCTGAAATTCCCACAGAAAGGGAACATTGCGTGGAAATCATCCTTATTAGTATGACATATTTATTAATCAGTGCAAAACTCTTCGTACAGTAAGATTCAATCAAAAGAATGAAGTTGAAACATAAAAGTATTTGTATGTATCGCAGTGATGTGGATCCAAGGAATATATTTAGTAAATGCATCGCCTGGCGGGACTCCACGCCGGGCCAACTATTCCGGGGAAATCTATTCCAATACCGAGTTTCAATATTTCAAATGTTGTTACTGAATTTTTACTCTGAATTCTATCTTTAGTTTTGTAGTTTTCAGCCATACTTGAGGCTATCTGTCTTACGACTGCAATCAAAGACGTCCATCAAATCAGCACAAAACTAATTGACGTTAAGCAGTCGGTCACGGTTGTTTCAATCGTTAGACCATGTCAGGCCTTTAGGCGGTCTAAAAACTCCAACACCAGGGTTGTCCACTAACCTCCTCGAAATGAATTAATGAATGACGTAATTTTTCTAACCTTACATGTCAAAATCACTCATTAAATCTCTACTTAAAAAGCATTTGGCGTCTCTGAGTACAGGCGTTAGAAGTAATCAGTCTCACATGAAAAGTGTTAAGCAAAACAAAAGACGATCGAATAGAATGCGAACCGTTTCGGGAAACCGAATAGGAATGCCATTGGTCAAAGACAGCTCCGAGAATTTTTCATTGTAACAAGAGCAGTAACCGCGCCCGCGGTTTTACCCGCGTTGTCCCCGTTGCCGTGGGAATTTCAGTAGTGGGTGGGGACGCTGCCCCAACCACCCGTTCGTGACTATATTTGGTGATGTATATTTAGTACTTATCATAAGCTGTTAGCTGTCAAGGCTGCTTAAACCAAAGCGATCTTAGTTAGTTGCAATTGTTAAGCATCGGGCAGCTCGGCTCCTACTTGGATGGATGGGGTAGTGGCGGCTGTTAGTTTGACTTAGACATCGAGTCTTCCATTATATGTCTAAGTTGGATTGAACTGTATAATATACTTATATGCTTTGGAGAGTATGTCACATTTATGCTGATATAATAAAGCTAAAAAAAAATTGTTTCAAAGCCCTTATTTCAGAAACTACCAATCCGATATGAATAATTCTTTTTGCAATAGAAAACTACATTCAACAGCAAGGTTATAGGCTATTTTCTATCCTGAAATTCCCACGGGACAGGGCACACCTGCATAAATGGTATACAAACCCTCGAAATTAGCTAACCAGAAGCGACCGCGGAAACAAATGACGTTGACATTAATCAGTAATGGGTATGTTTATTCAGCGCTGCTCGTTTATGCAAGCTGCCTGTCACCCGTGATACGGAGCCTATTTACATTTCATTTTATGCTGAATTTCAAGCTATTTCGGCTGTATGAAGCTAGATTTAGTGTTAGCCGTCATGTCATATGTGAAGAATGAAAATGTTGGGGAAATAACAAAACACTAGCATTAATGTATTAAGTTTAACTTAAGTTTACTAAATTCACGAACTCTCGGTGGCAGGTGGCTTGCGGGGCCTAGAGCCTAGCTAGTCACCTAGGTACAACGATCGTTCGCTTAAAAATTATCCTAAAATTTGGCATCCAATTAGATATATTTGCTATTCCAATATTCGGAAAATATAATATTAATATAACATCCTATCCTACTAATCCTACTAATATTATAAATGCGAAAGATTGTGAGGATGATTTCTTACTCTTTCACAAAAAACTACTGAACGGATTTGAATGAAACTTTACAGTAATATAGGTTATACATTAGAATTACACATGGGATATATTTTACCCCGAAATTCTTGCGGGAACGGGAACAGCTCGGCAACACCGCGGGGCGCAGCTAGTTTAATATATGCGAAAGTTTGTGAGGATGTACGTATGTTTTTTACTCTTTCACACAAGAACAACTGAACATATTTGGATGAAACTTTACAGTAATATAAATTATACATTAGAATAACACATGGGAATATAGGAATATACTTTACCCCGATTTTTTTGCGGGAACAGGGACAAGGTGGGCAGGACCGCGAGTCGCTACTAGTATTAATTATTATTATATGTTTAATATATACGTTGAAGGTTGTTGTTAACAAATACTTCTATTGTTCGGTCCAGAGAGCTCCCGATTCAATGGAAATTGTATAATTATTCAGTATCATTTGATATTGATCGTGAATTCGGTTTGGAAATTGAAAGACGTATTCTTTATTCGAAACTATTATTTGCAAAGTATTCTCTTTATTGGTTTCCATGGTTACAGTCTTGTCAAAGTTAAAGTAAAGTCATTGTAAAGTATATACGGTACATAAACTAAAATAACTTTTTTTTATTTGTTGCGGCTAATCTTTAAAATGGCTGGACCGATTTTGACAGGATTTTTACTGGCAGGTAACTGATGTCATAAGGATTATCAAAGGCTTTTTTTGCTAAATTCCATGCGATGAAGTTAGTTACGCACAGCTAGTATGAATATATAATTGACACCCAGACGTCATCGCCAAAAACCATGTCTGCACATGTTGTTACTCCGTTGAATCGAACCCGCTACCCCCGACACAGTAAGCGCTCTGACATGCCACTATGCCAACAGGCTTGTATATAGCATTGAGTTATTCAATATCTAGAGAAGATCGATAAAGCCTGAGCTCTATATATCTGTAGATCCGATTATTAATCTTTAGCGGAGCGGCGAATTATATACTAATGTATAGAACGCAACTGTACATCTGTTCGTCTGTATGTATGTTGAATGTGGTCTCGGTGGACCGGAGGCAGCCCAACTGTTACGTCCGTTTGATTGTACGCATTCTGATGGGATTTAGTGCAAGTTATACACGTATTAGGATATATAGGATTAGGACAGACTTTCGAAATAAATATGTAGTGCTTTAAATAAATAATAGTGCTTTTTATAACCAGATATTGTAAATCCATAAAAAAATCTGACTCGTTTGCGTGAGCGCGTCTTTTAACGCTTTTTTTCATTACTAACTATAAGACGTTTAATGCTACATTTCTAAGGCTTTTTCAAGTACCAATGTCTCAAGCACTCATCACATCAGGTTAGATGTATGAAAATCAGTAACAGTGGCTATTGACATTTATTTTATAAAATAATTATAAAATCGGTTTAGCCGTTTTTAACTTTCACATCAATCTTTCAAGACCACAACGTTTTATCACAAATCAAAACCTTAAAAATCGATTCAGCAGTTTTAGCACTAAAATAACACTTTTATTTACGTACGTTTTATCAACACCTAAAGAACGGTTAAGCCCTTCTGAGCATATCCATAAAACGAATGTCCCCAAAGCATCACGGATCAAAAACAGGATTAGTCCACACCCCACACTCCCGTAACGTCTCTTCATTTAGGATGTGTTCTGTGACATCGGGAATGTAAATAGTGTGACGTCACGGCTATCGCTTCGGCTTACTGTCGGGTCTAACTGCCGGCTAGTGCGGGTCAAGTCGAGTAATGTCGCGTGGAATGAGTGCGACCTTTACGTTTCATAGGGAAGGGACAAGGGCGATTAGTGGGGGATGGTGTCGATGAAAAGTACAACAGGAGACTTGGGTTGCATTTCTTGGATATATTTGTATAACTTTTTTTTTTTTTACATTTGGTAACTGAAAACACTAAACGTAAGCCTGCTGAAGTTAAATCATTAATTAATAAAATTCACACCAAAATATATATCTATATATTCAAAGTCCTGACAGACTGATAATCAACGCACAGCCTCAACCGCTACACCTAGAAACATGAAATTTGGCAGGAAGGTTCTTCAAGTGATGTAATTGCACACTAAGATAGGATTTTCGAAAATTCCTACGGGAACGGGCTCAACGCGGGCAAAGCCGCGGGGCGCTGCTAGTTTATAATAAGTTAGCTTTCAAAGTCCCACTGCAGGGTAATGGTTTCTAATTTCACTGAAGATGAAACTGTACAATGAAGAAGATGTAATAATAAATGGACAAGTTTACTATTAAGGATCGGTGGTTGAAACTATATAGAAAATGGCGTATGTGTTTATAAACCGTCAAAAATAACATCTAAAATAATAGTGACAGTTAAAAATACTAAAGTGAAACGGTAAAAATATCTATCGATAAAAATACGATCAAAAATATCGATACGCTCCCACCACTATTCAGGTAATGTGGCATGAAATTCCCGAACCGCAGCCTGATGGTCGACTGAGGGATGATTACACCCTTACATCACACCAGCCCTTTGTACCTGCCCCTAATGTGCACTTGGCTAACCATTGTATGTCGAATGTCGACCAAAAATTGGGTCAAATTACGGAAAAATAAAAATCATTGGAGATTGTACTACGGAGCTATAGCGTAGTCACTACGAGATGAGCCTACGGAGGATAGAGCTACGTTGCCGCTACGGCGTAGCAATTCTTTCCTAGCACTGAGAAAGTTCACATTGTTCATACGTAAGACTATATAATGAACTAGCAACGCCCCGTGATTTTACCTGCGTTGTGCACGTTCCTGTGAGAATTCCAGGATGAAATAAGCCTATAACCTTCCTGTTGAATGCAGCTATCCATTACAAAAATATTTATTGAAATCGGATAGGCAGTTTCTGTGATAAGCACGTTCAAACAAACCAACAAAGAAACTTTACCTCTTTGTAATTATATAAAAGTATATATATTGAGTGTTGTTACTAATAACATCTCAACCATCATTAAAACACCGTTTGTTCGAAAGGAAAAAGGAAACATTACTAATTCAAGTGAAAGTCAATAAAAACAATTTTCACGTGAACGAAATATAAAATAAAAGCTACAAATGTTGATGGGCCGATATAATTGTAAGTGAAATCGCGACATCAAAGCAGCGCGGGCTCGTTACCCGCTGGAGACGCCCGACCGATCCCCGTTTTATTTTTAAATTCACCGTTATTAGTAGAATAGGCTCTTGGTCCTGTGAGAGATTATATCCTAATATATTACAGCTGAAGAGTTTGTGTGTTTAAACGCGCTAATCTAAGAAACTACCAATCCGATTAAAATAATTATTTTTGTAATGGATAGCCACATTCAACGGGAAAGTTATAGACTATTTTTCATCCAGAAATTCTTACGGAAACGAGCAATATGCAGGTAAAACCGCGAGGCGCTGCTAAAAAAGAAAGTCGTGTTAGTTACACTATTTATAATTAGAGAACGGCTGGACCAAGTAGGTAATAAAAATCTCGAAATTTCCCCGGGAACGGTGCGGGTGAACCCGCGGGGCACAGCTAGTTAGGTATAAAACCCGCTTAACACATTAAAAACATATCATAGCAATGCATCTCTCAGTGGACGCTGTCATTAGAACGCGCGGAAATATTGAAAAGTTAACGACACAATAATCGGAGACAGGTGGCGGCGGAATAAATATTAAATGTATACATTATGCGTTCATACATTAATGTATAGGGGGACGCGTCGCGGGGAGGTGGGAGCTGGCCCGATAGTGACGTCACGGTGACTTCGAGCAGGCTAGTGGCCAGCCCTGGTGAGGTTTACATCGCCCAAAGGTGCCGATGTAGTGGTTGACATCGCTGTCTATCGATTGTAAAATCGGGTCCAACTATTTAGGCGAAAAAGTAAGAGCTCGTGTAGGTTAGTAGCCAACCCTGGTGTCGGAATATTTAGACCGCCTATAGACCTGGAAAGTGATCCTTCAGGTCTATATGCGGTCTAAATATAAAATTATTGATCCCGGTCCGGACCGGGATCAATAATTTTACGTGCCCTCCGAAGTATGGTAGCGCTCAAATAGAAATGCAACTACCGGCCACCCATCTAAGTAGGGGCCGAGTTGCACGTTGCTTAACAATGCCAACAATTGGCCACTGACCTGCTCTCAACCTTAACCACAAACAACTTCTCATTTTCACTAAACTCAAGAAACTATATAATTGCAAAACATTTCAAAACAACAAACAATTCATTTCCTTAAAACTGCACCTCTGCAAGGAAACAGGGCAGACAAATATGATCTCTAAAACAGAGAGTGTAACGTATAAATCAGTTTGACAAACCAGCGTTCATCACTTTAGTGTTATCGGGCGAGTTGCAATGTATCACATCCATTGTGTTTCCACTTCCGCACTCGGCACTTCCGCGCGAACAAAACAAGCAATGTATACTGCGCTAAGCGAGGTAATCGCCTGTGTAAATGCGAATTTTTCGCGTGATATGTATGATGCTTCCTTCCTTTTTGAAATATACAAAATGTTGCGAGTTTTTTTCGAGTTTTTTTGTACGAATTTTGATAAAAGAATAAAAGTTAAGTTGGCGTGTGATTTTATAGTATAGGGTATCGTAATTAGTTGTGTATATTGAATGGTTGATAAAACATTAACAAGATATTTGTTTTTATGTTTTAAAACGAAACGCTCAGTATATACGAGTTCTAACTTGTACCTTGGCTTTCGACAAAGTCTGACTGTTGAAACAACCGGGACCGACTGCTTAACGTGCCCTCCGAAGCATGGCAGCGCTCAGATAGAAATGCCACATTGGCCACCCCTCCAAGTAGAGACCGAGCTGAACTTATTGTTACTTTTACATAGTTTTTGTTTACATTATCTTAAAGAAAATAATCTTTAATCAATATGTTTTTTATACTAAAACTATTTTCATTAAAGTTTCAGCTACATTCCTATTGGCAATCTAACTATAAAAACTATTCTGGACACCAAGAAATACTGCTGTCCTACAAAACTTCGAAACAGTTTTGGCCAAGATATTGTATTGTATTAGAGTAGAACTGTCGAGCGGTCTGTTCGGTCCCCGGTATTTCAATCGTTAAAATATGTCAGTCTTTGAGGCGGTCTAAGAACTTCGGCCAGGGTTGACCACTTAACTACCGGAAATGAATGAATGAATCCCCCGTTTATCCATTTCCGTAAGATTAAAACAAAAGCCTATAACTTCATACAACATAACTCATTAGACTCAAACTAAGCTCTATATAACTACACAATACATAATTAATTGAACTCTAACTAAGCTCTAATCTTGTACTGAGAAATCTAATTAATACTATTATAGCATACACAAATACTCTATATCAAAATATAATAGACACTCAGACGTCGTCGCCAACAACTATGTCTGCACACACTGTTGATTATTGAATCGAACCCGCAACCCCCGACACAGTAAGCGTTTGGTGAAGCCCGATGCCACAGTGGCAAGAGTGCCACTGTGCCATCGGGCTTTACCAAACAAATACCTTCTTCACACAGTCGGTTAAAGCTCCACTGAAAGCATTGAGCTAAAATTTTACACAAATATTCTTAAGAAATGGCAATAAATTAGTTTCTTTCATCGCCATTAAAACGAATGTCTGCCGTTATTAAAGGACCGAAACGTTTCAGTGACGTCACAGTAACGGAACGAAAATAGGGATGTAACTCACGTTATATTGTATTTTTTTACAAGATACTGACAGTGAGGTTATGTACTTGTACAAATACTAGCAGTGCCCGCAGTTTTCGTCGCGATCCAAGCAAAACTATCATGCCTGATTTTTCTACATAGACAATTTCTTTCGTTGCCGAAAAGTATTCAGTAATAGGATAAGAATGGAATGAAACTCTAAATCTTTTTCCTTTTTAGAAGGAATAGTCTTCGTCTGGAAAATCGACCATATGTGGACTAACAACATTTTAATTCCCGAAAGAAAAATTAGAGGGTACATTCTAACGAACTCTAGCATTTATATGATCACTAGTAAAATATTACCGTCTTTACGTATGGTCAAAGGCCGCTCCCTCCCCTCCCAAAGCTACGCGATGTTTCATTACAAAAAAATGCTTAAACCCTTAAGTAAGGTTCACTTATTTTTTAAAATATTTTTAATTACAATTTGTTTGTTACCCTTTATCATCTCCATTATCAAAATGTCGTAAACGCCAAGATTAGTGAACAAGTACTGACGTTTTAATTTAGACTATTTACAGCCGTTACTCTTTGGGCGGGGACCAATATTTCACTAGAAAGTTTTGCGACAAGAACTCTTTGTACACGATACGACACGATTGCAATACGATTTGTTATTCTAATAAAACATTAAACAAATGAAAAAATACTTTTTATAATCCATCTCACTGTACTGATATCTTGAGTGAGAAGAGAGGCCTTTGCCTAATAGGGGAACAGGCCGTTGGTGATCTCAAACTCCGGCTTTTTGAAGAATGGAATACTTGTCTTCGCTCGACCCGGGAATTGAACCCGGGACCTCAGTTTAGGCAGGACAGTGCACATACCACTAGACTACCGAGGCGTTAAATTTATGTTAGTATAAAACGAACGACGGCTTACATTTTGTATAATATTGGGATAACCATTAGGATTATAATTATACTCAGTATACCGAGTATAACAAGTTGTAATTGTACCTCCAGTCCTCCGTTAAAATCGTACACTGTAAAAGTGTCTCCTCTCAAAAGCGAGCATCAAAAGTTTAGTCAAAGAGAAGTTGGATTAAAAACGTTTTTTAACGAAAAATATGTCTTTTACTAAGTGAAAGGAGGGCTGGCAAGAAAATAATTTCAAACCAACAGACAACTACTCTAGGTTTGTAAATATCTGCTCTTTTTACGAGTTGTAATTATATTGGTAGTGCCTCGTGGTTTTATATGCATAGTTTTACAAACAGACACACAAACAGAGTACTTTACATAACCTTGATTGTACATAAAATAAAATAGGTTCTATATAAGTCTTACATATTGTTTGTTCTATTCTCTTTTAAATAGTGCATTAACTTGTCTTATAATTTAGCCTTAAGAAGCACGATGTTATGTAACGTTTATTGCAAAACCTAATAAATAAAAGTAAATCTTACGACGGTAAAAATACTCAAGTTTGTACCTTAATCGCCAATGACTTTAAGGAGTAAAACCTTATAAACAGTACGAAATTATCCTAAACGATACAGCTGTTTATTGTTAAAAGATTATGGAGCAATTTGGAGGCAAAACGGGGATAAAACTGAGACAAATGTACCCGATCCCGAGACCAACAAAAGAGAGCAAAGTAATAAAATTTCTGCTCTCAAAGCCGTTTCTAGATTTTCTGAATTTCTTGAAATTGCCTTTTGAACGTTCTTAGAAGATGTTTTTGTAAAACTGTAATATTAGATGGTTGGTTTGAGTAAGACTTTTGTAAAGATGCAGGACCTGCATTGCAGGTTTATATCTATTTTAATCATTATATGTTAATACTAGCCGCGCCCCGCGGTATTACCCGCGTTTTACCCATTGTCGCGGGAATTTCGAGATAAAATGTATCTCATGTGTTTTTCTGATGTACAACCTATATTACTGTAAAGTTTCATCCAAATCCACCCAGAATTTTTGTTGTGAAACAATATCTTCTTGCAAAAAAATACGTCTTACAGGAAATTAGAATAGAAGAGGTAAATGTATGTCTGTAATCATACCCTGTCATATACTGAAATAATTTTCAAAATCATTTCATGAAGACGGGGATACAAACGTACAGAAAAGTCCTCCTTTATTTTGAAGTCGGCTACCGTTATTATTTCAAACGAGTGGCAAGCTGGCTCGTTCAAGAAAACGCGAGCGAGCGAGTAGCTTATACGTCCCTCTTTTACGTGGGAAGTTAAAAATAACAAATTATCCGAACAAAATTCCAATATTCAAATACTAATATAATAATTGGTCTGTCGGCCTCTCGCGGCGGTATTCAAAGAGCATCCGAAGGAAATGTTGGAATAATGTTAGTTTAGGATCAATTACTTCTAAAAATATCTTATTATACTTCATTTAATATTCCACTTTTTTCACTGTTATATTTTTATTGATTTGTTCTTATCGCTACATAGCATAAACAAATTCCCCGGCCGCGCCTGTCTGGCGGTCTATTCGCGATAAACTCAAATACGGACGTTGACTATGTACGCTTAGATCTTTAAAATGACGCAACGGATTTTGATGATTTTTTAAAAATTGATAGAGTGATTCAAGAGGAAGGTTTATACTCATAAAAATCCCATGGGAACGGGTAAAACTGCGGGGCGCTGCTGGTACAAAATAACCATGGTGTAAACTGAAGATATAACAATGAGAAGAAATAAGATGTAAAGTTTCATAATTAATTAGCACTTATCAAAATCAAAGTAACCCCCAAAATATTTCCGAAAGCTTCCCTCGAGCGATTACTAAACTAAGTGGTACGAATATTTAAGATCCCAAGTCTCCGGGGCGCTTTATTTGCCCACGGGGCCTTTTTAAGAGATTACAATAGAATGGGGATCTTTTTAGTTAAATCCGTATTAGTAAAATGATTGCTAATTCTATTTAAGGGTACATTGGGGTGCATTTTAAATAAGTTTTGATAGATACATCTGTTGCGAATGAATAGTTAAAAATAAGTCGCCCTTTATGCTACGTTGCCATGATATATTTGGTATTAAATAATAATATCAAACGTCACATAATTAACTTTACAATATTAGTATGTAAGCGAGCGATATAAGCGATTATTAGATTGTAATTTTGTGGTTTTTTATCGCCTTAAGATCTCCGAATTAGTCTAATAACTAATGCAACCAGGATAGAACATTAAACGTGCCCTCCGAAGCACGGTAGAGCTCAGATAGAAATGCTACTATCGGCCACCTATCCAATCTGTATTCCACTGGCACGTAGCTTAACAATCACGATGATTTAATATTGCTGAGTGCAATTACACAAACGCTACTTAACTATAGCGATCACGGTATTTTCCAATAGTATCATCAACCGTAGCTTAGTTATAAAGCGTGTTATCGCTCGTGTGGAAAGGCAACCTAATGTTAGTAATAACAGTTTCATTGCGTAACGAAGCTGGATAATGAACTGAACATTGCCCGAGGCGTTTTAAGGGATGTGTTAAAAATATTATTTACTGCGCAATGAAGTGTAAATGGAGTCGAAGTATAGTATGAGTCATGAATGATCGCACAATGACAATAAAGTTTATTTATCGATATTTATCTATACTAATATTATAAAGACGTAAAATTTGTAAGTTTGTTTGTTTGTATGTTCGATGTAATCTCAGGAATTATCAGTCCATTTGAATATTTTTTTTGTAATAGATAGCTACATTCAACTATGGGCTATTTTTCATCCTGATATTCCCACGGGAACAGGGAAAATTCTGGTAAAACCGCAGGGCGTTGCGAGTTACGCTATATGTAGGCACAGTAGTCATACAACGCTTATATAAAACACTAGCAGCGCCCCGTGGTTTTACCCACGTTGTGCCCGTTCCCGTAGGAGTTTCGAGAAAAGAAACTTTACTACGTAAAACACATTCATATTGCACTATCAAGAGAAGAGTTTTGTATTATTAAATGTTTGTTACACATCTTGTCTTTGTAGCTGTTTATAGTTAAAAAGGCTGTCTTGAGACTGATTTAAAACTGACTGTATGTTGTCTACGTTCGCTCCAATAAGGCAACTTGAGATGTATTACTCTCGCCTTGGCGGTGGTATGTGTGAAGGAATTTCGTAGCTTTCATTTAGAAAACATGTTTAAGTAAAAATTTATGAAAGATATTTTAATATTGAATTCTATGATAATAATGTTATACATAGAAGAAATATTTAAGCATCTTAAGGAATTATTTTGTTATTTTAATTTCTTATGACGGCGTTAGTTATGACAAAAAGTATTGCTAGCTATTTTTTGATATTCTTAAGTATTAAAGATTTTGATGATTCGTTTTATTTTCACTTCCATAAGAGTGAACACTGCGTTAAGCGTGCGCACGCGGCGGGCGCACGCGGCGGGCGCACACGGCGGGCGCACGCGTCGATTTACTTTTGTATGACACTGCACGCGACGGGCGCACGCTACGGTTCACTTTTGAATGAAGCCACACGCGGAGGGCGCACGCGGCGGGCGCCTGCGATTTTTCACTTTTGTATGGAACCGCGGCGTGCGCACGCTAACGCAGTGTCATAATGATTTCTTTTCATTTGAATGATTATATTTATCACTTTCTTACAAACTACTTCAAAAAGAAACAAACTAGGGATTCCGCGTCACGCCGTTGAGGTTAAAACAGTGTCAGTGGGATTGTTTTTGTTATTATAGTGTTTTGTGGTTTATTTAAGGATTTACCGTGCAGATTTATTGTGTCGTCCTACTAACAACTTAAGTGTTTACTACTAACTTTGATATTTGGTAAGTGAAATATGGACTTAATGCTCCCAGACCCGCCTCCTAAACCGCCTGATATTACTCCTTGCCCTCCTACTTCTACGGAATGCCAAGCTATTGGTAATAAAAGACGCATGGAGGTTGACGAAGTTATGCCTCAATCGCATAAAAAAACTATAACGGATCCGGACTTAGCGTCAGCTTCGTTACAAACCGTTTACCTTCATCCAGAGATGGTTTTAGGTATCAAAGCATACAAAAATACCGATGTTGGACCTTTTAAAGTTATTGTCTCTCGCACCGAAGAAGATCTGTCTGCCGGAACTACCATCAGACCAATTAAATTTGGCCAATTCCTCCATCACAACAAGATCACCAACATATGTAAAGACGGTATTAAAAGAATGGGTAGGAATAAAATATCGGTTGAATTCTGCTCAGCCGATGATGCTAACAAATTTATTGGCAATCCCTTAGTTGCCCAGCATAAATACTCAGCTTCCATCCCCTCTTACAACATCTCTCGCATGGGAGTTGTACGAGATGTCCCAGTAGATATTTCTATGCAGGAGTTTGTTGAGACTTTAATCCTTCCCCATGGCTGTGGTTTTGTTTTAAAAGCTCGTCGCATCAATAAAAAAAAACAAAATGAAGGTAAAATTGAATGGGTCCCAACTCAAACCGTAGTGGTCACATTTCACGGCCAAGTCCTCCCATCCCATGTGTATTCTTTTAATACCTCTCTTCCCGTTGACATCTACACATACCCTACCATCCAGTGTAACAACTGCTGCAGGTTTGGACATATTGCGGCACAGTGCAGGTCAAAGCCTCGCTGTTACAAATGCTCTCAACCGCACACAGGAAACAGCTGCGATGTAATAGAATGCAATGCCACCTGCCTTCACTGCTCTGGTAGACATTTTGCCACTAATAAGACTTGCCCCGAACATGACCGCCAAAAATCAATAAAAGTTGTCATGTCCAAAGAATCTATTTCATACGAGGAAGCATCCACCCACTTTCCCAAAGTCACCCGTTCCTATTCAGAGATGGCGGCCCGTGAAGCTCCATCTACATCACCCTTCATTCAGTTCAATTCTCCAAATCCTCTCCCTAGCAACTCCACTCACTCCTACCGGAAAACAGTGTTCATCAACCCGAAACCCAAAGTTCCTCTTGGTAAAAGCTTTGATGCCTCAGCTCATCAAGCTATTACTGCCACCGAGAAGTCCTCACTCCCTAATGGCTGTGCCTTAAACGGTCAAACCTCCAACCCAGAGAACTCCCAAGAAAATATCATACAACTATTGATTAGTATGCTTATCCAACTTCTATCGCAAAACCAAATCTCCTTACCGTCCCACGTTGCCCACCAACTATCCCAACTCATCCCTACCACCAGTCATGGCTCCAACCACCGTCCTTCAATGGAATTGCGGGAGCATCAGACCGAAAAGGCCTGATCTATACTCCCTTCTTAATAAATACACACCATCGGTAGCGGCCATCTCGGAGACTTGGCTGGTCCCTGGGTCCAAGTTTAGGATCCCGGGCTACGCTTGTCTGCGGGATGATCGTGCCGATGGATATGCTGGTTGTGCCCTTTTTATTAAAAGGTCACTTATCTACTCCCAAATCCCACTCCCTTTTCAATCCCCCTTCCTCAATATAGTCGCTGCCAGAGTTCTAAATATTTCCTTTGTTTCTTTGTATATTCCCCATCCAAATTCTTCGCTCATCCCTGATATTCTCGCTCTTCTTTCCTCTGTTCCCAGTCCCGTGGTTGTGATGGGCGACTTTAATGCTCACCACAGGTCTTGGGGGTCTCATAGAGATGATTTGTTTGCTCTGTCATTGATGGAAATTTTTGACGAGTTAAACATATGTATTGCCAATGACGGCTCCCCGACTCGCCGCACTCGCCCCTCTCAGGACCCTAGAAGCGCTGTTGATCTCACGGTCACTTCGCCCTCCATCTCTACTCGTATTTCCTGGCGTACTCTTCCAAATTCCCATGGTAGCGACCATTTCCCGATCCTAATTTCTCTCCCCAATAGTGTTGTTCCACAAGTTAATCGTTCTCCTCTCCTAAAATATAGATTGTCTGGTGCAAATTGGAACTCCTTCTCTTCCTCCTTAAACCAAAGTCTCCAATCTCTTCCCCCCATTAATGCTGACAATGCCCTGAGATGTTATGACCTCTTTGTTGAGGCTTTGATATCTAGCGCTGACACCAACATCCCTATAAAATCTGACCAAAATTTCCGCATTTCCGTTCCCTGGTGGGACTCCGAATGCTCCTCCGTAGTCCGCGATAGAGATGAGTCTGAGCTGTCGTACAACACCTGCATGACAACCGAGAATTTTTCGGCCTATCAGAGAGCAGCTGCTAAACAGAGACTAACCCTCTCTACTAAAAAGCGAGCTGGTTGGCACAAATTCTGCGAGAACTTATCCCCCAGATCCCCGGCATCTACTGTCTGGAAAAATATTAAAAAATTTAGAGGTTCTCAGTCAGACAACTCAATCTCTTCAAATGACCCCGCTCCATGGATCGAGTCTTTTTGTGACAGGATAGCTCCCCCTTCAGTGCCTGACAAAGACTCCCTCCCCCCCGACCCTTATTATATCTCTTCTTGCGATCAATTTAGTTCCCATTTCTCCCTCTCTGAACTTCAACTTGCCCTTGACGGACGTACTGACACAACCCCAGGCAGTGATGGCATCCCTTATTCCTTTATAATTAATGCTCCAGACGTATTCAAATCGTACTTCCTCAACCTTTGCAACACCTTTTTCGATTACGGCATCATTCCAGAGTCATGGAAATCTCAAATTATCATCCCTGTCCTGAAACCCGGTAAAGACCCCGCAAACTCCTCTAACTATAGACCAATAGCCTTGTCCTCAGTTCTTTGCAAAATTATGGAACATATGATCAAAAACCGAATTGAATGGTATGTAGAGAGCAAGTCCGTCCTGGGTAGTTCTCAGTACGGTTTCAGAAAAGGAAAGTGCACCCTCGATAACCTTAGCATTCTTACGACCGATATAAGAACCGCCTTTCTTAAAAAAGAATATCTGATCGGTGTGTTCCTAGATGTGGAGGCTGCGTATGATAACGTCCTGCTTCCGATACTCAGGAGTATACTCATCCAGCTGAATATCCCCGAGAAGTTGGTCAGATTCATCATCGCCCTTCTGTCTCACCGTAAAGTCTCGGTCCGTGCATCAGGTTTGCACATCCTTAGGATGATCTGGAAGGGTCTTCCTCAAGGGTCTGTTTTGAGTCCTATCCTATACGGCCTGTACACCAGCGGTCTAGAACGTTCAGTCGAACCTCATTGCCAGACCTTACAGTTTGTCGACGATTTGGCTCTCTACATATCATCCCAATCCATTGATAACGCTTTTTGCAAATTATCCTCTGCTTTGAATAATTTAAAGACTTGGTTATTATTTCACGGCCTGTCTCTTTCCGCCCCGAAGAGTAAATTAGTAATTTTCACCAAAAAACGGTCTGTCCCGCAAATTAACTTTCATTTAGGGGATGAAGTAATCCCGCAGGTTACTTCAGTTAAATTCTTAGGAATCTATCTCGACTCTAGATTGACAGGTTCCCCTCACTGCGATTACGTGGTCCAAAAATGTGAAAGAAACATTAACGCCCTTCGCGCACTTTCGGGTGTGTGGTGGGGCTCACATCCGGTGACTCAGAGGTTATTGTACAACGCAATAATCCGCAGCCACTTGGATTATGGAACTTCTGTTTTGGACCCCGGTAATAAAACTGCTTTTAATAAATTAGACAGAATTCAGTCGAAATGTCTCCGGATTATACTTGGGGCGATGAAATCATCTCCTATTAACGCTATGCAGGTAGAGTGCGTAGAGCCCCCGCTGTCCATGCGTCGACAACAATTGGCGGACAATTATTTTTTCAAATTATTACATCTTTCTAACCATAGACTGCTAGACAAATTAAAATTACTTACCGATTTGTACGATTCCCAGAGTTCATCAAGCTCGCTGGTTCCCTGTCTAGTGACTAGTTATAGGAAATATCTCCGCCTACCATACCCTGTCAATCAGTGTCTTACCCATCCAATCTACTCTGCTTCCTTTGAATCATTAACATACCAACCCAAAGTTATCTTGAACTTTGGTATAGATAAACTAACCATAGAACCTAACAATTATTTTAATTCTAAAATTTCATCGGAACTTCATGACTTTCTCCTATTGTTTACTGACGCTTCGAAGTTCTCGGACAGTAGTCCAGTTGGCACAGCAGTTTGGGTTCCAAAATATAAAATAGTCCTCAGCCATAGATGTCCAGAACTCGCGTCCGTATTCACAGGTGAATCCATAGCCATTTTAGAAGCTGTAAAATTTATTTTATCCCATAACGTCCCCAAAGCAGTAATTTTTTCCGATTCCAAAAGTTGTCTCCAATCCATCGTGTCTAATCCTTTCCGGTCAAAAAACAGATTCCCTCCGATCCTTAAAATCCGTGAAAAGTTGTTTCAGTGCAGCCAACGGAACCTAGACGTCATCCTAATTTGGATCCCAGGCCACTGTGGCATATTAGGAAACGAAGCTGCCGACGCCTATGCCAAACAATCGGTTTCTCTTGGCTTACCTGACCACCTCTCCTTATACCCTTACGACCTGACCCCTCTGGCTAAACAGTCTCTTCTAAATTCTTGGACAAATGCCTGGAACTTGTCAGGAAATTTGAAAGGTAGATGGTTTAGCAGAATTCAACCGACTTTACCATCTAAACCATGGTTTGCGAAATACAAAACAATAAACAAACGCCTAACCTCCACAATCTGTCGCTTGCGCCTAGGCCATACTTGTTCCCCAGCCCACCTCGCTAAACTCCGGATCCGGGATCATTCTCTTTGTGAATGTGGTCTAGAGGACGGTACTCTAGACCACATTTTCTTCAATTGCCCCCGTCAACGCTATTCCCTGTACAGTTCCCTCCCCGATGATATCCCCCGTCCTACCTCCATTCAATGTCTTCTGTCCACTCTTCCTTCTTCGTTAAATATAATATGTAAATATATAAATACTAATAAACTTAATCTGTAAATATTTCTTGTATATTTCCACTTGTTGTTGTGTTATGTGCAGTCTCTATATTAATGTTTTGTGTCATATATTTGTAGCGTATATGTATATATTTGTGTTTGTCTTGTTTTAGGTACAAATCTGCTTGGATTATTCATACTCCACCGATTAATACAACATTTACCGAACAACAATCTCCATCTTGTTTACGCCAAACGAGCACACTGACACTGGCGGAATTGCGACGTAATGTCAGCAGAAGCCATCAAACAAAAATTGAATTGAATTGAGAAACAAACTATACTCACTGTAGGTGTGGAAGTCGGTGATCTGCACCGTGTTGCAGTCCTCCCCCACCTGCATGTACGTGATCTCGCAGCGGAACAGACCCTCGTCCTCGGCGTGCACGTCGCGGATCACCAGCTCCGCGATCGACGCGTTCCGGTCGTGCGTCACCGTGATCCTGGGGGGAAAGAGTTAGCAATTTATAGACGTTTTATTGACTGAGGCAAAGCGTTACTGATTACATTGAGGGTCGCACTAATCTTAGAAATTATAATTCCGATTTGAATAATTCTTTTTGTATTGGACAGCCACATTTAACAAGAAGGTTATAAGCTATTTTTCATCCCGCAGTATCTACGGGAACGGGCACAACGCGGGTAAAACCACGTGGCGCTACTAGTACACTATCAAAAGAGTAAAACATCATATTATGCTGAACCTAACGAAGTCAAAGCATAATATATTTTCCAGTTACACCGCTACAAAAATTATTAAAATTAACCATATACGGAACCACAATAACTAAAACCGAGCCGCTGAAAACACTCAACAGAACCCAATTAACGCTGTGCAAAGCTATCAATCTATTAGTACCGGCACTCGATTGTTTTGGGCGATTTGTGCTCGCTCACTCTTGGACTATTACCGAGGTTTGTTCCGAAATATTCGTGTTTACTTTCAGGTTTTGTAAAGAACTATTGTTCGTAATAGTTTCAGTTCGAGTAAGTTTCCATTAAGTTCTTTGTAAACTTAATCGTAACAGTATTTAACGGGCTTTTTCGACGCAGTAGAGTAACAAAGTTCAGCAACACTTTTTTTACTATAGTCTCTAGAGTCTAAACTAATGCACATATAATCTGTAAAAAGTAACTTCGAGTTGATTAGTGGTCAACCCTGGTGTCGGAGTTTTTAGACCGCCTCAAGGCCTGCAACATGGTCCAACATTGAAACAACCGGGAACGACAATTTGACGTACCAGAAGCACGGTAGCGCTCAGATAGAAATGTGACTATCGGCAACCCATCCAAGTAAGGTCAAGGGTAGTAAAGCAAAATAATAACCTGTAATGTCCCACTGCTGAGTAAAGGTCTCTCATTTCACTGAAGATAACAGTACAGGGTAGAGTATGACAAACGAAAATATCTCTTTCAACATCTTGTTTCACTAGTGTGCTCATTCATAGATTTTTTATCGCCCAGAAAACAGTCCAAAAGCTCTCTAGATAAAGTTCTACTTAGGCTTTAAAATGGTTCCTAGATGTCTAAGGTTAATTACCTAAAAGCTAATCAAAAACTTAACTCTATTTCACCTATGCCTAGGTAATTTAGCGCCAAAACCGTTATAACTAAAATTATACTCCACCGTTGATTGTCGCTATAAACGAGGAAATAACTCGCTGCCTTGCGAAAGGCACTGTGTTTAGTGCCGACAGTAAAACTTAAATAGCTTCTAGATATTTTAAGAGCTACGGTGACCTAGGTTTTGTGATAAGTGTAATCTAGAAAAGTTTAGTCTTAGAAAGTATAATTTCGAAGGGTTTGTCATTCAATGTACTAGAAAAGATATTAGGGCTGCGTTCGTAGGCCTTTTAGGTCAGCAATGTGTAGCTCGACTCCTACTTGGATGGGTGGCCGATAGTGGCATTTCTATCTGAGTGCTACGGAACTTAGAAGGGCACGTTAAATTGACGGTCCCGGTTGTTTTAATTGATAGACCATGACAGAGACCTTGAGGCGGTCTAAAAACTCCGATACCAGGGTTGGCCACTAACCGACTCGAGTTTACTTTTACACAGAGTGTATTCTAGTTATAATCCATCACCCGGCTACACGTCACGTGGTCGACGCTTTGTGTTACAAGATCAGGGGTATTTTACCCGACTGCGTTAAGGAGGGGTTTGTTTTTTGAATGGTTTGTATTTCTTTAGTACGCTTGTTAGAGACCTGTTAGTTATAGCTTATCTATACTAATGTATAAAGAGGTAAAAATTGTAAATTTGTTTGTTTGTATGTTCGAGGTAATCTCAGGAATTATCAGTCCGATTTGAATAATTCTTTTTGTTATAGATAGCCACATTCAACGGGAAAGTTACAGGCTATTTTTCATCCCGAAATTCCCACGGGAACGGGCACAACGCGGGTAAAACCGCGGGGCGCTGCTAGTATTACAGATAAAACGCATAAAACCAACCTATTCCATATTAAACCATTTAAACCATTTAAACCATTTATTTCTACACCACATAAAATACAACATAAAAAGAAGCAATACTTATATACTATGAACTAAATACTAAAATATATGTAATTAAAACTAAGTACAGTGGCGGTGATGTAGAGGACAGACTCAGTGTACGCTATGGGGTTGTTACACCCCACAGCACTGGTTTTCAGTCTGCCCCATTTTCAACAAGGTTTTACACAAATAATTTTACATGGAGGGTTATATTTTAATTAACAAATGAGATCACATGTAAACAAATCTAAACAAGTGTTATGTTAGTATTAAAAAATAAAAATCTAGAAATTTAAATTATTGTAAGAAAATGAGGAAATAAAAATTAATGATAACAAAATATATAAAAATATGTACTATTTACCATTCAATACATTAAACAAGAGATCATATTAACACGTTCCCAGCGGCACAGATTGATCTGTACTTTCCATTACTGCGTTACGAGGCGTTTAAAACCTTGTCTTAAACCAGACATTGTGGCGGCACGAGGCTTATTAAACCCCACCGCCCTTAGGAGACCAAAATCCTTTTTTTGGTGCCAAATATGACAAATTGTACAGCTTTTATCGCGATTATTATTAACAATGAGTTCATTAACCTATATCTGCCGCCGCCTATGGTTAGATTATTTAGTTTAGATTCTATAGGTAAAATAAAATGTGGGGTCTGATGTACCTCGTACCGCACTGAAAAATAGCAGATTTTCATATTATTTAGTGATGGGAAAATAAATATCGATTTTATTTAATTGTATATATTTATCAAAGTTATGGATGTTTTTCATTAAAACACGTCAAGCAATAATATTTTTTGCAACTAGTGCATTCTGTGAGAATTTTCTTCACTTTTTTGTCAGCCTCACGACTTGTCAAGAAGGCGCGGAGTTTATCGTAACATCCTACACATCTCCTCTTCTTTGATCCCTTTTCGAGATGATGTGCATTGTTTGCAGTGGCTTCTGAAAATAAAAAAATGTGCTGAAATTTATTTATTAAATACATAATTATTTCATCTATATTATTATTATTTATTCGGAGTAGGTATATTTATAAATATTAATTAGTGACTGACCTGTTTTTGAAATATCATCAGCGATTTTGACTCAGATTCACCACCCGGTTTTTCTTCATCATCCTCTTTAATTAACTTTCTTCGGCAACGTTTCGACATAATCGACAGCAGTTCTTCGTCGCGTGCGCAGCCTGGCATGCGTTGCACAACACTAACAGCGTGAAGCTAGCGTAGTGTGCGGTACGAGGTGCGCGGGGATACGAGGTTTTCGGAACCTCTTACCGCACTGTGTTAGAATTTTATTTGTTCAGTGCGGCACGAGGTCTAAGAAACCCGGTATTAAAATAAGTATACCATAGAACTAGGAATCAATAGCACATCTCAGATATATAGTTATCTCTTTCCTATACTGAACCAGATGGAAGTTATGCCTCGCGCACGACAGAGAAGTTTAAGTTTTTCCTTACCGCTATAAAGACAAGACACGTACAGGGCGTTTCAAGCCCTGTTTCGCACTTAACGTGTTAAACAAGAGATCATACTCCACTAGCTTTTTGGATTTGGAATAATAATAATTTACTTTTGGATTTGACATAGTGGTGGGACACATCTCTACGTAAGGGTGGTGGGAGGTTGTTCCAAATTTTAGTCGCGGAGTATTTAAAGCTACCTCTATATCCTGCTGTTCTATGATTAGGAATGGCTAGAAGGTTTGCCTGGCTTCGACGTGAATTTATATTATGTGTATCTCTTATCCAAACAAGTTTCTCATAAAGGTATTTCGGTCTTTTCTTCATTATAGTTTTATGAACCAAACAAGTCAGATGGACCTGCCTTCGATATCCCATCTTTAAAATGTTATGTTCATTCATGAAAGGTGTTACGTGGGCTCTGTTTGGAACTTTAAAGCAGAATCGAATACATGCATTTTGCACTCGTTGAATAGCCTTCGCTGATTTTTCGTACATTCTTGGGCCATACACGGTGTCGCAGTAATTAAACAGCGACAACACTAATGAGTCTACTAAGATCTTTCTGATGTGTTCCGATAGATACTTCCTAACGCCGTATAACACTTTGAGTCGATAAAATGCACTTCTTATTTTATTATTGACGTGTTCTTCGAATCTAAGATGGCTATCCATTAAAAGTCCAAGGTTTCTTGCGTTGGTTACTCTTTCAATTGCTTCATTTCCAATAACAATTTTTGGGTTTTGTTCCACTATTTTGTCACACTGTCCTTTAGTGCCCATAACCATAAATTTGGATTTGCTTGCATTTAAAGATAACCCATTTCTCTTCGCCCAGTCGTATATCCTATTCAGATCGTAGTTTATTTCCTGTATCGCTGTTTTCAACTCCACGGATTTAAAAGACTTATAAACTTGTGTGTCATCTGCATACAGGTGACATGTACAATATTTCAATATACCTGGCAGGTCTGCTGTGAACAAAATAAACAGGATTGGACTTAATACAGATCCCTGCGGAGTGCCTTTATTTAACGTGAGCGTGGAGGACCTGACCATATCTCCTTGTTCGTTTTCCATTTCCACGAATTGTTGGCGATTTTTCAAAAAAGAACTGAACCATTCACAACTTAATCTTGATATTCCATAATAGTGCATTTTTGCCAACAAGAGTTCTATGTTTATAAAATCAAAAGCCCGGGAAAAATCTAGCAGTGCCAGAATAGTGGCCATACCTTTGTCAGCATATTCCAAAATGTCGTCTGTAACATGTGCTAGAGCAGTTTCAGTGCTGAATCCACTTCGAAAGCCGGACTGGTTAGCGGGTAGAATCCCTGATGTTTCAAGGAAACCTATGAGTTGCGAGCATACTGATCGTTCTATTATTTTAGACAGTACTGGCAAAATACTGATTGGCCTTAGATCCTTATACGACTCTACCTTGATACCTTTTGGTAGTGGTCTAACTTTCGCAATTTTCCACGAGTCTGGAAACTGACTAGCCTTAATAGATTCATTTACTAAATGTGTTATTACAGGTAATGTTATTGGAAGTGTCATTCGCAACATTGATATAGATATCGAGTCATGTCCAGCCGCGTTCGTCTTTATGTTCTTTATGATTTTTGTTACCTCAGTTTCTGTAGTCGGACGTATCGTAAACTCCGCATTAGATAATCTATTCTTTGCGAAAAACTCCATTGTGCCTTCATCCACGTTGTTAGTTCCTGCTGTCTCTATAAAATGTTTATTAATACATGTCGGACTTTGCAAGTGTTTAGGGATCGCCGACTTTTGACATGATGTTTTACCTACAGGCGAAACCTGTTTAAAGTGTTTCCACAATAATGTTGGGTTGTTTTTATTACTATTTACATAGTGAGAGAAATAAGCTACACGCTCCCTTTCCAACGCACTTGAGACTAGATTTCTTAACTGTTTATAGTATTCCTTGTGTTCTTCTTTTCCAGTTTTGTGCACTCTAGCTAATGCAGAGTCACGTAAACGCATCATTAATTGTACGGTGTCAGTTAACCAAGGCTTAGATTGTTCTTTGATTCTCACGCGTTGAAGTGGTGCATGTTTATCAAAAAGTAATAAGAATAATGTATTGAAAATTTTGACTTTCTGGTTTATATCCGTTTCTAAAGCTATTGTGTTCCAGGGTAGATTTCTCAGATCATTATCAAATTCTGTTATATTTATATTGTTCAGGAATCGCTTGTAGATGTATTTAGTGTCACGTTTAGTTTTTTTAAAACTAAGTATACACGTTACTAGTGCATGATCGCTCAATCCCGGGTTATGGTACACGACAACTTCAGAGCAAGTCTCTGGCTTATCCGTGATAATAAGATCCAGCAACGTGGCAGAGGTGTCTGTTACACGAGTGGGTTCGCATACGAGTTGGTCAAGTCCACGTTGCCTTAAAAAAGTTAACATTTCCATTGACTTTGTCTGGGAGGAGTCTAACATATTAATATTCAGATCAGTCAGTATGTAAATGTAATCAAAGGTGCTGAAATGACTTACCGATTCATCCAGAGCCGCTATGGCCGTCGCGACTGACACACTCTCTGGTCTGTACGCTGTGCCCACAGCGATCCGTCCCCTACCTGCAACCGTGATTTCCAGCCACAGCTGCTCCAATATTGAAACCGGGTGTTGTTTCACTCGTGCCCGCAGTTCTTTTCTGACGTAGAATCCTACACCTCCGCCTCGGGCTCCATTTTGTCGGCTCTGATGCTTGAACTGATATCCTGGTATCTTTGGGGCACAACCTTCTTCACCTTCCCTAAGCCATGTCTCATTTAATGCTAGAATGTCAATGTTATAATTATTAACTGATGCAATAAGGTCATCCTGTCCAGTGTTTAATGATCTTACGTTGAGAAGTCCCATTTTTAAATTGTTACTTTTCGCGCGAGTCATTTATAGTATATTAGAAAAATATATAATGAACACAAGGAAAGTAGCCAGCGGAGTCTGATAATGCTTATATATACTGAGAGCAAAAGTTTACACAATACCTTAGGCATAAGTACATAAATCACAAACACTAAACGATGTACAAAACATGCCAAACCCAGATACAAAAATAAAAAGAGAAAAGATCCAAAAGCACAATAGTATCTAATTGACGTAAACATTAGTAACTTATACATTAAATAATACTCAGAATTCTTCAAACTGTAAACTGGTTCAACGTGATATACTCTAAAAACATGTAACGTAATGTGAATATTAAATAGAACTTTTGTAATATAAAAAGTTACAAATATACATTTACAATAGACAATATTGGCATTAAACTTAAACAATAAAATAAGTAATAATAATATCTTATTAATCAGGCGCAATGACATGAGATCAAAAGTTAGGACTTTTTAACCCCTCCGCGCTGTCTCCCAGACCCGCTCCTATCTCCCAATTTGGACCATCCCATTAGTTTTATTGGCTGGTGCGTGCCGCGACCCAATGTGGACGATAAATTCCTTAAAACGCAATATACACAAAATATTTTCCCGTTTACATACAGACAGATATGTACCGATTGTCTTATATTTGGTTGTTATTTTGGTATTGATAAAACATAATCCAAGGTTGGAGTTTAGTTCGGGTCTGATTAACTGTGTGTGATTTTTTATGTGTGTAATTATATTTATAACATTTATATTATGTTGGTTACTTGCGGTTTTACCCGCATTGCACCCGTTTTTGTAAGAACTTGTTATACAAGTAGTCATAAAACATTCTGGTAAATCGCTCTGTATGTTGAAATTCGCATCAAAATTTTTGTTCTGTAGTTTTTGAGAGAATCAATTACATACAGACAGACAGCTTTTGGGGACTTTACAGACCTATAACCCGTTTAGACTGTTTTTTAGTCGCTGTGGTTGGTCGATTGAGCTTCGTATAGCTCCGCTGAATTTCAATGGAAATGGTGTTAGTTAGGTCTATGTAGAGTCAGTCAATGAAAATATTAACTCAAAACAGAAACTCTTACTCCTTCCTATAATACCTACATAAAGTTAAATGGCGTTATAGAAGTCAATTAAGCTACTCAAATAAAATTTTCAAAATCTCTCTCGCAGACACTTAGCAACTCTTAACAACGCAGGAACGTAACTTTACGAAGGTACCTTCCTAAAGGGTCATTAGGTCCAAGAAGGTAATAAAACAATTATGAGGGCCATTACATGAGTAAGGGTTATTTGGTGATGAAGGGTCCGTCAAAATACAACCCTTATAAAGTGTACCAAATGACGCGAACGAAACAGACTTTCATGTTATATACACAAATACTAACTTGGGCAAAACAAATAAAAAAACTAAAAAGTTAAAATGTTTGACTGGTTTTTTTAAATTAAATCACAGCACTTAGACGTCCATTAAATCGACACTTAATTTTTCATACATTACATGTCACTTACTCATTTAAACTCTACTAAGGAAGCAATTGACGTCTCTGAGTACAAGCGTTAGAATATTTTCTATGTCAAGCAAAAAAAAAAACTATTTACTATATCACTAAGTTTCAGCTTAATCGTTAGGTTCGCAATTCAGTTCTAAAATTTGTTCCTCGCTTATGCATAAACAGGATTTGTTTAAAAAATCTCGAAAAAATTATATACCAAATGACTATATACCAAATTACCCTGCACCAAACCACACCACATCTTATATATTATAACCTCCCTAAATAAAATAATTTTCATATTTTTGCACATAACCCTAAAACGTCCCAAAACCCAATTACGGCCCAATTCATTGAAGATCCCTCTATATTACACATTACACCCCATTCTAACCCTTCATTTGCCCTGAGGGTATAAATGACACCGTATGAACTTGACCTATAGATCCGAACGTAATAACATAAAATTGTAAATTAAAGGAAACATTATAGAGACGCCGGATCTTTATACAAAACATTTCTCATAAAAGCTAACCCTTACAAAATCATATTTTCTAGCACATTTTACAAACCAAAAAGACTTAACTCTATATTCGTTGGCAAACTAATATCAACTGTAAAGACGGTAAGAAAAGACGTCCAATATCAACTGAAGACGAACTATCCATAAAGTCTAGTTTCGTTTGACAAAGTTGAGCCTAGACTGGGTTAAGAGGGATCTTTTTACGGCTTGTCGAGACAAATGTAGGGTTTTAGGTGATTCTTCATCTTTCTTAATGTTGGTCCTGAGATAGTTCATGAGACGATCGAGCTTAGTTGGCCTATTTTACCCGGGAGGCGAGTAAAGGGTTGTGTTTTAACTACGGTGCCTTGTAAGCAGAGCAAATTAACAAGCAAGCTATAACTGTACTGTATGTAAGCGAACTAGCAAGTTAACAAGCTATTGGGAAGTTCAATAGAATGCGAGCAAACAAGCGAGTTATGATGATGTAGGACATATCTAACTAACGCTCGCTTTCTTGTTGGCTTGCAGCTAATAAACTCACTGCTCTTTTAGAGAAGACGGGCGTCATAATATTCACACATGCCTTTGCCACCAGTAAAGCACTAAAAGCATATAATATCCGCGAGTGCCGTGCTAAGCCGGTGGCATGTGTATGATAGATAATACATAATGATTTTTAAGTCTCTCAAACGTTTTTTACATTTTTACAGATTTAGTCTTTTTGACGGACATAAAGTCCTCCATAAACAGACAGGCAGATTCCTTCCTGCAAACGTTAAGACACGCTAGGTAGAACCGCTAGTGAATAAACAAATGGAAGCACAGCTAAGTGAAAGAAAACAATTGTATGGATGAGATGCCTCGGGGTGATTTCTTGCCCTACTGGGTACAATACACTTTGTACTATACGATACGATTGACCTTACGACTAAACTACACGACACGATTTTTGTGAAGGCGAAACACTTGATGGTGACTCCGTCGTCAAACGTTCGTAGCACGTATTGGCGTTCTGTTGCGGTGTTTTTCACTTTACTTTGACATTATTATTTTGAAAACGATAACGACCAATTGAAACAACGACAACGCAATGAAACAGTCGAAGATCTTATTATATTTTTATCCCGAAAAACCGATTTAAACTGTAATGCCCCAATGCTGGGCAAAGGTCTCTCGTCTCACTGAAGATATCAGTGCAGTGAGGAGGATGTCCACCACGCTTGCTGTGGGTTGGCGATCTCAAACACGAACCATGTTTGACAAGGAGGCCACAATATGGCTTCGTTCGACTCGGGAATTGTATCTGAAACCTCAGTCGTGGCGGACGATTGCACATACCACTAAACCACCGAAGCGTTTGTAAAAGATTTAAAAAAATATCTATTTTCAATTAAAAATGATTAATTTAAACAAAATCGCCCGCTATAAAAGCCTTTCCGACATATTGACGTATTCCCGAGTGTTCCTCCAATACTCCTGTGAATAAATAAATATTTGAAACATCTCTCCTCTCTTTGAGGGCGGCTAAGCCTTCTTTCACAGGATTTCAACTCATATTAAAGTCGCGTGTGAACATGCCTTTATTTCGGTTGTTTTAAGTCTTATATGTAGGTTAGTGTGAACGGAGTTTTAAGTATAGAATTTTATAGTAAAAGGGCCGTCGTAAAATGTTCAGGCAGTATTTAGACTGCCTTGTTTTAACTAAAGCTACAAGTAAAAAAAACTGTACTTATAACTACAGGGAGATGAAAGGCCTTTGCCCAGCTATAAGAGCTAACAGGCTAATAATTTTTTTGACGTTTATTTTACATCAATTGTCGTAATAAAATTACATAGCTAGACATTTTAATATCTATTTCACATTTTAACTAACAGACTATTTAGATAATATAGACTAGAAGGACTTTTGCCCTGCAGTGGGATGAAAATGTTGGGAAGGACACACAAATACCAAAAGTACTCAAATTACAATTGAAAAAATTACAAACCTACGGAACACTGCTAGTTTATGTTTCTAAATTGTAATTATACAAAATGTATTAAAACGTACAAACGAAAATAAACACTACCACAATAAAGATAAGATTCGAATCAACTATTTAATGAATGTACAAAAGATCTTTTAATGTAATTGTTTCAGTTGTTGCCAGCCGTAATTATTCATTAAGAAATTTACATGTTTTAATTCATTTAAAGATAACTAAAGCTTTGTGTCGGTTCACGTTACGTCTGTTACTCTAAAACAGTTGTCTGCTTTAGAAAATAATATCAAATGTACAGACAGGGTTAATTAAAAATAGTCACCTTAAACCTACAAAAGTACTGATATGGTACAAGATGGTTTGTTACATTAAGGACTATTTTCGCGTAATAGGCAGTAAGTATACTGAATAATATGCTTTATCGAATATAATTTGTAATGGTTTTGAATCTTCTTCTTATCGAGTGGATGGTCAACTTGACCAATCCTGGTGTCAGAGTTATAGAGCCGCCAAAGGCCTCTGACATGGCTCATGTAACGACTACTATCCGTAATGGTTTTGAATAAAGAACATTAATTTATTAGCTCTATATAACATTCGCTGTGATTCTTTCGCTGTTCGTGGTCCGGTTCCGGTTCCTGTAAAGGGGCCGAAACGATAAATAAAAATGTAAAATAAAAGCGAAATGTATCCATAAACTTAGTCTTAAACCAGGATTTTCATATTTAAATTGGTTAAAAGCAGGACCATTTCTTAATGAACCGAATAATATCATCAATCGGTTCATAAACGAAGGAGATATACCTAGGTAAAAATATTTTCCATCAAAGTGCACCTACAATAGCCATTTAAACTTGAATACTGAAATACTTTCAGCTTGAAATCCATTAAAACACACATAAACAGGTAAATCACAGCTGAAAACTCACTATTTTAATGATCCATATATTTTTTACTTTCCGCCGGACGTGATGTATAAATTTTACAACCTTTAGCCATTAGAGGGACGTGATTTCAGGATTTCAGGATTAATACCAATGAAAACGAAACGCCATTTTATTTGGACTCTGTTTGTGAAATAAATATACAATTTGGAGGGGTTATAGACGCGATCTGGATTTAAATGTTGCTCATAATAGTCATAATACTCGTATATGCCCAATATTTGACTAAAGGCGCCTTGCGGTTTTACTCGCATTGTGTCTACTCTCATTAGAATTTCAGAATTAAAATAGCCTATATTTATTTATTTATTTATTTATTTATTTATTTCAATTAAAACGGGAACCCAATTACATCAATTGAAAAAACTTACAAACTAAAAGCATCAAATCACAATAATAAAATAATACAAAATTTAAACAAATCATAATAATAAAAGCAGTATAAAATATGAACAATAATAATTACTGGTAACAGGCAAAACATACAAACAAATTTGAGATCAACATTAATATTTCTTTTCACACCATCGCAAACACTCCGACACTAAATCTCTCCATCCATCGTCAAACAAATCAAACAGAGGGTTGTCGGCTAGGAGAGAGTTGAGAGCGCGTCGAGTGCGCGGCACGGGCGCGTGCGCACGCGCCACCGTGCGGCACGCCGGCGCGGCCAGCAACGCGTGCCGCCGCCCGCGGAGGTACCGCTCGGGCACGTTCAGCTGACACAGCTCGTTATGGAGGTCGGGTGCGTTAATATGTCCTCGAAGAATTTTGCACATTACAACTATCTGGTTGGCACCTCGTCTTACAGCCAAAGAGTTATACCCTAGCATACCCAGCAAAAACTTTGTTGGGTACATGAAAGGATAATACCCGTATTCACGCCTGAATAAATACCGTAAGAAAGCTTTCTGCACCTTTTCCAACAAAAGAGAATATTTCGCTTGGTAGGGGTTCCAAACACACATTGCTGTTTCAAGTTTGCTCCGGACTAATGCCCCATAGATCAGCCTGATAACGTGGGTGTTGCGGAAGTCTCGAGAATTCCGGAGGATGAAGCCTAACCGCCTAAATGATTCTCGCGCTAGAGCCTCTATATGGTTGGTAAACGTTAGTTTGGAATCAAAAGTGACACCCAGATCCTTAATTATACTTTGGCGAGTTATACTAGAACCATTTATAACGTAATCAAATTGAACCGGGTGCCGCGCTCGAGTGAAGCTCATGACGTAGCACTTAGACGAGTTAAACTCCATACGATTATCAACGCTCCACTGGTAAACAGCATCAACGTCATGCTGCAGGGCAACACAGTCGGCGATCGAATTTATCTCCCTGAAGATTTTAAAATCATCTGCAAAAAGCAAGCCTAAGGCATATTTAAGGACACTCGGTAAATCGTTCACCATCAGTAGGAATAAAAGAGGCCCCAGGATCGAGCCCTGACTGACCCCTGAGCGCGTGTGATAGGGCTGGGATGCGTATGAACCAAGCCTGACATACTGTAAGCGGTCACGGAGGAATAACCTTCCTCTTGAATATAGCTATCCAATAAATAAATAATTATTCGAATCGGACCAGTAGTTTCCGAGATAAAGACCAAAAAAGGCAAACTCTTCAGTTACACTACGTATAAAAGCGCGGTTAATGTATTATGGGTGGTTCTCTATGCTATGCAACATGGCTAGTGGTACACTGAACCAATCTTAGCGACACAACTGCGGAACTGAACAAATGACTCTCAACTCCTCATCATTTTTTTTAACAAATAGTAAGTGAGTTTGATCAGGTTAGTGGCCAACCCTGATGTCAGAGTTTTTAGACCGCCTAAAGGCCTCCGACATGGCCTAACGATTGAAACAACCGGGACTGACAATTTAACGTGCCCTCCGAAGCACGGTAGCGCTCTGATAGAAATGCCACTATCGGCCACCCATCCAAGTAGGGGTCGAGTTGCACGTTGCTGAACATTCGCAATTGACTAACATCGCTTATTCAAACTACGGCACGAGCGCTAACAACTTTAAAAAATGAAAGTTAAATAAGTAAAATATGTTTATTAGCTGTCGTGTTCATTTTTTTCCTCTAAAGATATTTAAACTTTCAACATTTTGAAATGAAAATTCCACAACGCGTTCCGAACACACTCATAAACACAACTAACAAAATGAATAGCTTTAATAAAAATAGTTAAGTAGTAACCTAACTCACCGTAACTGCACCGTAACACACTACTAACTTTATTTACAACACAAGTTGGTTAAGAACAAACGACTTTCCACAAGTTTCTTATAACACATTTATTATTACAGTTAAAACTTTATTGATTACATTTGGCATATTGGATAGCTGTTATATTGAGAACTGTAACTGTCATATAATTTTTATAGTGAAGTGTTAAAGTAGTAGATCAAGCTATAATGGACTCTGACCCACTTTTTTTAAGGAATAAAATTAAGCGCATTAAAGAAAAGTTTTTATCATAACAAGTTTTAGTTGATTGCAGTTGTTAAGCAGCGTGCAGCTCGGTCCCTACTTGAATGGGTGGAAGACAGTGGCATTTCTATCTGAGTGTCACCGTACTTCGGAGGCACGTTCAGCAGTCGGTCCCGGTTATATCGTTAGACCATGTCTGAAGCCTTTAGCGGTCTAACAACTTCCAACAACAGGGTTGGCTACTAACCACTTCGAAATGAGTAAATTAAAAATAAAGGTGTTTTTCAAAATAATACCTCCATTGGAAACCGGGACTTGGGTAAAAAAAATATTACAAATAGAGAAAAAAAACGTAATGCCTGTAATTTTCAATGCTAGACAAAGGCCTCTCATCTCACTGAAAGTATCAGTTCAGAAAACCAACTACGCAAAAATATATAAATAACTCTAGATTTTGATGCATAAACTCTACTCCATATATAATATGTATGTGCGATGTATGAGTGAACGCAATAGTTTTAGTGGAAGCCATTAGAGCTGCGAACAGTTTGAAAGCCACAGTAAAAACTAGAGCTTGTGTGTCGGTCGCGGGTCACACCGAATGTGTTTATTTACGGTTTCAACTAATCTACATGTTGGTATATGTTTGAGATATGTCTTCTTCATCGAGTGGATGGTCAACCTGATCAATCCTTGTGTCAGAGTTATTGAGCCGCCAAAGGCCTCTGACATGGCTCATGTAACGACTTCTATCGGTAGAAAGTAACCGGGACCGACGGCTTAACGTGCCCTCTGAAGCACGGAATGTGTTAATAAAGTGTGTGTATTAGTATACTAGCAGAGTTATTTCAATAATTTTCAGTCACGTTTATTAAATCATTATTAAGTTATTTGACGTAATTCTTCATACATATCTAAATTCAATTTTTAGTTTGATGGCCTCTGCTGACATTTCTTTGCAATGCCGCCAGTCAGTGTGCCTGTAAGGCGTAAACAAGACGGGGAAAGTTAGTCAGTAATGATGTCTTGATCATGAATATCCCGAGCAGACTTCCTAACACAGACTCGCCAAACGTTACGCTACGGTGTGACGCGCGGCCTGTGATCCCATCTCGAACATCACAACTCCGACCGCCACGCACTTACTTCAATTGTCAACTATTTACTGCACTTTTATGAAGTCGAGTAATGCAGAATTCTGTGCAGTTCACGATATTATGATTTTGCGGGTACAAATATTTTATATTTTTTTGTAGTATGACTAACGGCGTATTTTGACTAAGCAATGTTAGCTCATTGCGATTGTCAAGCAACGTGCGGCTCGACCTCTACTTGGATGGGTGGCCGATAGTGGCATTTCTATTTGAGCGCTACCGTGCTTCAGAAAGCACGTTAAATTGTCCATCCCGGTTAGGAAAAGATACACATATATACGTTAGAGATCTTACAATGACTAAGTAGGTATTCTAACAAAACCCGAAAAATGCCCGATAATATCCCCGGCAGTTACCGCGCCTGCAACCGTCATCGACAAATTAACGGCTGTTAAAATAAAGAAAGGGGTTGCGGCTTTGTCTCGCAGGTGCGGGTTGTAAAGAGAATTTATTAAATGGGTTTGAAAAAAGAGCGAAAATTCCAGTTACGGCGTGTTAGTTTATAAAGGTATTTTATTTATATTTATGCTTATTCTATTACCGCGGCTAAAAGGTGGTTAATGTATGCGGTGGTTATTATGACAACAGTATCAATATCTCAATATCAAGTCATGATGTATGTATGATTCAGTGTTCCTTATCGCCTTATAGCCTTAAGGCGGTCTAAGCCTCTGTCACCAAGGTTGTCCGCTTACCTACTCGAAATGAATGAATTAATGAATGAATGTGTTTCTTCTATTTACTTAATCAAAATACGTCCTAAAACATATTAATAAAATTATAATATCACAAAGGATCCTTTCAGAGCCATATAATTAGTACGAAGCTTGTTCTACCCGGACGGTACAGACGATAACTTTGATATGAAATCATTTTTATAATTATTATTTTCTGTTACTTTTATGCATCATATCGATGAATCAATATGGCATGTCAATTGGTGTTTGAATGAAAAAACCGCATCGAAATTTGTCCATCCGTTTGGGAGGTACAATGCCACAGGTAACACACACGCACACAGCGACGTCATTCTTATAACACCCTTCTTTGTCAGGGGTTAAAAAGTAAATAACGAACCTTTATCATTAAGTAGTACTTTTTTATCAAAAATATTACCTTTATTATAATATTTTAGATTCAAAAATAGTCCAAAATAATTCATCAAAAAAGGTCTTACCTCAACTCAGCTGCATGTACTCGGTTTACCCGCCCGCCCTACCGGAAGCGGCGGTGACGTAATCAATCATAACAACCGGAAGCGCGGCGGGAATTAAGACAATTTGTGGGCACAAAAGTTTTATTCGAGTTTTAAGTGGTTTTATTTGAAGTCGGTCTTTCAAGTATTTTTTTGGAGTGTCAGGATTATGTTTAATTGGGAATCAAGGTTTTGATGTCATTTTTGAAGTGTCTTTAAAAGAAAGTTTTTGTAAAGAATTTTGTTAGTTATTTGGAGAAAAAATATTTTAGTTCAAGTCGGATAATATACAAAAATAGCATATTTCTTTTTAAAATCCATTTTGTAGACCTTTAACGTTATCAACAAAACCTAAAACCGATGTTATTTACGGTAGAGAAAAGATTGCCTAAAGATACAAACGCGAAAAGGGATGAAACGTAATTTAATGTAATGTGGAATACGGAGACATGTTTAAATATATTCAGGAGAAAAAGAGTGAAACAATAAACCAAAAGAAAAACAATTTAAGAAAAACTAACAGAATATATTCTTTCTATATTAAATATCGTCGGCCCGGTTGCAAAACGGCGTAACCTCAAAAATTTCATTTTCTAGCTACGTTAATATGACACAGCCGGGCGTGGTGACACGAAACAGTAATTTTTAAGGATTTTCCCCCAGTTTTTGGAGCCAAAAGCACTTATCACTGGGGGTTTGGCAAGATTAACCTACAGGCGTTAGGGCCACGAAATACGAGAGTTTCGGAACTTGAAAGATTTAGTTTAATTTAAGCGATTGTAGTTTTAGTTTGCTTATGAAGTTTAGTTTTAATGGTTGGCTTAAAGAGAACTGTATAGTTGTGTATTTTTAACCGCTGACGCTAAAGAAAGTTGTTTCTAAATGTTTAAGTTTGTGGAATTAAATAAATATCTCAAATGTATAAAGACTTTGATGTTTGACATTTGATCTTATAAGAAGAATCTTTTAAGCTTTGGTTCAAGATAATATTTTGTCTATGGTTATATCCTTTAATGACTATTTTTTACTTCGTATTATTTTTATTGAAGTAAGTATATTCGGGGAGTTTTTAGACCATCTAAAGTCTTCCATACAAGTTTTAACGATTAAACGACCGGGAATGACTATTCATCATACTTTTCTTATTCAATATTGGTGGTATGTTTATACTACTAGTTTAAATCTTTTTGTAATCATTTTAATATAACTTTATTAACGTCTTTAGTCTGTTAGATCATAAACTTTAAAAATTATAAAACAAAAAAAGTTTATTCAACTTCGTAGCCCCACAAAATAAATAAGATGTTTTATCCACGGATTATCTCCTTAAGAATTACGTGTGTGGCTTTTGTTTAAACGCGGTTTTTTAAGCAAATATGGAGGGAACTTTGTTTTAAGCCTCGCCAAATCTTCAGGCTTCGGCGGCGTTCGAGAAAGGTCGGGAACATTCGGGAATCACGGATTATGAACGGTTTTCTTGAGTTTTTAGTATGTTAAGATTTTTAGGTGAGTTTGTGAAGTTGAAGGGCTTTGGTTTTCTTTTTAAGTGGTGTTTTTATTTAATAGGATAGCTTGTTAACTTATGACGTAAAATGGTGAGTATTGTGAGGCCAAGCTTTCTTTTTGTGTCGTACCTATATGATGATTTGATTATTAATCGTTATGTTGTTATATTCATTCAAAGCAAATTAATCTTCACCTTTACTTCCTATCTATCTTTATCTTTACATAGTATAAAACAAGGTATGATCACACCACGTGGGTTATTTTACTCAAAAATATTAAACGGATTTTCATGCGGTTGTGACAATCAGAGTGAAATAAAAGTATGTATTTGGCTTTCAAATTTTGTTAATGTGATGTTTTCTTATCTGTAATGTAAACAGTGTACTAATCCTACGTTTATTACCAAAATAATTAATGTAAATTATTCTAAACAAAGTCAAAACGCAATAAATCAATCAATTTCCCAGACGTTTTGTTCCCGAAGTTGCGAACCATTTGCGATGATTCAAACAACGTAAATATCAAACTTTTCCCCAAATTCAAAGCGGAAAACATTCTTTATTCTATTTAAAACTCCATTAGAAAAGTAACCACTCACAAGAGTGGAAAGTAAGAAATTGAAATCACATAATTTATTCAGCAACAAACAACAGACGGTCTCAAAAAATGAATAATTTGAGTTACGTCATTGTGCCTGCCGAGTGGCGTCAGTGGCGGAATTAGATGACGTTTGAAAAACTATTCTTAAACATTTGAATATGGAATATTCTCTTGATGGTTTTAAAAAATACATAGTATTGTTTTAATTTTCGAAGCAATAGAGGTTTGTTACAATTTTGATATGTCTCTAAGGTCTATACAAATTGTCTACAGCTTAAACAGCTTAAACAGTTTAAACTATAAGCCTTCGACGCAATCGCTGTGCTAAAGTTAGAAGTGACTAGCATCGTCCTAAATGAATGGAATTCTTTGAAAGCTGACGTGGTCTAGATTGTTCGTATCTACAAGTTACCGGAAGTTAGTTTAGAACACCATAGGTGTGCTATGATTTGTGCCCAAAAAAACTGTACAGTCCCACCATCTTATCTGTTCAGTTGACAGCTTCGCTAGTGGAGAATTTGGTATACATAATATAAGAAATTCACCAAGAAACAAAGGTAATTAAAACATATCTTGCAAGTCAGTCTATAGATACCATTAAAATTTAAGAAACTACAATATCAATCATATAAAGACTAACTAACATAGTATAGATTCAATATGACGCGGCTGTAGTTCCCATTTTGCCCACCTGAACAGTTAAGTTGGTGGCACTGTATGTAGTTGCATGAAAACGAACTCAGCGACATCTAATAATTTGACATTTGACTAATTAACGTTATTTTTCATACATGACATGTCAAAATCACTCATTAAATCTCTACTAATGAAGCATATGACGTCTCTGAGTGCGAGCGTTAGTTTTATTCCCAAATACGTATGTCTCCTAGGATCCTCTATAATATAGATCCCAGTAACTTCTATTTCCAAATTCATTCATTTCGAATAAATCAGTGATCAAACGGTGTCAAAGTTTTTTAAATCGCCTAAAACCCTTCAATATAGTGTGACGATGGAAACAACTGGGACCCACTTTTACGTGTCCTCCGAAGCATATAAAAATGTAACTTTTGTGTTCCAAATATAACTAAAATTAAAAAGAATATACAAAAATGTAAGTCTTTAAGAAGTTACGATTAGGACTCTCCCAGGGGAGAGTGGGCAAAATGAAATAACAGAAATTTAATTTCAACTCCATTCTTATCAGTTAACTGATAACGGAGCGTAATTAAGCTTCTTCTGCGAACGCTTTTTATTAAATTCTGTAAAAGTTTAAAATTTGGACCTTTTCTCTGATTATTGTTTTTTATCAATTGTACTTTTTAAATAAAATATTGTGGAGAATAAATGTAAGTGTCTCGGAGTGTCAAATTATGTTTGTGCAATACAAAAGTCACAAAAATAGTTTATTTTATCACGATTTTTATTTTTATTTTTTAACTTTGAATAGATAAATGCTTGATTTGTTTACACATTAAAAGTAAGTGCTATTAGGTTAGTGACCCTAGTGTCTGAATTTTCAAACCACCTCCAGGTATCCGATATCGTCTAGCGATGAAACAACAGCGCCCGACAATTCAATGCCCCCTGAAGCCCTGACGCACTCAAATAAAAATAGCCACCATCGGCCACCCATCCCAGTAATGTCCGAGCTGCAAGTTGCTTAACAATCACGATGAGTAACACCACTTAGTCAAGTTACGCCACGAGCGCTGCACACATTAATGTATTATTATTGTAAGGAATACAAGCCTGCGGAACATTACATAATACGTGATACACTAATATGTACGACAGCTAACGCCATCTACATGTAATAACATGGAACCATTAGGTAACTAATAATACTCTTATTACATCACCTCCGCACCTTCACATCAATATGCTTAGAATGACGTCACAAAATTACGTCTACCTACAGTTAAGCAACTTTAATCGAGCCATAAACCGAAACGTGACTTAACCAACAAATTTAACCACCCAATCGACACGCCATACTCAACCTTATCACGTACCACATAAGAGCCATACGAGTGAACAAAATAAAATTGTTTAATACAAAGCATGCTTGCAAAACCGGGTTAAGTAGACCCCTGTAACGTGTTTACTGGTCCTTTGTTGCGAACGAAATAGGCAATTGTTTTGAGTTTGATAGGTCTACAGTAATTGGTTGTTGGTAGATTGATGATATGTAGGTATGTAGAAAATTATAATAAAAGTAAATCTGTTGCGTTACGGAGTTGTTGAAAAGTTTGCTAAGCTGTTTTTGATTGTGTATTTGAGTTGGGAATGGAAGTTGGAGTCGGTATTATTATGGAGAGGAGGCAAGGCTCGATGGGTCTTGTTGTTATTGCAAATATAATTTTAACCCTTTTTGGAACGTAATCTCAAATATATGTATCAAGAATTATCTGAAAATTTAGACAAAAACAAGCGAAAAACGTCTGTAATGTGACACAGAGTAAACGTCTCTCATCTCACTAAAGAATAAGTACAGTAAGGATGTTTTTAGGCTACAACGATATTCACATTCATATTCGGTTCAGACAAGCACACACACATTCTCAAACTAATAACACTAACTTATTCAGCTTCTAACACACAAACGACTTATATTATCACCCTTAAGTGTACTTGTACTTGCGTCGGCACGAATTTTCAATCGTCAATGTCGGAGGCCTTTAAGCGGTCTAAATCTCCGACACCAGGGGTGGCCACTGACCTACACAAACTGACTATACAAACACAGAACAAAACTTTGAACAGGACAAATGCTAGCATTGTTTGTCGGCGGACAATGCAGAATGTTTAAGATTCCTAAGAGCTAAGTTAATCTAGGATGTAGTGGCAGCCCTGAAACTTGCCCACAACACGTACACGAGATTACAAACACGTGAAATAGTTAGTGAGCACCTACTATTGGTTCTCGATTCGAGTTATTGTGATTTCTCGAATTTATCTCGAAGTTGTTTATATTTGAGACCGAAATTCGTTTTTAGATTTTAAGTTTCGTAGTTGCAATTAGAAATAAAAAGCTGCGAATTTCAACCTACTCTTCCTCCTCACTATACTAATATTTTCAGTGAGATGAAAGGCCCATCAGTGGGACATTACAGGATACTTTTTACACTACTAAGGTGAAAGAAGACGAAAAAATCTTGAAATTAATCAATTTCTCTTCGAAAAATTCGCTAATATCTCGTTCACACCTCGCTTAAACTTCAGACCAGTAGTAGTCTCTTCCGCTGCCGTCTCAAGCAGTCCCCACGCGACCCGACCACTGTCCACTAACAGAATCTGAGACGACGTGATACTGCAGATGGATAAAATGCAGTGTGCTATAAAAATAGTAGTATCACTATAGATGGAATTTCGGGATGAAAATAGCCTATAATATTTCCGTTGAATGCGACTATTCTTTTCATGAAGAATTATTCAAATCGGATTAGTAATTTCTGAGATTAGGACGTTCAAACAAACGTAACTCTTAAGCTTTATTATATTAATACTAGCAGCGCCCCGCGGGTTTACCCGCGTTGTGCCCGTTCCCTTGGGAATTTAATTTATATACATATAAACCTACCTCTTGAATCACTCTATCTATTTAAAAACCGCATCAAAATCGGTTGCGTAGAGTCAAAGATCTAAGCGTACATAGGGACAGACAGCTGAAAGCGATGTTGTTTTATATTATGTAGTGATAGAAAATATTTACCCCGACAAGATAGTGATGCTTGCAAGAACAACCATTGCTTAGAAGTGGGACAGCAGGGGTTGAGAAAAGTCTAAACCTGAGCCGCGTTATTAATAAATGCTCCGCAACTATAACACTGTTATAATGTGTTTTGTCTCTATTGCTCTTCGGAAAATTACGTACGTCAGAAAGTGACAAACCATTTGACAGCTAAAATGTTCTCAATACGCCTTTATTAATATGACCCTTAAAGTTAAAAAGATTATTTCTCAGGAGTAATCGCCACACTTACTAAAGGTCCATTAATGTTATTACACGACAGACCAAACTACACAATGGCCAAAACAAGGCAACGTCCTCTATACAAAAACAAACGAAGTATATCGCGTGTCGACACCTCACGTACGAACTTATAAACTGTTATCCGACAAAACTTCATCGAAATCGGCTTAGCACGGATTTGGAAGTTAGGAGACTCGATTGAGATGTAATTACAAAAGTTTGAGAAGAATATTTTTTTTGTTATGAGTGGTGTGGTTTGGTAGGTGTTTCGACTTGTGAGTAAAAGAATGTTTAATACAACTCTAAAATAAAAGGGTTTCGCTTGAGAGGATTTTGCCCAGCAGTGGGAAAATGACCATAAATATAGAAGTCATAAATATTGCTTAAAAAATCTGACTATATAAAATGTAAACCTTTTTAGAAATTAGTGAAGTACAATACCACTGCAAGACAAAGGCCTCTTACTGAAACTTTAAGTATATTGAGACAATGAAAATAATTAAGAATAGTATGAAACATTTTTATAACTTAAGTGTATCTGTACCGTCTTCGCGGCATTTCGTAATGCACGTTTCTAAACTGCTCCACCGACCTGGAATTTGAACCAATAGGAGCACGCCTTTTTCTATGACGTGCAGCGCTCGCATTGGTTAAAACAGACAGCCTGGCGGGAACAAGACCGCGACGCGGACACACGTGAAAAAACATGGCGAATGGTGGTTCATCTTAAAATCTAATATATTCGTTTCCCAATGTAAATTCGAGTTTCTACATTCTATTCATTATCAAAGCGGCGCCGCCGAAGGACCTTAACTGTGGTGTGTGTGTAAAACCTAGTGCGCATACTGTGAGGACCAAAACTGGACATTCTACGAGACCGCAGAAGGCAAGTCAGGTGCGTAGCGTTTTATTATCCTATTGGTTTGAAGCCTAGAGAGCTGGGGTTCTTTAGAAACGTGCAGATAAATATATAAATAAACTAATAGTATACATTTGTCTGACCCAAATGTTGAAAAATCATACATTTTTCTGGTGCCGAAACCAGGGACTTCAAGTCCCAGACAAGTCTGAGACTGATTAATCAAACATTAGTATCATATTCTTTCATTGTGTAATTAGTCTCATCGATTTCCTACCGAAAATCAATCTGGAATCTTCTAGTTCAAAGTTCACAATTTCATTTTGCGTGTGATAACCCGACCATTTAAAGTAGGCACTACGTACCTTTGCGAACCACACTATCGTGAGTCATTCTTAAATCGTTTGGTTAATACTTCTAGAATGTGCGTTGTTGGTTTAACAATGTAAAGTGGAGGGTAGGTACATGCATTCTCACCTAAAGTTATCTAATTCTATACGTGTGTATGTACTTACGTAATTCATTATTTTCGGTGCATTCTCGAAGTATTAAATCGTAGTGAAACTCGAAAGCATAGGATTTAATCGTAATTCATTATCGAAGTATTCATTGACAGTTGTTATTCATTCGGCCGTTTACCTATTCTTTTGTTAACGTTAGCAGGTAATACGGATCTCAGTGTGTACCTAATTAGGTGCAATCGGTCTAGCATCTCGTGTAGGTATAATCATTCATACATTACGTGTATATCTACACTTTTCGTGGCTATTCCAATCGAAATAACAACTTGTTTACATCGTTATCAAAACAACCGTTCGTAGTTGTTATTCAGTCGGCCGTTTATACCTAATCTTTTGTTAAAGTTAGCAGGTGTAATACGGACCTAAGTGTGTACCTAATTAGGTGCAAACGGGCTAGCATCTCGTGTAGGTATAATCATTCATACATTACGTGTATATCTACACTCTTCGTGGCTATTCCAATCGAAATAACAACTTGTTTACATAGTTATCGTAATCAAAACAACCGTTCGTTCGTTCTTTATTCAAACTAAGTAACCACCATGGCTTATTCTATAAGTAAACGAAAGCATTCTCTTAAGAAAACAAAATCTGAGGAGGTAGCACTAACATTGGAAGACCTACCAGTTTTACGTCGTAAACGTACACTTGCGTTAAATCGATTGAAAAAGGCGTTAGGTATAGGTCAACTATCGAAAACCGACCCCAACCAGGCAAACACTTTTTTGGCTTATTTTCCCGAGGTCAAAAGAATTGTTTCTTGTTTCGAATCAGCTCATGATGACATCGTATCTTTATTAGACAGTGACGCCGAAGACTTACTTAGGTCAGAGTTTGACGAAATTCACTTAGAGGTTCTATCTATATATAGGCAATTGACTACTACAACGTGTAGTGAATTGAACACATCGTCAGAGTCATCTAATGTGAAGTCGAGGAACATTAAACTACCTAAAGTAAACATACCTACGTTCGACGGCAACATTAAGACATGGTCGCATTTTTATGATGTTTTTAATTCACTCGTTCATCAAAACTATTCACTCACCGCCTCGGAACGTATGCATTATTTAATGTCATGTTTATCAGGTGAAGCTTTAACACTCGTTCGTGCATACCCGTGTGAAGGAACCTATTATACAGAAGCTTATCAGTCATTAGTAAATAGGTATAAAAACAAGCGCGATTTAGCTTTTACTTGTTGGAAAGAAATATTGAATATTAACTTTAAAATTAATTCTCCTATAGAATTTCGCCGTGCGCTCGATTTATTTAAAGAAAATTTAAATATTTTACAACGTTTAGACCTACCGGTACAACATTGGGGTTTTGTGTTATGCTATTTAATACTTTCCAAACTAGATTCAGTTACCCGACGCGCGTTTGAACAAGAGTATTCTGACTCGGAGTTACCTGTTTATGAGCAACTTTTCAGTTTTTTATATTCGAAGTGTGAATCCATTGTGCGTGACAGTCACTTCACGCAGCACGATCGTGTTTCTACTGATAAGAGTGATACATCTCGCACTATCACCCGTCAGTCATACACACCTAGGAAACCTATTTCTACGTTCTTATCTGGCGCAATTAGATCCGAGCAATTGAGTAAACGATCACAATCGATTAGTAAAAATAATGTTAAGGTTTTCCATAGTAATTTGCCTACTTCTACCCCTATTAGTAAATGTTCATTCTGTCAACAAAATCATTCAATAAAATCATGTGACGCATTCATTCAGAAGTCGATAGAAGATAGATACAACATAGCAAAACTTAATCATTGGTGTTTCAATTGTTTGAGACCGTCTCATCAATTGAAAGACTGCAAGTCTATCTTTTCGTGTCAGGTTTGTCGACAGAAACATCACACTCTTCTTCATAGAGAATCTTCAAAGGCCGTCATTCAACAAAATTCTTATGTATCGACGGATCGTTCGGAACCGAGTTCAACGGAACCGGAGCCGCTCACACAAGTTTTAACAAACATGAGTAGTAGTTCAGTAGTGTTACTGGCTACAGCAATCGTGGAAGTGCGTGATTCATCATCGGGTCGATTTCTTTCTTTTCGTGCGCTCATCGACTCAGGTAGCCAATCCCACTTCATCACCGAACGAGCTTTGGAACGTTTACGTATGAAACCTCAACCTACCTCGCGTAACATACATGGCCTAGGTCAATCGTCAACTGCCGTGTCAGGGATGGTCAACCTAGAGTTAGGGGTTAAAGGTAGGGTTTTATTTAAGGTCAATGCACTCACACTGCCAGCTATCTGTGGAAAGATGCCCACAACTCGCGTTAACCTTTCTACATGTGAACATTTACGCAACTTGGTTCTCGCGGATCCCGATTGTGACAAGCCGGGTCATGTTGACATTTTGATAGGTGCGGAGATTTTCCCTTCTATCCTGATGTCTGGAAGTATCCCTGGTGGTCCAGACTACCCCTCGGCGCTGAACACTGTGTTTGGTTATGTCATTTTAGGTAATGTGCAGTGTAGCGAATCATCATCCAGCTCGCGTTCCTTTCTCGTTAACGAAACTGATCCTCTTCATGAGGAAGTGAAGAAGATGTGGGAGCTAGATTCTTTTCCTCAGTCATCGTCGCTAGCTCCATCAGAACAACAGTGTGAAGATTTATTTGTTGAAAACTATACTCGAGATGTGTCGGGAAGATATATCGTGTCATTGCCATTTAAAGAAGATAACAAAATTCTTTATTTTCCCGGTTCGCGTGAAAACGCATTACGTAGATTTCATTCGTTGGAGCGCAAGCTTTATTCCAATCCAGAGCTCCACGAACAATATTCAGAGTTCATGTTGGACTACTTGAACAGTGGTCACATGACTCAGGTTTCAGCAAAGGATCTTAGTAGTGGGAAATATTATATCCCACATCATTGTGTGATACGTCCTAGCAGTTTGAGTACTCGATTGAGAGTAGTTTTTGATGCTAGTGCTAAAGACGCCCGTGGTCGTTCTCTAAATGACACGGTTCATATTGGCCCCAAATTACAGACTAATATTGCAGAGTTACTGCTACGGTTCCGCATTCATCCCATTGTGTTTACAGCCGACATAAAACAGATGTTCAGAAATATATCCCAAAACGAAGACGATCGTGTATTTCAAAGGATCTTTTGGCGCTTTAATAAAGCTGAGCCCATTCAAGAATACGAATTGAATACAGTCACTTATGGAATCGCGTCTTCCCCTTACTTAGCATGTCGTACTATCAAACAGCTCGTCGACGACGAGGGTTCCGATTTTCCCCATGCTATTGAGGCGCTTACCTCCTCAATTTACGTCGATGACGTAGCTCATGGCAGTTTCTCCCTGGAGTCAGCTATGTTAATAAAATCTGACGTCATTAACCTACTTAAACGTGGTTGTTTTGAGTTGAGAAAGTGGGCAAGTAATAGGAAGGAATTACTCGCGGATTTACCTACTGAACATTGCGTAACTGGATGTGTATCTCTGGATGTAGAAAATTCTCCAACTCTTAAAATATTAGGGCTAAAATGGGAACCGGGTGAGGACATCTTCTCCTTCGACGTCTCCCCAATCGATAGAACGTGTACTAAACGTACAATTCTTAGCGAAGTAGCTCGTATTTACGACCCTTTGGGTTTCTTGTGTCCTTTGACATTCATCCCCAAGTTGTTGGTGCAACGCTTGTGGATATCAGGTATTGGATGGGACGATGTTCCTCCGATCGAAGTTATTCGTCAATGGAATCAATACGTAGCTGAACTTCCTTCAATCAAACAAATACGTATTCCTCGTTATGTGTCCATAGATTCTATGGAATCGTGCGAGCTTCACGGCTTTTCGGACAGTTCTGAAGTTGGGTACGGTGCGGTAGTCTACTTACGTATGCGTGATTCTCAAGAACGTATTCACGTATCATTCCTGTGCGCGAAATCTCGTGTAGCACCTATAAAGAAAACATCGTTACCTCGACTCGAGCTTTGTGGTGCTGTCCTGTTAGCTGATTTGCTCAAATTCGTTAAACAAACTTATTCCCCCTTTCTGTCGTTCTCTGACATGTACGCATGGTCAGATTCAACAATCACACTTGCGTGGATTCGTAGCCACTCTTCACGGTGGAAAACGTTTGTGGCCAACCGTGTTAGCCACATTCATGAAGCTGTCCCCGACGCTCGCTGGAACCACGTGCGTTCTGGTGACAACCCTGCTGACATAGCGTCGCGAGGTATGTCCCCTATCGATCTCATCCAGTCCGAGCTATGGTGGGCGGGACCACATTGGCTTCGGCAGTCTTCGTCTGCGTGGCCTCTCATTCCTTCTATCGTTGCCGACGAAACCGAAGTACGTGCCGAGGAACGTATCGTATCTTTTATCGTAAATGAAGATATTCATTTTATCGATTCATTGCTAGAAAGGTTCTCTTCAATTCGTAAAGTTCAACGTGTCGTTGGCTTTTGTCTTCGTTTTATTCGTAACGCGAAATCTAAGCAAAATCGTACCTCTGATCTTTTCCTCAATCGTGCAGAGCTTCACGCATCGTTGATGACAATTGCTAAACGCATCCAATCCATTCACTTTCCTGAAGAGATTCGAAAGCTCCAAGATGGTAAACTGTTACCCAAATCGTGGAGGAAACTGAATCCGTTTATCGATAGCCATGGAGTCCTCAGGGTGGGCGGTCGACTCTCTCGATCCGGCCTTGAGTACAATCATAAGCATCCTGCTCTTATTCCGAGAGATTCTACGTTTACGTACATGGTCATCGAAGCAATTCATAGGGAACATTGCCATCCTGGGTTAAACACAACGCAGTATCTTTTGACACAACAATTTTGGGTATTTTCATCTAAACGTGCTATTCGTCATTGTTTGTCAAAATGTATACAATGCTATAAGACTAAACCAAGTAATCTTGAACCGTTTATGAGCGATTTGCCCGCTACTCGCGTGAATCAGGTAAAACCATTTTCAGTTGTTGGTGTGGACTACGGGGGTCCATTCCAAATCAAATTAGGTAAACATCGCGGTGCTAAAATCGGTAAAGCATATCTATGTTTATTCATTTGCTTTAGCACCAAAGCAGTCCATCTCGAAGTAGTGAGTGAGCTATCTGCGGACGCGTTTATCGCTACTCTTCGCCGATTCGTAGGTAGACGAGGTAGAGTTAGCGTTATACATTCCGATTGCGGTACAAACTTCGTTGGAGCTAGGAAAATCCTAGATTCTTATGTTAGTGCTGCTTCCCAGTCTCAGAACATCGAATTTAAATTTAATCCCCCCGCAGCAAGTCATTTCGGAGGCGTATGGGAGATTCAAATTCGAGCCGCGAAAACTCACTTACACCGTATCGTCGGTAATCAAACTCTTACGTTCGAAGAGCTAACGACACTCTTCGTTCAAATCGAAGCTATGTTAAACTCACGGCCACTTTACCCTTTGAGTTCCGATCCTAACGACATGAACGTTTTAACGCCCGGACATTTTTTGGTTTTGGAACCACTTACTGCCGTTCCAGACTCTAACTATTTAGATGTAAACATAAGTCGTCTTAGCCGTTGGCAATTAATTCAACGCTTCCAACACGATTTCTGGAATCGTTGGAAGATGGAATATCTCAGTTCTCTAACACAAAGGGCAAAGTGGAACAAACACGATTTGACGTTATCCGTGGGTTCTCTCGTACTGATAAAGCATGAGAATACCATACCGTTGCATTGGCCTTTGGCTCGCGTTTCACAATTGCACGTTAGCCCCGATGGTGTGGTTCGCATAGCTACAGTTCGCACTGCTAATGGTAGTATGTACACGAGACCATTGGTCAAATTGTGTCCTCTACCTATTCAATCAGATTAACGTATCAAGTAACTTTGAACTAGATGTAGGATAGATGTTAGGTAGAGTTATCATATTCAATTCAAGTTATCATATTCAATTCAAGTTATCATATTCAAGTCAAGTTCTTATATTCAAGTCAAGTTATCAAATTCAAGTTCCTTTAAGTTTTCAAATTCAACGACAGCATCAATCTTTAAGTAATCATTTTCTATGTTATCATAATCGAAAATACAAATTCCTATGTATTTTGGTGGGCGGAATGTACCGTCTTCGCGGCATTTCGTAATGCACGTTTCTAAACTGCTCCACCGACCTGGAATTTGAACCAATAGGAGCACGCCTTTTTCTATGACGTGCAGCGCTCGCATTGGTTAAAACAGACAGCCTGGCGGGAACAAGACCGCGACGCGGACACACGTGAAAAAACATGGCGAATGGTGGTTCATCTTAAAATCTAATATATTCGTTTCCCAATGTAAATTCGAGTTTCTACATTCTATTCATTATCAAAGCGGCGCCGCCGAAGGACCTTAACTGTGGTGTGTGTGTAAAACCTAGTGCGCATACTGTGAGGACCAAAACTGGACATTCTACGAGACCGCAGAAGGCAAGTCAGGTGCGTAGCGTTTTATTATCCTATTGGTTTGAAGCCTAGAGAGCTGGGGTTCTTTAGAAACGTGCAGATAAATATATAAATAAACTAATAGTATACATTTGTCTGACCCAAATGTTGAAAAATCATACAGTATCATTTATCTACCTAATTTTCAAAAAATCTTCATAAATAATGTTTCGTCTACACATTGGTCGAAACATTGGCACTCGTGCGAATATTCGCCAAAACACTGGTCAAGCTGATATCCCAACTCGGCATACTAAAGTATTTATTCAGTATTATTTCGGCCGAATCTATAAAAAGCGGACGTGACCGAACAAACAATAAAGACCACGCTACACGAGGCGTTTGGAGACACATTATTGATAGTGTGGACCTCGCTTTAGTATTGAAAGATGATGTCAAATATTTTAGGACGTAAATGATACGTCGAGAAGTGGATGTAATATTTAGAGCTAAGACACTAGTGTTGTACCGCTCGTGGCGTAGTTCAATAAGCAATGTTAGTTCATTGCGATTGTCAAGCTACGTTAAGGCCGCTCGATTAAAATCTGAGCGCTGCCGTGCTTCCGAGGCTGTGAGTTCCGAGGGTACCTAAAATTGCCGGTTACGGTTTTTTCAATTATTAGACCATATTGGAGGTCTTTTAGGCGGTCAAAAATCTCCGACGGTTAGCCGCTAAACTGAACGACATTAATTTTTAAGCCTCCAACAAGATCTTACTATTGTAACAACAGGGACAATTTAACGTACGTAAGCCACTATCGGCCTCCCATCCAATAAGAGTACGAGATGCGCGTTGCTTAATGATAAAAAAAGGCCGCAGCAAAAAGAATTTAACTACAGAAACAAATTGTGGATTAAATATGAATTATACATTTTCCTCGCTCAGTAAACAATGGTATTCAATATCTAAAACTAAATATGAAAGAAAACAAACAAATATACCTATTATTCATTCAAAGTCAAAACGCAGAAAGAAATACTACCATTAGTTTCTATCGTAATAGTTAACGTAATAGTATCGTTAAAAAAAACGGAATTCATCCAACTATCAAACAAAGTATAGATATACTCGTATCGAACACTACTCATTTTGAATTGAAACTACGTTCACGGAACACTCTACTTTTAATTTATATTTTCAATCCAACTGATAAAATGTAAAATAAAAGCGAAGTACATCCGTAAACGTAGTTTCAATTCAAAGTACCTATTGAAATTGCTAAAATATTTTCGTAAGGCATTGTGATTGGTCAGTTGAGCTCCACTCTGCTTCAATGAAAACAAACCCTTAGCGCCCTTATAAGATGGATTAGATGTATACTAACAATATAGTGTAACAAGGCGCCCCGCGCTTTTACCCGCGTTGTGTCCCTCATCTACAACTATTTTGACGTAAAAAAGCCTGTAACTTAATTTTTGAAGCTATCCAATACAAATAATATTATCTGATTCAGACTAGAAGTTCAACGAAACAAAAAATCAAACTGTTCATCATGAAAAGGCTTGCAACATAATATCAAGTAGTACGAAAATCCGAAAATATCGAATTTTATGTTACCAATGTTCAACCTACGCCACGAGCGTTATCGTAATCGACATTACGATCATACGTTTTACGAGAGCAACCGATAGTAGGGGCTCCGGTTGATCTGTATTCATCGCGTATTCTATACCTCTTCTGGGACGTGTAATATCTTATATGTATTAAGATTTATAACCTTTTTCCGAGTTATCCTACAAATGAGACTTTATGTTTTCCATGTGAATTGGGGCTTATGAATTTGGGTGCAATTTTGGGTTCGAGAGTGGCTTGTTTCGTAATTTTATTGGACGTCTTGTAGGACTTTCTTAAGATACTCGTAACTTTAAATAGTACTTGTAGTCTCAAAATAGTAGCACTAGCAGCGCCCCGCGGTTTTATCCGCGTTGTGCTCGTTTCAATGGGAATTTCGGGATGATAAATAGCTTATGACGTTCCTGTTGGATGTGGCTATTTATTATAAAAAGAATTATACAAATCAGACTAGTAATTTCTGAGATTATTTCGAACATACAAACAAACAAATCAAACAAATTTTGCTTCTTTATAATATTAGTATCTTTATGTGAAGTGTTTAATCTTTTCTTTGTTGACAGGAAAAACAGTTGCCCTTTATCAAATACTAACAGCGCCCCGTTGTGCCCGTTCCCGTAGGAATTTCGGGATTTTTTTTACATAAAAACCTTCCTCTTGAATCACTCTACCTATTACAAAAAAACCGCATCAAAATCCGTTGCGTAATTTTAAAGATTTAAGCATACAGACAAACAGACAAACAGACGCGACTTTGTTTTATACTATGTAGTGAAGTAAGATATTATAGATATAGGTCAGTCAAAATTTCTCATACTTTGTCCAAACATAACAATCAAATTACGTGCCGTCTGTCCGTCTGTACGGTATTAATGTCACGTGATGACCCGCGGCGGAATACGAGCAGGGTGTTGGGGACATTTCTTTCAGGGTTTATTTGTTTGGGGTGTGGGGTTTGGTGCAAGATAAAAGAGAAAAGTGATTTGAAACTTTGATTATTATATTTCTGTATGCCGCTACAAACTCGCAGCTAGTATACTAGTTGACGGTCGAGGCCTCGTCTTGCCCGAGCTGACTCGCAGTTTCTTAAGTCACTCAAGGGAGATTTCGACGAATTTAGAACCCCCTCCTTTTTGGAAGTCGGTTACAATACTGCATAATATGCTATATCCAAAATGTACAAAACAGCGGCCAATTTATTTATTTCCTCTAGTAGATCACTACAACAATATCGTCCCTTGGCACTTACAATTAAAGTAAAGTATTAGCCTGTAATGTCCCACTGCTGAGCCAAGGCCTCTCGTCTCACCGAAGATATCAGTACAGTGAGGAGACACTTGCAACTAACTGAATTTAATTATTTAAGTTCAAAGTGGAATACCTTAACAGTAACGTACAACATTATTACCAGTTCAAATAACCTTCAAAGCATGCTAAAACATACTATATGTACTATCAAAAAACGTATTCAAACCAGATACTCCAAAATCACACAAAATCTCACAAAGAAAACACTCTATGCACATTCAAGCGAACATACCGCCTAAAGCCTTTCCAAAATTGACCCCATAAGTACGTAACACGGGCCCCGCGTATTTACATGGGGCCCTGCGTATTTGCATAGAGCCCTGAGGGTGACAATAAGCAGTGGCCAGTCCGACCCTGTTCAAACGTTTGTCGAACGAGAGATGAATATCGTTCGATTTGGTTAGATGACCGTTTTTTGGTTCCGAAATGACAGAGACGGATTGGGGATCTGCAAAATATACTGTTTGAATAATCTATTAGAATAAAGCTTAAGAGTTTGTTTTTTTCTAATCTCAGAAACTGACAATTTGAATGATTATGTTTGTAAAGGAAAGTCACATTCAACGGGAAAGTTATAGGCTAATTTCATCACGAAATTCCCACGGGAATTTTAAGATGAAAAAACCTTACCATTGAATATATCCATTTAAAAATAATTATCCAAATCGGATTAGTTTCTGAGATTAATGCGACAAAACAAACAAAAATCAAAGAACAGATAGATATACATACACCTATCAATTACATTTCCATATCTCCAAAATATGTCGTATTCTATTCCTAAAGTGAATACTAGATCCAACTGAAGAATATGATATCCTGCTATAAAGACCTAGATTCTAGGCTCGTCCTAGGTTATCTAGGTCGCAGTTTCATATCCGAGAGTTCAAACAGAGATTCAGTATTGGATGTTGACAATACATATATGTATCGGTAAACAATATATGAGATGAATTCTTTAATAAAAATAGAATGCAATTTGTAATCTTTGAGATGGGAACGGAGCGAGCCGTCTTTCTTTTGTTTCGTTTTGAAAAGTGATCAAATACAACGAAAAGTTGGAATAAAATTGTATTATATTCATGCGACCATTTCAAGAACATTTCTCGAAGAAGTATTATTAATAAAACTACGAGTAAATTCAAATCGGTTTATTTATTTAGAGCAATCATTTGACAGACACAGACAATTAAAACTTTCAACACTCTGATGTTTATTCATTGCGATTGTTAAGCACCGTGCATCTCGCATCCTATTTGGATGGGTGGCCGATAGTGGCATTTATATTTGAGAGCTACCGTGCTTTGGAGGACACGTTAAGCTGACGGTCCCGGTTGTTTCAATCGTCAGAACATATCGGAGGCCTTAAGGCGGTCTAAATTATCTGACACCAAGGTTGGAATGCGTGGGGGGTAAAAAAAACAAACAACTCTCTTTTAAGGTTAAGCGAAGAATTGTGAACCAAGTAACCGACCCGTACTAAACCACTAGACATGCCCACATCTTGAATTGAATCTACGTTTACGAATACACATCGCTTTAATTTTAAATTTTTCTTCGATGCCCACGGTTCCTGTAAAGGAGCCGAAACGTCACATAAAAATCTATAATATAAAAATGAATCGCAAAATGTGTTGGTAAGCGCATAACTTCAGAACGACTGCACCAAATTGGATGATTGTTTTTTTAATGTGTTTCTTATTTTCAGGACAAGGTTTTTATAGAAGAAAAATAAGGAATACAAATCTCAAAATTCCCACGGGAACGGGGGCGCTGCCGGTGAAACCGCGGGGCACAGCTAGTGTTAAATAAAAGCATCTTGTATCTGTCAAAGTTTTGGCTAAAATATAAGTTACCTGTAATTTCTTACCGGCAACCCATCTAAGTATTGGTCGAGCTACCCGTTACTTAACAATCGCGAAGTGTTAACTTCAAACTACGAACCTATGGTCTGTTAAAATTTGAAACCAACTCGGTTAACCCATTACTTTGAATCGCGACTTTTACTTTAAAACTTTATGAATTTAACATACTTTTATGAATCCAATTTAAACTTGCGCCGTTCGACTCTAGAATTGAAATCAGCCTTCAAAAAATAAAGAGTTTAAGTAAAAACGGCGACATTAAACTATCACAATAATCTGTATCAGAACAGTTAAAATCCGTGTCGTTTGAACGGCTGCCAACGTGGGTAATCCCAAACATAGGAGGTAGCTGTGTTTTGTTTCTCTCATTGATCCTGCCGGCTCAAAATTGCTACTACATGCGGAAACTGAATTGATTTGAACGATTTTTGTTTTAACAATAGTTTTATGTAGTACTATCTCGTGTTTACTTGGTTTACGCTTTCCCTTAGGAATTTCGGGATAAAAAGTAACTTATGTGTTATTTTGTTGTATAAGCTGTATTAATTTTATTAATCATAAAACTGTGAAAATTAATCTAAATTCATTCAATTAAACATCCATTCACCCTCACAAACGTTTAGCAACATAAATAAAATAAATAAATAAAAATAATTTTATTTTAAAAAAAGTTCATAACAATCAAGTTGTGAAACCTATCTTTTAAGTAATTTTACTATACTTGTGTTAGAGTTGTTTCGCTCTATACCTTTGCATTAATAATGTCAGTCAGTCTTACAATAAAGAATTTGTACCGAGGACTGTTACACGGACTAAAACAGACTTGTCTACATCGAACTGGTCAGTTTTATTATTGTTATGACTAATAGTTTCCTACTCGCTAAAAATCTGCAGACTATTATCACTATAGTAGGCTCAGGTTTAAAACCTTATCTATAAGAGGTATCGTACACCAATAGGGTACAAAGTCGACAAATAGATCAACACACGTCAAGTTGCATTTGAAGTGAATTCATTCCGGTACAATCCGGTCAGTATCGGTTAATACCGGTCAATACCGGTCCGTACTGGTACACAGAACATTCGGTCCTAAATTGAGGTGAACGGTGTAATTGTATTTACTCGAAAACGCTTAAAAGGTTGATGTACTTTTGTTCCGTTGAATTTGATCCTCTTTTGTGGAGTTTACATGTTGGGTTACGTAAGCCAGTGTTGGTAGTTTGGGAGCTTTTGTTATATTTATTCGTCAGACGTTTGCACAACAATATGGGTGCCTTTCTATATAAGCTTTGCTGTACGTTTGACAGAAGTGGCCAATACCAAGCGTAGTATAAACGTAGATAAAAATTTTCGACGTAGCAAAACGCTAAAGCGACATTTCCAATGAGCGAGTTTAAAAGCTGTGAGTTTAAAAGTCGGTGAATTTTAAAGACAAACTAAGTCCCAAATACACTAACGTTAGATGGTCTAGAAACTGCGACACCTCTGGCCACTAACACCAACTCGAACTTACTTTTTAGGGTTCCGTAGCCAAATGGCAAAAACGGAACCCTTATAGATTCGTCATGTCTGTCTGTCTGTCTGTCCGTCCGTCCGTCCGTCTGTCTGTCCGTATGTCACAGCCTTTTTTCTCCGAAACTATAAGAGCTATGTTGTTGAAACTTAGTGTGTAGATGTATTCTGTGAACCGCATTAATATTTTCACACTAAAATAGAAAAAAAATGAAATTTTAGGGGGGTCTCCCATACTTAGAAATGAAAAAAATATTTTTTTTTTCATCAAACCCATACGTGTGGGGTATCTATGGATAGGTCTTCAAAAATGGTATTGAGGTTTCTAATATCATTTTTTTCTAAACTGAATAGTTTGCGCGAGAGACTCTTCCAAAGTGGTAAAATGTGTGTCCCCCCCCCTGTAACTTCTAAAATAAGAGAATGATAAAACTAAAAAAAATATATGATGTACATAACAATGTAATCTAACACCGAAAATTGGTTTGAACGAGGTCTAGTTAGTAGTTTTTTTTTTACGACATAAATCGTAAACCGCAAAAAAATACTGATTATTCATTCAATAACTCAAATGTAAATAAAAAAACATTTATTTCAAGAACTTCTTTATTATGTTACTCGCTGCTACGGAACCCTTCATGGGCGAGTCCGACTCGCACTTGGCCGCTTTTTTACTACTACTTCTGCCTATAGCGGTCGCCCTTTTGATTTTGTGTGTGTTATAAGTTTGATGTGTCTGTCTGTGTCTGTCTGTGGCATCATAGCTCCCGAACGGATGCAGCAATTTCAATTTAGTTTTTTTTCATATTACTAAGTTTCGAACGATTTTAAACAAAAAAGATACAATACACAATCGGATACTCACATACCGACATTTTTACAACTTCAATTTCCACCGTCCTGTTTGTAGGTTCCGGCGCAAAAATGTTGAATTTGGAATATTTTTTCTATTATGTACTCTATCGCCTGTCAACACTATCGTTATTTTTCAATTCGTGCTATTTCACGTTCTGTTTTCAAAAATGTTTACACAATGTATTTTTCTATTCATATTCATACCGTTTTCTTTTAATACCGTTTTTTATTTATAGGGTGTGGATATTGGAAATATTAGAGGAATTATCGACTAGGTTTACAGTTATTATTTTTATTTATTTGTGAAGCTATTTACATTTTTCGTATAATTAAAATTTTCATTAGAATGACATTTGTCAAAAAAGGCGCCTTTAAGTTATTTAACTATAGTATAGCATAGAGTATGCTTACCTCATCTTTTTCAGTAATATTTTCTACAAAAATGTCTCGTTGTAAAATGTAATCTAACAACATTAAATAACTTAAACAGCTCAATCGTACCTCACACACAATAACTAAACATCCCGATCATACCCTTAGCTTCAAACGTACCTCTAATCCAATAATATATAAAAACCGGTACTCTGGTATCGCTCCGCCACAATAGGCATTCATTAAATCGTCCAATTAAGTAACACACGGTTATAAACTTTATTCGCGTAATAAGAAGCTCAGGTGGTACAACAATCAAAAGGGTATTGTTTGCAATAAGTGCGGGTTGTTGTGTCGTAAACAATGGGAAGTTATTTTTATTGTACTGGGAATTAATTGTCGAAGGCATAATAGTATAATTGTGTGTAGAACTAGTAGCGTTCCGCGGGTTTGACTGCGTAGTACCGGTTTCCATACAGATTTTGAAGTAAAAAATGGTGTATACCATTTTTTATTAATTTGGCTCCCCACACAAGAAGAATAATTCACAAGCCCGTTGGCACAGTGGCAGTGAGAGCGCTTACTGTGTCGGGGGTTGCGGGTTCGATTCCCGCCCGTAGTCAACAATATGGTGAAGACATGGTTGTTGGCGACGACGCCTGGACGTCAATTATATTTTCTTATAAAGTATTTGTGTATGTGTATGTAGTAGTATCAGTGTGATTCCAAAATACAAGCTTAGAGCTTAGTTTGAGTCTAATTAACTGTGAATGTGTCCGGTGTATTATAATTTGAACCCGACTGGTAGTTTTAGAGATAGGTGCGTTCAAATAACAACAACAAACAACAGAATATGAAACTTTACCGTTCTATTATATGTATATAGATAGATAGAGGTTTTTACAAATAGTTCATATTACTTACACCTAAGCAATTTAGGTCTCTTTTACAACTAGAATAGTCCCCATTACAAAGATCCCAAGCTGATTGGTACAGAACCGGTACAATACCGGTATCACCCAGTTTATAAATCACGGACAAATCCCTTTGTGTCTAAATGCAGCCATTACTCGCTACGGTTCGGTTTGATTTGTATCGGTAGTTACCGTTTTTAGGTTAATACCCCAATACCGGTTTTATTTTTCGCCCCCAGGCGGCTTATGTCGAATGCAGGTAATGGATATTTTTGAAGTGTATTTTTTAAGTGAATGTGTAAGTAACGTTCATTGTTTAAGTCTGTTGGGCTTAACATGAAAGTTGAAGTGTGTTTTCAGTGATTTTTTCAGGCATTTGTTAGGTGTTTCGAGTAATTAATTGTTTTAAGTCTGTTGGGTTTTCAGTAATGAATGTTGAAGTGGTTTTCTTGGTTTAGCAGGAATAATAGGTTTGTGTGTAGTTCAGGAATATATTGCTTTGGGAATAAGAACCATTTTCAATTTCTGTTTCCTTGTTAAAACAAATATGACGTTGGATTTAGAGAGATGCAGTGTTAACTGCGCTAAGAGAATACATGTTGTTTTCATTGAATAGTTGGTTATGTTATGAAGTTTGTTTTTCAAAGATTTACAAAATAAGAAGATAAATTATCAAATAGTCATTAGATTACACATACAGATTTGAATAAACATTACAATATTCGTATTTTGTCATCAATCGTATATTAACAAGTTAAGAAAAATAGGATATTAATAAAACTATGTAGAACAGTTTAGCTACAAAGCATGTTACTTTAACTACACATAATATAACCTTTTGTTTAACTTATATACCTATGTAACCTTGACAAAATTATATTTTTTATTCCAGACTTTGCATTACATTAAACAAATTTCACACTTTTACAAAATAAAATGAAACTAGATCCAATCAAGGGTCGTATCGATCGGTGGAAATTCTATGAATTTTTTAAATCCTACTTTCGTTTAGACACCCCTATTCTTTGAATAAAAAACATGAAACTCGTTACGAAGAATTGAATGGTAATGCACTGGATTAGAGTTCATTATTGATTGTAAAAGTATTTGCTATTATTAGAAAGGCTTTGATTATTTCTTACACTTGTATTTTGCCTTATTGAATATAACGTTGGAGAAAGTTATAATTAAAGCATGTTTGTGAAGTTACATTCTATGCAAAAAGTGCTTGTAAGCTTACTCTGAAAAAACTAAGATTAGTATTGTAAAATATCTATTTTGGAAATAAATAATTATTTTAAGATTATTATAATTGCAGACATATTGCAAATATATTGAATACAACTCGAATAACAATTTTCTTCTCGGATGAAAAATAGCCTTTAACCTTTCCGTGGAATTTGGCTATCCATTACAAAAAGAATTATTCAAATCAGACTAGTAGTTTCTGCAATTAAAGAATTCAAACAAACTCCTCCAATTTTATTATATTAGTATTCAATAGGCTACTATTTAACTAACATAACTTTCCAACAATTTTACGCAACAAACATACAAACATCCCCTCCATTAGTAAAAACCAAACGTCAAATCCCATCCAAAATAATCCAGGTACTCAATTACGTACAGATAATTGTCATGATGAATTAGTGTTAATGAAAGGCAGGACGTCGTCGATAGCAATAGGGCTTAATGTCCATTCGGATACGTAATCCTTTCGGGCCTCTGATTCATGGAGTCAATGTGTCATAGACAGAGGCAGTTCTTTGATTCCTTGTCTATGAAGGAATATAAAGGACTAGCCACGCCCCGCGGTGTTACCCGTGTTGTACTCGTTTCCGCGGGCGGTTCGGAATAAAATGTATCCCATGTGTTATTATGATGTATAACCTATATTACTGTAAAGTTTCATACAAATCCGTCCAGTAGTTTTTTCGTAAATGAGTAACAAACATACGTACATCATTACAAACTTTCGCATTTTAATATTAAGTAGGATGTTAACTGACTGAAAAATAAGAAGGTTCTGTATTTAAAAAGTTAACTCGTGTAAGTTAGTGGCTGACCCGGGTGTCGGATTTTTAGCCCGCCTAAAGGCCTCTGACATCGTGTAAGTATTGACAATTCAACGTGCCCTCCAAAGCTCAGTATTTCTATATTTGATCAGTAGGTAAGTTTGTATGTATTATTGAAAGCAGTCAGTTTATGTCATGGTACTATTATATACCATATAATTATAGTATAACCTACACTACGAGTAATACAGAAGAAATAGTATGTTTATTTCAATATGTTTTTTTAGCTTTGAAATTACCAGTTTGATTGAATAAAAATGTGTGTTTATAATTTAAACCAAATAAAGCAATAATATTCGTTGAATGTGGTAAAAAGAAGAATTTCTTTGATATATAACAATAGAGTCAGATAATTAAGTAAAAAACATGAAAAGGATGTGTTTCTATCGTTTTCTAAATGGTCTGAGCCGGGCTTGTTTTGTTCAGTTAATGATTCTCTTTGAATGTTGTTAACAACCATTCATTCAATTGTATTCTTTCTTTTAAAGAAAATGGTATATTTTAGCTTCGTTTTTTTAGAACTGACGAAAAAAAGAGGTGTTATGTTTGACCGTTATGTCTGTCTGTCGTGCTGTGAGCTAGCGCGTTCGATTGACAATATTACATTGCTTTAAATGTCGATAAACTCGTAACATACATTGTAAAAGAAATTTTAATTTAATAATGTGAAAAGCCTCTTTCGCGATAACGTTGATTTTTACCTAAGTTTAGAACCAACAGGCAAGAAAGCTTTCCAATAAAAACAGCCGCAACTAAATTGGTCACACTCACACACATACATACCCAAAATTGACGTCAAAATTACAACACCCCTCTTTTGCGTCGGGGATTAAAATATCGTAACATCAATTGACATCATCAAATTCTTAATTTAAAACATGCTCCTTCGAAGACATGATATCCCAGAGAGCATAGAAGCACCGCCGCGCCGCGCCGGCCGCTACGCGTGGTGCTTCTATGCTCTGTATGATATCCCAATAAGATTTCAAAAAGTACCGGTTTTAATGTCTACTCTTAAATAATACCGCTTTTAAAAAAGTGTATTTACATTTAGATAACATCGTTTTCTTAGACTCGACCGCTTTGTAAACACAAATCAGCGCTTATTTCGTACCTATTTAATATTAAAATACTCATTCACATACCAGTACCAGTTTTATTTTAACACAAAATAAATATATACCTGTTTCTGTAAAATAAATCTTAGTTTCCACTGTCATATAAAAAAACCAATTGTCATATTATTTACCAGTAAAGTCATATTTTCTCTTTAACACGCAGTTTTTTTGACAGTTTGATATGATAATACAGTAATTTGACTCCTGAAAGTAATTGTAATATCAAATGCAAACCATTCGTTCTGTTTCAGTCGTTTGTAATAAGATCACGTTTTGTATCGTGCTGTCTCGCTGTCGATGTAATTTGTCTCTCTCACACGACAGGTGTAAATTATACCGTATGGGTACATGTTTGTGTTTATACATGTGTTGTGTGTTAAGGGTATGGCAAGGGGTATGCGATAATTATTATATGAATTTAAAGCGATGGCTACATCGTTTTTAGTAACTGTGTGCCGCAGATTTAATACAAAAGTATAGGTATTAGACATTTGGATTTAAAGTATTTACTTTACCATATTTACGTTATTATTTGGTCTATTCTAAGATATTACATAGTAATTAATACTATGTAGGTCTTGGAATCTATTTATTCAAAACGAACGAGAGTGCCAGCGAGCATTAGAACAGTAAGGTCTGTTATCAGTGGCGACCGCAGCAGCAGACAGCATCTAACGAAGTACTAATTTCTATGAATCTTGCTGCGACAGCACGGAGCGACCGTAGGCAGATTCTTAGAAGTTAGTGCTGCTTACGTATATCGTATATCGTAGTAAAGTATATTAGTAAATCCATTAAAGTATAGAATACTTTACAAAACCAAAGCGTTGCGCCTAAACCACACAAACCAATACCGTACCGGTATACCAGTACGTACCGGTACACCGGTACGCACCGTTATCTCTCCTATAATTTGGAACGGAACGGAAACCACACATGGCGTTCCAATAAACCTGTCATATGATTGTAATTGTAGCATCGCTGCTCCCGAAACGGTACCGAACTCTAATTAGGCAAACGTTAGGAACGGTAGTGCTTAGAAGTTGCTTTTGATTCGGCAAAGTTGGATCGTTGGTTCATAACTACGTTTCTTTGTCAGCGTTTTGGTATTAGTTTTGATAAGTTAGTTAATTAGATCATCCATCTATTATAACATCTATTTGTCTTTAGTTGCAGAATTCTGCTTTTTGTGTTGGTACGAGTTTGAAATCACGAACATATAGAAGGTAAGTGTAGTGTAGGTAAGTGGGATGAGAGGCGTTTGTTCTGCAGTGGGACATGACAGACAATTACAGTGCGGAAACACTTTTTCACTTTCGTTTTAATGCTTCTACGGCTAACCAATTTTGATGATTATTTTACCTACAACGACATCTATAAAGACTGATCAATTTTTACTAAAATTCTTAGAATGTTGGTAAAATCGCGAGTATACCACAATGTATCATTAGTTTTAAAACTAGACTAATAAAAACAACCCGACACGTCTTCATAGTACAATCCAAGCGATATTCTATTCAATTACCTCTATATTATACCCTATTTGCTGAGCTATATTGACTTCTATTTCAAATACATTGGGCTTAAAATCGTCTTTGAAGTGTAAAGGGAGGTAGTTTGAAATTTAGGCAATTATCTTAATGTTTGTTTGAGATCTTCTGGGAATTATAGTAAGGAGGTTCTAGACCAAAGTGGCCTAATGACAATAATTTGTGGAATATTTATTTAATATACTGAAACAGGCTTTTGTCAGTAGTTATTTGCATAAACTACACTGCCTTGAAATGTACACTATCTTAACGATAGTAATAAAGCTGAAGCGCTTGTTGTATTGTTGGCTTTTATATTACTCTAGTGAAAGATGGCTTTATTTAAAACAAAGGTTTTTAAGCTACTTTTTATTCCATGGGGTGATAGTAATTATACATATAAAGTGATGAGATAAAAGTAACACATATTGGTGTAAGAGTTAACACATATTGTTCAATATGTTTTTTTTAAGACGTTTGCTCGTCAGGGCTTCTACGTTGCTTGTGGATATTTTAAAATCGTCATAATGATGTTATACGTAATCATGTAAATTCAACATATCAAGATTAATTTAAGAACCGAAATTGAAATCTTTACAAATTGAAACGAAAGCCTTTTTATAATAAAACATGTAGGTTATATAAACTCTATTTTCTTAAAAAAATATAAATAATGAAATTCACTTATCCACAATGTCACATTTTGGATCAAAGGAACAAAAACAATTATGTATTGTTCAGACGTCATGTTTCCGCTCAAAGAAAACATTATAAAGTCTAATTTTATTCGGAGACTTGAAAAAACGTAGTACCTCTAAATATAAATTAATTGAAAAAACATACCCTGAAAAAAAAACGTTCAATGTCATTACTTTTTTACTTATAATCTTTTTGTTACTTAAAAGTTCTGTTCCAATTTAATAATTGACAAAATTAAAATAGGGTATGGAGGATACCGGTTTTAGGGTACTCTTCGAAATTACCCTCCGGAGTCACGGCCATTTTGCAAAAAGATAGTCGATTGGAACCATTCGCCGACCTAATTGGTCGGTCCCGGATTGCTTATAAATTCAAAATTTTATATAAAATATTTTCGGGGCTCACTACCGAATTATTGGTTATTACTTTCCATATTCGTCGAATTTTAAATTGGAATGAAAAGAGAATGCGAAGTACTATTTTGTGAGTAATATAAGTATTTCCGGTTTTGGATTTTGCCGAATATTTTTGGTGAATTAATTAAAGTGTTACCGAAGTATTTAATTTAATAAAAAAGTCATACATAATGAACAGACATTTTAAGTTGCTGCAATAATGCTTGAGGCATAAATATCAGTACACTTTTAATATTAAACCTCCATTTATCTTACAAAAGCACATTGATATGAAACATTTCCAAGGAACTAGGCTATAAAACAAGCGGTATCTCTTTCGCATGAGTTAATCGGTACGTCGCCGGTACATTAATCTACCGGTATTGTAACGAATCGAACGGTATCGTGGAACTGGTAACGTATCTATACAATACCGGTACTGGTACGATAGGTCAACGATACCGCTTTTGATCTTTCAAGAGAAATGTGCCTTGAACGTTTTCTTTGACTAGATTGTTTTAATAATGTTGTTCTTCACTGTATTAATATTCTGGTGGAAAAAATTTTGCCCTGAAGTATTTGTAAAAGCTCTAGAGTGCCACGGTGGAACGAAGACGCCGATGACTACTGTTTTTTTAACGCACAATAAATTATAGTGTTGTTAGTTATATTTAATATAAATTTAAAATATGTCGATGTCGTTATTGCTCCACCGTGGCATCCTAATCTTAGTCAACTGGTTTTGAAGCTATGTTTTTGAAACTCTGGTGTCGCAGTTTTTAGACCTCTTCAAGGCTTCTGACATGGTCTAAGGATTGTAACAAACGGTACTGACTGCTTAACGTGCCGTCCGTAGTACGGTAGCGTTCAGAGAGAAAGCCACTTTCAGCCAGCCTTCCAAGAAGGGGCCGAGCTTCACGTTTGAAATAACGACCGTTAAAAATGTTTTTTCTTAATTGTGTTTAGTGGAAAAAACTCAAAAGATGAGATATTTAGAAAAAATCCATGCCCTGAAAATCAGTACAACAAAGCCTACAAAATAATAACCGTAACCTTGAACCTTGTAGCAAGTATTTAAGTTGAATTTTGTCCCTCGAAAATGTTATTGTTTGTGTAAAAAGAAATGTTTTACAAAAAACAGTACGTAATTAATACCGTAGCATTATCATTTCTTGGTAAAAAAAAATATGTAAATGATATATTTTCAACAATAAACCGAGTTACTTTCGCATGTTCCACTGAGCTATTGTTTCAACTCCAATTTTAAATAATGTATATTCATCAAAACAAAACAATTTGTTTACAGTACCGGTTCAATACCGATTTTATATTATCGTGACGGAAAAATAAAAGTACAATATTTACATAAAGTAAAGCTTGTAATATCCCTATGCTATGCAAGGCCTCTCATCTCACTGAAGATATGTTTATCTAGTTTCTTAGATAAGCCCTTACAAATAAACAAAATTAGAAACTTTACCTCTTTATAATAAAAGTACAGTTTAAACTCATGCAAAGGTATCAATATTTAGACCCAACGTACTGTGTTTCTCAAGGGTGAATATTTCATTTGGACTACAAATTATGACTGTCAAGTCGGTGGCAAAAAGTGTTTTCCACAAAACAGCCGAAATATTTTCTTTAAAAACACAAAATGCTTGCAAAATATGTTACAATTGTCTTTGAAAAATAACATTTTGGTGGCCTTTTTCCGTTGTTTTATTTCCCATCGGGTTACTGTCAATAAACGATTCGGTCATGTTTTTTTCCAAATAGTTCAAGCAATGCTTGGCGTACGTTTCCACAGAAGCGGAGTGCGTAGCTCAATTGACCAATCACGACGCATTAGGAAAAGATTATGACGATGTCAATGCGTTGTGATTGGTCTCCACTCCGCTCCGATAGAACCGTATCCTTAGGTATACGAACAAGTAAACGACCATTTGTCATACAATAATTAGGGTGAACTCATCATAAATTTAAGAGAAATGCTCTTGTTCGTGATTCCGATGCAGAGTCTCCATCTATTTCTATTCAGTGCAAGCTTCACATCTCTATACGAAATGACAGACACTTTTTCTATAATCGTATTCTAGGCCTGCCCAGTCGTCGCTTTCAAAGTCAAATATTTTTATTCAGTTTTGGCCCCATAGAGGCTCTTTTGAACGTACCACCCATTCGGAAGAACAACTTTCCTTCGACTTTACCTTCCATGATGTCATTTATGTATCCGTCATGTTGTACGAGATGTCCTATCATGACCGTGCACTAGCGTCAATTAGTTTCTAATGATATGTAACGTAACAAGCCAACCCTTACCTGTCCATCATGACTCCTTCGGGGCGGTCTATCGCGAGGATGCCCGGCCTCGCCGCGGAGTACACGTAGACCCTCACATCGGACTTGTACCACTTGACGCTGTGCATCTCGCCACAAGACATGCTGTCGACGCGGCAGCGCAGGCGGGTTGTCTCGCCGACCAGCGCTGAGGCGTGTTCTGTTGGCAAGCGAAGGGTTAAATTGAGTATGATGTCTGAAAACTGGGAAGTAAAGGGTTAAATTGTAAAAATAAGTCCTGGTAAGTAATGTGCGTGCATTTGTTAAATTGGTCGGGCCAATCAAATTCATGTTGTTTTCCTAATTTTTAAACATGGCTCAGGTTCCAGATGACTTACCCTGAGTAGGAAGCGTAGCGATTAAGACTTGTGCTCGTCTTTGAACTGATAATATCAATGAGAAGTGAGGCCTTTGACTAGGAGTTGGTCATTACAGGCTAATACTTTACTTTTACGAACGAACTTAAAATCTTGAAACAAATTTTGAATAATTTTTTATGATAGGCTAAGCGTGTTTAGAAAATAACCTCTCGACATACCCACAGTTATACATACTCGTATCCTTCGATACGCGGTAGTGCCCAAACAAAAAAGCTAGAACTGTCCACCCATCGAAAGAGCGACTGAGCTGCACGTTGCTTTACATTATCAATTAACACATCACTCAATATACAGAGAATAATACAAATAATAAATACAAAAGACGCTAATTTTATTTCTCAAAGACATTGAACCAAATATGCACCCGATTCCCATCTGATTGGCTGCAAAACTTTAAACGGGTCTGATTGGTCGATATTATTTCCGACGAAGATAAATCATGAGTTTGCAACTAAAAACCGACAGCCCCCGAAGTTAGCCGAGTATATAAATCGCCGGCCAATTACATTTTTTATTGAAGGAACTTGAGAGAGATATTTCTTTTTTATAGCTTTACTTTAGATCGTGTGTTATTTACTGTGGGATTTAGACCCTCTAGAGTTAGTGCTTCGTCAAGTACTTGGTGTTTTTATTGTTCACTTCTGGGCTGGTGGCGGTTGAGGGTTGAAGATTTTCTGATCTGTAACTGTTATTTATGATTATCGGTTCGAATATTATCAGTTTTTTTTATTATGTTCCTAATATTTATGGAAACCAGTTAACCAGAAACCAGTGAGGTCACGTATCTTTCTTCTTCTTCTTCTTCATCGAGTGGATGGTCAATCTGACCAATACTGGTGTCAGAGTTATAGAGCCGCTGAGCCTCTGACATGTCCTTGAAGTCTACCAATAGTGCATCTGGAGTAGCGGGTTCGATTCCCGCCCGGAGCCAATATGAGAAGACATAGTAGTTGGCGACGACGTCTGGGTGTCAATATTTGTCTACGTATATGTAGTAGTATCAGTGAGTTAGATTCCATATTACAAGCTTAGAGCTTAGTTTGGGTCTAATTAACCGTGAGTGAATTTGTCCGGGTATTGTCCAGGTATATAACCGTGGGCGTCTATAATTGCCTTAAGTGCTTTGTGTAATGTTTAATAATATGTTATCTATCAAGCTGTTGATGCTCCAAAATATAAATAAAATAAAATAAAATAAAATATCTGGAGCCTGGTTTATAAAACGACATTACATTTGTCCAGAACGACTTAATTATGTTATTATATATTGTCTCATGAATGACTGTCTAAGTAAAACGATAAGAACAGTACCAAATAACGCTCTAGAAAGAATAAAAGTCCGACGTACTAAAATGTTTATATTGTATAATATCACGAACTTTAACGGGGATATTGCGGGCGAAACCATGGAGAACAGCCAGTAACAAATAAGGATTTGTATGTTTGTAAACTTGCGAACAAACTTTGAAAGCAACTTCAATATAATTTCCGAGCGAAAACTACCCTCAAAAGGCTAAATGAACCAAAATCAAACCTTAAGCAAAACCTACTGTGGCAGAACAATAAAAATTTCCGCCATTCCGCAAAACGACGAGTACCTACATTATTATACGCAACATTAACAACTTTAGCGCTACATAAATTTTCGGCCAGTTCACAAAGTTACAGATCGCGCCAGTTTTGTTACGATCCAAGTTCGAAATGATTAAGCGGCTTCGATGCGATTCCTTTTTGTTTGTTAGACGGGTAAGTGTAGTAACAGAACTAACATTCTACATACATCAGATTATTATAGACTCATTGCCGCGGTGACTAAAATAATCTATAGGATTCCTAGATTTTACTAGTACTATGGATATATTTTCAAAAGTGACTTATTTTATACGGACTATAGAAGCGGTATAAAAACTCCGATACCAGAGTTGGCCCCTAACGTCCTCGAACTTATTACTCAGTAAACAATTATTAAGCAACGTGTAGCCAATCATTGAATGGATGGCAGATAGTGGTTAATATTATAAATAAAAAATAAATTAAAAAAAACATAGTCTAATATTGAGAACCTCCTCCTTTTTTTGAAGTCGGTTAAAAAGTTATTTACACAAATAGAGTACAAAAACAAAAAATACAAAATTAAAACTAAAATATTGCGGAGGCGTCTCAGCTGAGGCTGCACCGAGGCCGAGGTCTCGGTACAGCGCTGGTCTTCAGACGCCGCCCGCTCTGGTAGACTTAGAAGGGTATCCTTATTAGGTACCTATTTATAGGATCAGGTACCTCTTGTGGGAGAGTGAAAGGTATATCAGTTACTAATTTTACAATTTCGGCAAAAGATTTCTTGAATCGGAAGGATTATTTCTAAAATTAACTTTTAAATCCAATCCTACGCTACTCGGTAACCATTGTGTTCCGAGAAGACAAAGTTTTACTTTAGTTTTCTAAAAATATATAATCTAAAAATAAATAGGTGTTGATATAAAAGAGCGGAAGAGTTTGATCTTTTATTTGTTTGAACGCGCTAATCTTAAAAACTTCCGAACCGATTTGAATAATTCTTTTTGTACTGAATAGCCACATTCAACGAAAAGGTTAAAGACTAAAGCGCCATTTACATGATGCAAGTTTCTTGCCTGTTGCATACAATAAAATTGAAGCAATTATTTTCTTGCATGGTCTAAACAGTACGTAACATTTTGATCTTTTGCGCAAGTTTTGCTTGCCAAAATTGTCTTGGTGTAAACAGCACATACAAAAATTTCTTAGGCGATTCTTGCATTCAATTTTCTCTTCATTTGCCAACATGAGTGCAATAAGTGAAGGTATGTTAATCGTTGCTGCTCCTCTGAGACAAGAAATATTGAGAAATCGTCGTAAAAAGAGGTGTTGGATCAAAAAATGGATAGCAAGAAGAGGAGTTCTTGGAGAGTCTAACAATCTTTGTGTAGAATTACAAATAGAAAATTTTATTTTGTTTGTAATTTCCTTAGGTCCCAAACCGTCAACTCCAAATTCTTGTGCAAATGCAGCATTACGTGCATCACGATTCTTGTAGTTTACATTTTCAGTGTCCCACAAACACTCATGGCTGCGGTAAATATCTATAAACTTTAATAAGTCAGCAGAACCAAATTTTAATACCTTTTGACTCATATTTTTTTATAAACAGACTCTACAAAACCTCCCAATACTTGAATGAAAAATTTGACAGCGCAAATACGTGCAATACTTGAAGCAACCCGTCAATGAAATGGTACACGCACATACAACTCTCTGTTTAGATAAGTCAAAACTTGAAAGCAATAATCTCCTAAACATTATTGTATTGGTCTAAACAGAGGACATTTGCAACTATTTTCAGTCAAGAGTTGCATTCAATAATTGCGTTCAATTTTTTTACTTGTATCCTCGTGTAAACAGTTGCGTACAATTCTTGAAGGGCAATTATCGCACTTCATTTATTGCATTCAATAATTGCACTTGAATGTACAAGAAAATTGTATCGTCTAAATCACGCTTAACAAATTTCCCACGGGAACGGACACAACGTGGGTAAAACCGCGAGGCGCTGCTAGTAACCTATAAATAAATATGACAAAAAATATCAGAAGTGTGAGTCGATCAAACTTTTATATTAGAAAAGTTGTATCCCGCATGGCTGTAACGAGTTGCTTTCGAATTACTTAATTTGAACTAAGTGTAAGCTTCGAACTTATTTATAGCGATTCATGAATTTGTGATAACTCGATCAAATTTAAATTTTAATACGTTTGTAAACAGCTATCGTGCGAGATTAGTTTTGAGTTAATCAAAAATGTTTGTACTGCATTTTTCTGAACATGTTTGAGTTTTTTGACCTACCTATCTGCTATCAGTTCTGTTTAAAAAAGGTGACACTGATGAGACAATTTTACATTAACGTTTACTGCTGCGTAAGCGTAAGTTGGAGCAACCCGACTTACTAAGTAAGTTCGAGTAGGCTAGTGGCCAACCCTGGTGGCGGAATTTTTAGACCGCCCAAAGGCCTCCGACATGGTCTAACGATTGCAAAAACCGAGACCGACACGTGCCCTCCGAAACACGGTAGCGCTCAGATAGAAATGCCACCCATCCAAGTAGGGTTCGAGCTACACGTTGCTTTACAGTAGGAGTGAGCTAACATCGCTCAGTCAAAATGCGCCACGAGCACTAGAGTTACTATACGAGTATTATACTTTTACCATACTATTTCGATAGTATCTCTTAGTAGTGTATAGAAAGTGCACTCCTGTTAATAATTCAATAAATTTTATAGCAAAATACAGTTCAATAGAAACGAAAGAGGCGAAGGTGCTACTCTGAAAATGGAATCGATATTTATTTTTAAAATGTTTCGAAACTAGACATGACTTCTCGAGGTTCGTGGTAGTTCGATTGTGGGTTATAAAAGATGAACTATTTTCGTTAAGAAGAAGGTAACCAGTATTTAGTTTTGTAACCTGTTAGTGTATACTTGGTATACTTGTGTTATTTACGACTGACGGGATGCCACGGTGCAGTGACGGCGACTAGCGAAGTTTTTGAACAAAATAAAAAAGTATAAGCTTGTAATGTCCCACTGCTGGGAAAAGGCTTCTCATCTCACTGAAGATATCAGTGCAGTGACGAGGATTAGGCGTAATCACCACGCTTGCCAAATGCGGGTGATTTCAAACCCGATCCATGTTTGAAAAGTAGGAAATATGTTTTCACTGGGACCCGGGAATTGAACCAAGGGACCTCAGTCTTGGCAGGCGAGTGCACATACCACTAGACCATCAAGGCGTTTTGAACAAGGAACACATAATTGTTATTTCTTTCTGTATTTCTGAATTTGTCTTAAAGCTCTGAAACGGCGGCTTGCACAAGAACTATTATTAGTACACAATCCTATGAATATCTATTTAGTGCCTAAATATGTAATAGAAACAAAAGCTGTTCAATCAAAATTGTATTCTATAGTGCACTTAATACAACACTATTTAAAACGAACGTCATTTGTTTATAAAACACTAGCAGCGCCCCGCGGTTTTACCCGCGTTATGCCCGTTCCCGTGGGAATTTCGGGAATTTTTTTACATAAAAACCTTCCTCTTAAATCACTCTACCTATTACAAAAAACCGCATCAAAATCCGTTGCGTAATTTTAAAGATTTAAGCATACAGACAAACAGAAGACAAACAGACGCGTCTTTGTTTTATACTATGTAGTGATATTAAGGCTCCAAATAAAATTAAGAATGCCTATACATTCCCTTAGTGTAGACACGAATACTTCATCTTCTTAAACATCGAGCACCAACCCTTCACCCAAGTCCTGTTTAAATCTTTCTTGACAACCCCCTCAAGTCAAGTGCTCTATATCAAATCAAATTATAACAAAGTACTACCGTCCGTCCGTCTGTCACTGAGTTTGTGAGCACCCTTGAAGTGTCACGATCAGACTACCGGGCCTACCTTTGTGTATATGTATATTCGAGTTGGTGTAATATCTAGGGCATTTGCTTAATAGCAATGCCTCGCGATTTTACAAGTGTTGTACATTTTTCTGTAGGATTTTCGGGATAAAATATATAAAATAACCTATATTCTTTCTCTTGAATGCAGTTATCTAATAGAAAAATAATTCAATTCGGACCATATCGGACTGGCAGTTCCTGAGATTAGATTCAAAGAATTGCAACAAAAATGCATACATTTATAATACTAATATCCTTCTCTTTAACTTCATAATACTTTGGAGATTTCAGTCTTAACAAAAACTACACATTGACACTTGTCAATTGACACATTGACACTTGTCAAGTGACACATTGACACTTTGCAATTGACACATTGACAATTGTCACATTGACACATTATCACTTGACATCGAGGCGTCAATGATCAGTAGTCGATAAAAATATTTTTGATAAAAAAGAAGGTTGTAGTGTGGCACGTACCTTCATTTACCACCCTACATCACAAGGTAATCATTACCGTCCGTAGTAACATCTGTAATGACCAAAAACCCAATTCTTTGAATATAATCTTTTATATCTGTACGAAACATTGCCAATTATAACTTCCTTTAAAGCAACAGAAACGTATACAAATAAAATAAAGGCCTCAACGTACCGCGGGCCATTGATAACTCGCAAGTTGTTCAAATTCTCCAGCTCACGGCTTTTGACGCGAGCTTTTTGTATGTGACGTGTATTTTATTTTTTTATTGAACTTTCAAACGATACGGGGGAAACGAAATAGATTTTTTAGCTTTTCAAAAGTATAGAAATTGAGAGCCTCTGGTTTTTGAAGTGGAAAATCTCAGTTATTTGACGTCTGGTATTTTTTGTCGTTTTTATGTAAAATCAAAATAGCATTTTTATGACTAGATTTTTTGAAAAAAGAATACAGCATTACATCTTAAAAACGATTGATAAGTTACGTAAGAGTCGTAAAAGGTTACAAAAATGGCTAGTAAACATTATCGTCGCTGCTCTCTGGTAATAGAATTTAAAGTTAAACCAATAATAACTATTCTACTAATATAAATGCGAAAGCTTAGGAGGATGGACGCACTCTTTCACAAAAAAAAACTACTTGACGGATTTAGATGAAACTGTACAGTAATATAAGTAGGTTACACATAAGAATAACACATGGGATACATTTTATCCCAAAATTCCCGCAGGAACGGGTACAACGTGAGAAATACCGCGGGGCGCTAGTAAAAAGCATAAAAAAGATCGAGTAATTTAAAACTTTCGGGTTCAAAACAACTCGTCAGTTCAAATCCCGCCAGTTTCCTCAGTCTAAAGAGAATACATTCACTTTGTCCAGTCTAGTAACGGCATTAGTTATAGTCTGCAATAAGTTATGGCGTCTACACACTGGCGGTAACAAGGTAATCTGTCAGTTTACAGATTGCGCAGTGCTCCGAGCAAACACTACAATGTGGTGAGGATGTAGAGATGCTGGATACGACTCGTGTGACAGAAGATCTTAGTACGGAAATGGTGAATAGTTTAGTGCCTTGTCATTTTATAAAATTTGGTTATTTTGATTGAGGTGTTTTGTAGAAGTTCAGAAGTTGGAATATGACAAGGTTCCAGCTTTATTAACTTTGTTACCATATAAACCATTTTACCATTTAAACCATTTATTTCTACACCACATAATATAGAACATGAAAAGAAGCAATACTTAGATACTATAAATTAAATACTAAAATATATGAAATTAAAACTAAGCACAGTGGCAGTGATGTAGAGGACAGTTAGACGTTTCTTTGAGTCTAATGTCAATACTGTGGTGGCTTTCGTATTTTGTATTTCTTTATGTGTATGTTTAATATTTCTGGCATGTTTTTTGTAATTGTTATTTTTAATATGAATAAAAATTGCTTGTATTTGTTTAATAATTAACCGAATTCATTTTCAAAGGTGTCAATATATTTGAAAATAATTTTCAGAAATAAATAAAATAAACATAAAAACGTAACTCATTAAGCTATAAATAACGATATCTACTTAGTTACGAATATTTAAAAAAATAATAACATGACTAGAACCACTCGAAATAAGATCGTCATAATATGATTATTCGTCCTAAAATAGTCTGCCGTCAACGTCTTCGAAACTACTCAATTACGAAGCCACTTCCATGTACCCTAGATCCGGGTCTATCAGCTAACTCCACACCAGCTTTATTAAATTTCAAACACTTGAAATTCTCTATAAAGACGTACATGCCGAGAGTCTGAGCAGACTTAACTTAAGACTGTACTTAGACAGTATAGACAAGATTATGAAAATATATGAAGACTATCGGCTAAAGGACTTTCTTGTGCCATCCTACTAATATTATAAATGCGAAAACTCTTAGTGTCCGGTACACACTAAGCCACTTTATTTTAAGTGAGCTGTAACCTATAGTAATTGATTTCGATATAGTATTAAGAGTTCACATGAGTTCACATTTTTTTACTCCAAAAGAGAGCTTTTCGCGCGATTTATAAATTGGGGTCACGTGAGTCACTAAGGGAACGTTTTAAATCCAGTCGAATTCTTACCGTTCCTTCGTTATATATATTTGAAAATATAATGTATGCCCGCCGAAACTTGAGTAACCTTAAGGTGCGCGGAGATCACCACAGTTTTAATACGCGAAATAGAAATAAGCTTGCTGTTGTTAAGTCCAGGTTAGCGCGAACCGGGAAGTCTTTCATTGGTAGATGTATTCAATTTTATAATAAAATTCCCAAGGAGGTAACTGGGCTTAGTGAAGGTAAATTCAAATCATACGTTAAAGACGTTTTATTGACTAAAGCATACTATAGCGTTACTGATTACATTGAGGACAAATATGTCTGGAGTCAAATTCCTGCACCAGCAAGTCAAGCTGATTTTGACATGTAATCTATACTTATAAGTATTAAATTGTATTATACCTTGACTTAAAAAAAAATAACCAGCAGAGTTTCTTGCCCATTCTTCTCTGCTGATGTTCTTCCGAATGGGTGGTACGTTCAAAAGAGCCTCTATGGGGCCAAAACTGAATAAAAATATTTGACTTTGACTTTGACTTTGACATGATTCGATTTAAGTGGAACAATTTAAGTTGCTCAAATTATTTCAAATATGTCTTGTTCAGATGGTACGTTACAGTTGATAACATTTTGATAACTAAGTTGTTTCATCCATTTCCTTTACCCACTGAGTTTTAAAAAGACATGGGTTTAATATAATATAATCTTATATATAAAATTCTCTTGTCACAATGTTCGTTCCCGTACTCCTCCGAAACGGCTTGACCGATTCTCATGAAATTTTGTGAGCATATTGAGTAGGTCTGAGAATCGGCCAACATCTATTTTTCATCCCGAAATTCCCGCGGGAACGGGTACAACGCGGGTGAAACCGCGGGGCGCAGCTAGTATAATATACATATTCATAATATACATATACAAAATATACATATATAATAATATAATACCCAGACAAATTCGCACCCGGATTATTAGACCCAAAGTAAGCTTTCAGCTTGTACTATGGAATCTAACTCACTGATACTACTACATATACATACACAAATACTTTATAAGAATATACATATAATTGAAACCCAGACGTAGTCACCATCAACTATGTCTGCGAACCCGCAACCCCCGACAAAGTAAGCGCTCTCACTGTGCCAACGAGCTTACTAACAAGTCTATAAAATTGAATTGAAAACAAACAACACGACAACACAATATCGACCAGCGTAAACAGACCTTAAAATCGTAAAATTTAAAGCGAAAACCAGCTAATGTCCACTACAAACTACGCAACGATTCGATAATCCGGAACAGAGCAACTTAGCTGGAAGCAATTGTGTCGTGTTTAGTATAGAGTTATGAAAATTAATACAGAATGGGGATTAAATCCCGATATAGGATATTAAGTACGGATTGGGTACACCACGTTTTGCGGTACAATTTGTTTTGAATCAAAGGATTATAATATTATTGGTTTAATTTAACTACGTTGAATACAATGCGCTTTTGTTTTATTTTCATCCATTCATTTCGAGTAGATTAGTTGCTAAAGCTAGTGGTGGAGTTGGTAGACCGCCTAAAGGCCTCCGACATGGCGACACACATGATTGTTAGGGTTCCGTGCTCTAAGGGTCAAACTATTACTATTACTCCGTTGGTCTGTTTGTACACTGTATCTCATGTATCTCATAAACCGTGATAGCACAGATGAAGCATTTCATCTCAAATACTGGACATAGATTATAATAAACCATCAAGCGGGAGTCCGACTCGAACTTGACCGTTTTTTTATTATAATTTAGATTTGTTATTCGTTACATCTTCTACTATATAAAAATAAGTCGGGTTTTCCTCCCTGACCCTATAACTCCAGAACGCACGAACCGATTTCCACGGTTATGCATTCGTTGGAAAGGTCTCGGGCTCCGTGAGGTTTATAGGGAATAAAAATCTCAAAATGCCCACAGGAACGGGGGCGCTGCGGGCGAAACCGCGGGGCACAGCTAGTTTTTAATAAAAATGCATTTCGAAAATATTTAGTTCCTATATCATGTAGGATCATAATTTAAAACATAAATTACTTCTGCTTACTAAAATACTAACTAACTAACTCTACTCAAGTATTATTTTCAAACCAAACTACGCCAATTATAAAATATCATTCCCAAACTCCAAAAACTTAACCCAACATTTTTAACGACGTATTCAAACTCGGCAACTAAGTTTCTCGTGTGTACACAGCCTTATGAGGCAATGTAACAACGAGTTCGCTCGTGTACAAGCGACTTTACAATGGCAACTTTTCGTACCACTTATGTTTACAAACTTTTGGAATAAACAAAATGGAATTTTACTTTACAATTAACAAGCTCGTTGGCGCAGTGGCATGTGAGAGCGCATACTGTGTCGGGGGTTGCGGGTTCGAATCAACGGAGTCGATAATAATTATGTGAAGACATAGTTGTTGACGACGTCTGGGTGTCAGTTGTATGTATATTACACTACCACGACGTATTCTAATGTAACTGATACTACAAGACAAATTAATTAAACCAAATAGCACTTTAACTCTTTCACATAAGAATTAAATTACAATAACGATACATCTCAGCACTACAATAGTCGAACCAAAAATTACCTAAACTCTTTGCGTTAAGAGTGATATTAGCATAACTACATCTCTTAGCCTAGTGATCCACTTACATACATAATACGGATCAATGTTTGACCTCTAGACTCTTTACTTTCATGTTGCGCTTAGACCTTAATAGTGTAGACTAGTTTTAAGGTTGTGTTAAATTCTAATTCGTTGTTAAACTGTTCAGGTTTCTCTTTAAAGTCATGCAGAGTGACCCAATTAATATAAATACGAGTATACACCCGGACTAATTCACACACGGTTAATTAGAATTTAGACCCAAACTAAGCTCTAAGCTTGTATTATGGAATCTAACTAACTGATACTACTACTACTAACTACACATACATACACAAATACTTTATAAGAATATATTTAGTAACTGTACTCTTTCTCGCAAAAACTGCTGAAAGGATTTGGATAAAACTTTACAGTAATATAGGTAACACATGGGATACATTTAATCCCGAAATTTCCGCGGGCGCTTCCACTTGAATTATTCTATCTATTTAAAAAAACCGCATCAAAATCCGTTGCGCAGTTTTAAAGATCTAAGCATATATTGAGACAGACAGACAGTGGAAAGCGACTTTGTTTTATACTATGTAGTGAAAAGTAAATAATGAAATCTATGAACAAACATAAGCCTCCCATACTTCCTCCTCACATAATGGGTAAAACACATCTCAAAAGCACTCCACAGATAAATCGGTGAGCACACCACGATTGGTAACATCTATTTGAAAAATAGCGTCTCTCAAGCACGACAATTTGTCGCCCGTGATATGTCGCCCGGCAATTTGTCGGGGCGGTTTTTTTGTCATCTTGTACCTTAAGGGTGGTTATAAATAACATCTAATGACCTTTTATGTTTGAAGATTTGGAGGGCAGTTTTTGATTTAAAGGTCCCTCTGATTTAGTGGTTTTGATTTTTATGGGTAGAGTTTTGAATGAACATTTTTATTCTTTTTTTGAGTATTTTTGAAGTGAAAGTAGTTCAAGCATCTTCTTATTACCCAACTAGCAGCGCCTTGCAATTTTACCCGCGTTGTGTCCGTTCCCGTAGGAATTTCGGGATTTTGTATACATACAAACCATTATATAGAATCACTCTATCTATTTAAAAATCCGCCTCAAAACCCGTAGCGGTCAGATAGAAATGCCACTAACGGCCACCCATCCAAGTAGGGGTCGAGTTGCACGTTGCTTAACTTACAATGCACTTACATCGCTCAGTCAAATTACGCCACGAACACTACTAAAAATATCAATTAATCGTAACAAACTTGTATTTATTTTACTTCACTAATGGATTACCCATCAAACTAATAGTAAAACATCAATCTCACGTTTCATTTTGATTTGAAATATCATTTTAAAACCACACATACGTTTTATTATTCACAAACTGAGGTAAATTGATATTACGAATGTATTGGAAATATTAATTATTTATTTAAAATACATAAAATCTATACTAACATAATAAAGCTGAAGAGTTTGTTTGTTTGAACGCGCTTATCTCAGCAACAACCAATCCAATTACTCATTATACAGTGTGCCCGACGTCTCGGTGGTCTAGTGGTAAGTGCAATGCACTCACCTGCCAAGACTGAGGTCTCGGGTTCAATTCCTGGGTCCAGGGAAAACATGTTTCTTGCTTTTGAAACATGACTCGGATTTGAGATCACCAACACGAATTTGGCATACGTGGTGATACGCCTAATTCTCCTCTGTACTGATATCTTCAGTGAGACGAGAGGCCTTTGCCCAGCAGTGAGACATTACAGGCTCATACTTACAACTTACTACCCAAAGAACACCAAGAATATCGTTCAGATAATTGTCAAGTCTATCAAGGAACTCGCGCGAATGTGGTTAGGCCTTTACCACCAAAATTTAATAAAAAACCGGACATATTCACACACGGTTAGTTAGCCCCAAACTAAGCTCTAAGCTTGTATTATGGCGCGTAACTAACTGATTCTATTACATATACTTACATGAATATTTAACTGATACTATTACATTAATGACATAATTAGTGTAATTGACACTCAGACGTCGTCGCCAACAACAATGTCTGCACGCTAGAATAGAATCCGCAACCCCCGTCACAGTAAGTGCTGTCACAATCTACTGTGCCAACTTGTCTACAACTCTACAGAATGTCCCAAAAAACTGTCTAAACAAATCGACTATCGAAAAAACTTTTATCGAAACTAGTTTGCACTTTATTCAAAATTCAAACAGTCTATTCTAGAACATTCTAGAATGCACTGGAATCTGTCTATCAGTTTGTAGACGTGGCAATTAGGAACATAAGCTGTAACGATCGTCGTTTACGCCACGCCGTCGACACGGAATCGGCACGTTGTCTAATTGACAACAGAACGACACTAGTTACACGACGTTTTTAGAGTTAGTGTTGTAGATTTAAACTAGTTTTGTTTGCAGCTATTTCGGTTGTTTGTTCTTGTTGGCTATTTGGTGCTGAGTGGAGCGGTGTTTGGTGGAACCAATTTTGTGTTTTTTTTTAATGGTTAAATGTATGTTTTTTATTTCAAAAATAGTTATTTGTCTGTAAATTATAAGACAGGTTAATTTGAAATGAAAAAGGTAAGTAGGTACTAATTTCAATAAAAAATATATTATAGATAGAATTACTATCTATAGTTATGTAATAACGCTGAAGAATCAACTAACACATTCACATTCAACGTGAAAGTTATAGGCTATTTTTCATTCCAAAATTTCCACGGAAACGGGCACAATATGGGTAAAACCGCGGGGCACTGCTTGCATAATATAAATAAAAATAAATACATGTTTATATCTCAGGTATACTCCAATCAAAAAAACAAAACACCAACATGTCTACGGTTCCCAGAACTTAAAAGCGACGCCGACAAACACCAGTTGATTAAAACTAAACCTTCACTCGGACAAAAGCTTTCAAACAACACTAACTACTGAAACTGATTCGCAAATATTTGAACAAAACGAAAACGTTTTAAATAACAGTTTATTTAAAGCTTACGGATTTGTCGGGCGATTTGATTTGGTGCCAATTAAATCGACTGCACTTTTAAAAGCCTATACTAAATACTGATAGAATCAGTTTACTGATAAATTCAGTAACGCTTGTACTCACAGACGTAAAATTCTTCTTTAGCAGAGAGTAGCGTTCGTGGAGTACTTAGACTAAGCGATGTTAGTTCATTGCGATTGTTAAGCAGCGTGCAACTCGCCCCCTACTTGGATGGGTGGCCGATAGAGGCATTTCTATCTGAGCTCTACCGTGTTTTGGACAGCACGTTAATCAGTCGGTCCCAGTTGTTTCAATCGTTAGACCATGTTGGAGGCCTTTAGGCGGTCTAACAACGCCAGGTTTGGCCACTAACCTACTTGAAATGATTGAATGAATCAGCAGAGATTTAATAGCAGAGTAGCATTTGACGTCTCTAAGTAAGGGCGTAAATACTATTCTTTCGCAATCTTCCTCAATCCTTATCAAAATCAACCAAACTAGTGTTTGCTTCGGAAATGAGTTTAACACCCCAGAAACCGCAAAGCATAGCTATTTATAAATACCAAAACTTAGACCCAACAAGGCGACGTCATATCAACCGTAAGCACACATAATCTGGCGTCAAGCGACGTAAATTACGCCTCGCTCGAGGCCACAATATGCTAATGCAAAGGGTTAAGCACCGAGTATGTTTTAAGTTACTACAACTTCCCAACTTGCTTATGTTAGAGTTATTGAGTGAGCGAAGTTTGTTTAAGAGCCATCTAGCGGATTAGTACGGTACTGTTATGAGGAAACTAGTTTTTATTGGCGGAATTTGACAGGGTATTGATGTGTGATTTTTATTTAAATATGGAATGAGAATTAAGTGTTTGATTTTAAAATTAAATAGCTCACTTAACTGCCACACTCAGCACTGCATGAAATCGACACTTCAATATTTGATGTAATTTTACATACATAAATGTCAAAATCACTGTCAGATTATTTTAGATGGTTGCCCACATTAAGCGGGAAGCTTATAAGCTAATTTTCATCCCGAAATTTTCATGGGAACTGATACAATGCGGGTAAATCCGCGGGGCGCTGCCAGTCCTTCCTACTAATATTATTAATGCGAAAGTTTGTGAGGATGTTTGTTTGTATATTACTCTTTCACGGAAAAACGGATTTAGAGCAAACTTTACATATAGGTTAGACATCAGAATATCACATAAGATAAATTTTATCCCGAAGTTCCTGCGAGAACGGGTACAACGCGGGTGAAACCGCGGGGCGTGACTAGCCTTATGTATATCCAAAGACGGGTATTGCCATAACACAAACAAACTGAATCCCGATTAGTTATCATAATCATTGGAGTGTATTAATCCGAAGTTGTATTACCATGAAAATTAATTTGCCAACTTCCTTGAGTATAGTTGTGTATACACAACACTGTCCATTCGTTAGTAATCCGATTAACTTAACTTGGGTTTGTTCGTAAGGGACTATTTAAATGTATGTAAATCATTTATTGGGAGTTTAATTGGTGTCAGTAACTTTGGTAATAGTGTAAAGTAATTTGCTAGGTTGGAACGTGCCTTTAGAACTACATGGTATAAAACAAAGTCGCTTTCCACTGTCTGTCTGTCCCTATGTATGCATGTTTAAAACTACGCAACGCATTTAAACTCGGTTTTTTAAAATTGATAGAGTGATTCAAGAGAAAGGTTTGTATGTAATCCCGAAATTCCTACGGTATCGGGCTCAACGCGAGTTAAACCGCGGGGCGCTGCTAGTTGATGATATTTAAAGTCTGTACGATTAGTTCACACAACAGGCAACACAGTCTGATTTTTTTATTGGTTTGATTGAAGGTGCTAATCTCAGAAACTACCAATTCAATGTAAATAATTATTTTTGTAATGGACAGCCACATTCAACGGGAAGGATCCTAAGCTAATTGTTCCCTAAAATTCCCACGGGAACGGGCACAATTCGGATGAAAATGCGGGGCGCTGCTAGTCATCTGAATATTTTTAAATTATTTTTACATTTTAAATTGTTTTTTATTTCATTCAAATCCAGCTTTCGTTCCATTTAAACATGTTTTGAACACCAGTCGTGCAAACGAGGCCTCATAGTCGTCCAAATAAGCTATCAATACCATATGTATGAATACACCATCACATAAAAAATAGCCCTATTTTTAATATAAAATACCAGGAAAAATTATTTTCGTATCGGGAAAAATATAGATATTATAGTAATCATAATAAATCAAACTCTTTTATATAAATAGCACAAATTTCTTAGAACCACTCTAATCGATCGTCCCGCACAACACCGAAATTCCCAATTGGCATATTTTCGTTGGTATCAGTTTATTTAGTACAGACACATTAATAAATCATTCTCATCGGAAACGGGTCGGCAGCAGACGAATGACGCTTGCGAAGGCCCACAATAAATAATATCTAATGGTATTTTTTCGGACGTAATGTAAGACGTAATAGATACTTTTTTGTGAGCACCGATATTGTCAAGGTATTCAATTTTATTGGATATCTTAGTTGCGATTATTTTCGGTTTTATTGAGCAAATATATTAGGGTAGTAATTTATTTGAGGAAAGGTTTTGTGGACTGTTTTATTTATATTCAAGTATTTCTGTTTTCGGGATGAAAGTAAAAATAGGAGTTTTGTAGGTTTGGAGTGTCTGTCTGTCAGATGTTTCATAGCTATTATATAGATGGACCAATTTTTATTTAGTTTTTGGGAATTTTGAGCTACAATTTCCAAAAGTTGCATGTGATTTTCACATAAACTACTGAACGGATTTTCAAAGTGAGTAATGGTTTATGAGAAAGGTTTGTTTGTATTTATCATTCCAAAATTCCCACACGAGCGTGTAAACCGGGGGTAAATCCGCGGGGCACTACTTATTTTATGGTACACATTGGTGGGATGTTTTAAGTCTCGTTTGAGTTAAGTATTATTGTTAGTTTGTATATACAACTTGAAACTATTTTCAGAAAGGTTATGTACCAACAAACAAAGGTAACAATTTCTAAAAGATTCCTTGAAAACAATCATTATTTTAATCCAACAAAACTAATTTAAAGTTTTAATTTCAATATTTAATATCTTGAACTTTGAGACGTCAATCAAATAAGTAAAAGTCGAAAGAAACTTTCTTCGAAAAAACTTAAAAATTTTCACATAGTGTGCGGCCACAGTGAATGCGCGGTGGCTTACGCGGTGACTTACGCGGTGGCTTACGCGGCGGCGGCGGCGGAGGTGGCCACACTGAGGCGCGAGCTCTAGTAGCGATCAGACGTATATCAGGGGTTGCAAACAATTTTCGATCAACAATACACAACTAGATTTCGGGTCACGTACAAAATCAAAGCTAAAAAATCTCCTCGTGAATTACGTGTCACAGCTTATTTTGTTTACTACCCAACTGACCAAAAAGTTTTAAAACAGTTCGAAGTTCAACCTAATTACAACCATGACACCTAGCAAATCTTCAAATATTTAAAATTACTACTGTCACTTAGAAACGAAAAGACAACATTTAGTGTGAAATCAACCTTAACGACCTACAAATAAAGTATTTTATTCCCGTGTTTACCTTCCTTTCGTTTCGTTTCTTTTAGAAGAACTACAGATGGAATGGAGTCGTGTTGAACACTTAAATAATTTGTAATATGCACGTAAAAGTTTACTTAAAATTATTTATGTTTTGGGCTATCTAGGTTTGATAGTATACATACTTGTTTTCATTACGATTTTTTTGATAAACTTGATAGTATAACTCTGCAAATATAGATCCTAGCGTATATATTAAATAATAATGATCAAACTTACTGTCATTTTTGCTCTAGAGTTGAAAATTAACGAGTTATTTCAGAAAAACTAAAAAAAAAATGAACTTAAAACAAGATGGCGGCGAATACTCTACCGGGATTAGTTACAAAATCGAAATTTATAAGTCCAACCACCCCCCCACGACATAAAAAAAAATCGCCCCCCGGATAAATAAATTATTACTACAAAACAAATCTACTCCATGTTTCTGCTGTTCTGTTTCACAAAATTTGCGCCAACGTTGGCCAAACATTTGTAGCGGTGACTTCAAATCAGTATTTTTTTTCAAAATTTGATATTATTTTGTTTAAAAGCTTAAAATATAACTTATTCTACATGTACTCACAGAAAGTAAGACACTCCGGCCGTTAAATTGTTTTTCCGGCCATTATTTTTGCAACTTTTTTGGCTGTGGTTCGAGGGAACCAAATAAAAGAGTGGCTCACTTTTCAAATGAGACCCCCAGACGTATTATTTGCGCTGACCCGAAATCTAGTATGTATTGTTGATCGAAGCCATTTTACGTCAAAACGCCGAGCGGTAAGACCACTGGTTTGATACACCTGCCACCCGCTTGTTAAGTCGCTCGCCGCCTAGGCCCGCACTGTGGACACAACGCGCGGATCGGTGCGTTTGAAATCACCGCGCGCGGAATCGCTCGGTCTTGTCGCGCTAGGCTTCCGCCTAGTCACTTCAGTATGGACACTTACACGCGTTTCATACGTTTGATATTTCGCGCCCGCCGTCGCCACCGCGCTAGGCCCGCAGTATGGACGCACACATACGTCCTTCGTCGAAACTTACTAACAACTCGAATTAATCATAAAATATCGCGCTCCTTTTCTAACTATTAAGCAAACACGAGCGTAATAAGGACGAGACGGGGGCTTCGTGTTTCTATGTAGTCCTTCTATTATTTATTACCTACTTCTTAGGGTGCGTTTTCATTGAATGGGGCAAAACTGTGCGGAACTCATTTGACCAGACACAAAACATTGGACATTGGACAACCTCGGGACAAGATAAAGGTAAATTTTTACCCAAAAGTTACTCAAAAAGTGTCTTACGAAATATGATTATATAATTAAATTAATGATAGCCATAGATTACAGAATATAAAGACCATAGAGGTTCATAGGCCAGATCTCTGTTTAGCTACAGTCTTGTCTGCAGCCAGGTTCCATCGCCTCCACCCCTGCCCTGCCCTCATTACGCCCCCTGTCTATTTGAAAGATGCTAACTCTAGATTTATGTTAGCAGATTAGCGGCGAATTAAAAAGTTCGAGAAACTCGTTAGGTTGTTTCGTGCAAGTGAAAAAGTTTTGTTTCAGGAAAATAAGTATTTTTGTGTGTTCACCGCTTTACGTCGGTAGTGTGGACCCTGCGTTAATTGTTTGGGAAGTGTTACATTTTGTTTTGAGGTTTTAATTAGATTTTGATTTTGGAATACCTAAAACAACAAAAGGCGTAGGATGCTAATTATTACCTTGTGGTTTTATCATTACTCATGCCTATATCTATACTACGTTATTATTTCTTTTACCGACCCTTAAAATCTGAGTTATAAAGCTTATTTTCTAAACTATTCTATATGTAGAGGAAAAAGGTTTATTGATCTCATTCCATTCTTACCTTATCAATAAAAAAGGGTTGCCCACCTACACCAACTTACTAATAAAACAAAGATTCCGGCGAATTGAGAGCCTCCTCATTTTTTGATGTCGGGTCAAGCGTCATCAATTTAAAGTGATATATCAAGATCACCAACTCGCAGCTTGCAAACTCGCCCAAACTAATCTAATCTAACCCAAATCAAACCCATTAAGGTCTCTGCTAACTACATCGTAGCATAATATGGCCGTAATAGGAACGTAGCCGATAAACAAATATTCTTTGTATTGGCGAGTGTTAGACATGCCATGACAGTCCACGGTCCGTGCATGGCACGCGACGGTGTCGATCGGTGACGGGTCGGTCTAGTGGACATAACTAAGCGTGTGTTAATTATTGTAACGGTGTGATAGAAATGCCACTATCGGCTAACCATCCAAGTATGCCGAGCTGCACGTTGCTTAACAATCGCAATGACCTAACATCGCTTAGTCCAACTACACCACACTACTAAGCAACATGCGAGCACTTGAGATTAGAAAGCAGTCGCCATGACCGATAACGGTCGTAGCACGTTCGTAGCACGTTCGTAGCACGTTCGTAGCATGTTCGTAGCACGTTCATAGCACGGTCATGGTATATTATGGTACAGTACAGTGCACAGACACCCTTAGCCACAAAATGAGTCCACCACTCAACTCATACAGTTTCCCAAACAAATTATCTCTCAGAAAACTCCATTTTTCCTCCCTCACTGACCCAAATAAGTTGCCATTGGAGATTATTTCATAAAATATTAAGAATATTCGTCGTCTATCATTACTGGGGATAAATGTGGTGTGACGTCATAGGTTACGTCACCGTTGAGGATTTATCGTCATTATGAAGGGCGGTTAGTGTGGAGTGAGCGGCGGGCTTGGATTTGTTTGGATATACTTACTAATAAATTAATTAAGGATATGCTAGTAGTCTCTTTAATGTACTGATATCTTCGGTGAAGTGCTTTTGCCTAGCAGCGGGTCATAACAAGCACAACTAAAACCTTTTGTTAGTGTAACTTGTGTAGAAGTAGCCTATAATGTTCCAATACGCTAAGGTCCCTCTTTTCGCTGAAGATATCAGTACGCAGAGGAAGATGCTGTAATCACCACACTTGCCTGATGCAGGTTGGTGATTTCAAGCCATGTTTGAGAAGTAGGGAACATTTGTTTTCGCTCGACCCGGGAATCGAACCCTCAGTCTTGTCCTCGATACCTCAGTCTTGGCAGGCGAGTACCACTAGACTTCCAAGGTGTGTCCGAAGTTTGTGTAGAAATTTAGTTTTTATTAGCAACAGTAAGTTAGATCAACCATGGTTTTTAGAGCTCCTCGAAGCTTCAACTTGGTTTCACAGTAGAGACAATAAAACGCACTATCCTAACCTTTAATTTCAATGTGGGCGTTTATTATATCAGTTTTGATAAATGGTGTAAATACAAAGCAATAAAACAGTGTCGCATACACTCATATCAGTCGATATAAATATATATTTTATCGACAAACAATAAAGTGTACAAGCACAACACTATTCTATAAAAAATCTCATTTCCCGCTGATAAATTTCGCGTCCGAGTTGAAATATGAACGTATCAAGTGTCGGCTGAGCTGTTTGAGCGCATCTGTGTGTGTTTATCACTGTTTAGGAATAGGGATGGGTGTTTAATAAAATAAAATACATTGTACATGTAAATATCGATAGAACGTAATAATTTTTTTTTTGCAAAAATTTAAAGTGGGGTAATAAATTGCGGTATTTTTTTTTATTATTATGTTTAGTTGTCAAGCTCGTTTAAATCTGTAGTACCATATTATAGATAAATTTGTTTGTATGAATCTCTGAAACTAGTCTTTTTTAAACTTACACGATTTGAACACATAGTTTTAACGTACTCACACGGGTTTTTTCGTGTTAGAAAACTTAATAAAGCAAGTAATAACTTACTCTCTGAAACTAGATATTTTATTTCAGCAAATTTAAAAAAATATATTATAGCAACATGTATCCCGACAGAGGGTTACTTTTCATCCCGAAATTCCAGAATGAGTAAAAATGCGGGGCGCTGCTAGTATTACTTTCGAAACAGTATTGCCTACACTAAACTCTTCCCCTTTAAAATTATATTATGACATGATATGTCAAATACATTATAATAATTATTATAGATCTAACTCAAAATTCATCATATATTATCAAGATATTTGTGTCATTATTTGCAGTTAATATTACGACTTTAAAATAATGTAATATTTTATATGACACATTATGACATAACATTAATTCCACCGACATACGCCCTACCATGTCCCCTCCCTAAAAAGCTTACGCCACTCATGAATGTATAACATTGTTTGTCGACCAATTAGGTCGTGTCCCATCGCGGACAAACAGACAAATAAACGGACAAAAATGTAAATGTGCGCAGCGAAATTAAAGGACCTTAGATGGATAATGAGAGAGTTTACAAAGAGATAGGGACCCCAGGGGTCGTGAGTACGAGGACACGGGGAAAAAGAGCGTTTATTACATTTTTAGTGTAATAAGAAATATTTTGGAAAGGGACTCTTAGGCCTGACACTGCGTTAAGCGGGCGCCCGCCCGGTTTCATACAAGAATGCTACGCGCGGGCGCCCGCGCGGGCTTTCATTCGCGCAACGGGGTCTACCTCTTTAGCGTAGACGACGTTTTGTATGAAACCGCGCAGATGGCCGCTCGTGACGGGGCGCGCTTAACGCAGTTTCAGGCTTTATAGAATTCCAAAGATAAAGTTGACTGTCAGTTGTCTACAATTATTAAAACAAACAGAAAGTTTTTTGTAGACGAGTCTGTTACAGGTAGTAGTGTCTGACAAGCCCGTTGGCACAGTGGTAGCGAGAACTTTGGGATAAAATGTATCCCATGTGTTATTCTGATGTACCTTTATCCTATATTACTGTAAAGTATCATCCAAATCCGATGAGAAGTTTTTACGTGAATGAGTAATAAACACACATACATCTATCCTAACAAACTTACGCATTTATAATATTAGTAGGAAGGACCATAAAATAAGGTTCAAAGATGGACGCTATTCTTTTTTTAAATTCCGTTTTTATAAAATAACGGTTACAAAAAGTTTGTAATTCAGGGCTGTGTGTCCGGCCTGCGTTCATTATGTTTTCATACATTCCCCGGGTCCTGCAGTGTCGGTAAGTGTATCTCTGTGTTACGGCCTCTTTACACGATTCCAACAAAATAAAATTGTTCAAAAATGTTGTTACCTCTTTGCGTACTGGTTGAAGATTAAGTAGGAAGAAAAATAATGTTAATTTATTTAATAATTAATGTTCAAAAGTGGTTTTTTATTAAAATTGAGTACAGGTAAGGTAAGTTCGATTCTTTGGCCAACCCTGGTGTCGAAGATCACGTTAGTCTTTTGATGTGGTAACGACTGAAATAACCGGAACCGACAACTTAACGTGCCCTCCAAGCACGGTGGCGCTCAAAAAAATGCCACTAGCGCCAACCCATCTCATGTGTCCAAGCCGGACGTTGCTTAACATTTACAATGAGCTAAAATCACATAGTCAAACTGTACCTTAAGCGCTACATTTAGAAAAACGTACGAAACGTAATATAGCTCGTATAATGAAATATGTAAAATCAGTAGTTTTTCTTCTGTTTCTGCTGACCGTACCGCGATACCGCTCGTCCAGCAATTTGTGCAGAAAATATAAAAGTGGGTTAGATTTTTGTTCAGCTTGTTTTGGACCCGCAGGATTGGAGCGTTCGCGTCATATCTTATTTAGAGAATATTTTTATTCATTTATAACATAATTTATATATTTACCTAAGAACTATACATAGTAGTAGTAGTTTTAGCCTGTAATGTCCCACTGCTGGGCAAAAACGTCTCATCTCACTGAAGATATCAGTACAGTGAGGAGAAAAAACTATACATATAACTATTACATATTTCACGTATTTCTTGGTTAAATTAATTGACATAAAAATTACAAAATAAGTTTATTTGTAGGAAGTAAATTACACTATTGATACTATCAACACTCATATTGATATATAACATTGATATATTCTATCAAAATGTTAGAGGTTTACGTACAAAGTTGGATGAGTTTTACCGGAATATAGATGTATCAAATGCAGACTTATTGGCGATTACCGAATCAAGTTGCAACGAATCGATTAACGATGCAGAAATTATACCACCCGGATATCAAATACTCCGATGTGATAGAGCGGACGGGCGCAAGCAAGGCGGCGCGTTTCTCGTGGCCACACACCGGTATGAGCTGCGACGAGTTGCACCGAGTGACGTCAACATCGATAACTGTATATTTGAAATTGTCTGCGCGGCGGTTTATTTAAATAAGAGATTTCTGTTTTTGTGTTGTGTTGTTTATATTCCTCCCAATAGTAATGAGGGCGAGTATATACACTTATTTAGGATAATAGAGAATTTATGTATAAAATATAATTTAGCAATAATTATAGGCGACTTCAATCTACATTCATGTAACGAAAATATTTTAAATTACTTTGAATATTTTAAGACCTTTTGTGATTTAAGTCAAGAAAACAATGTACCTAACTGTAATAATCGGCAATTAGATTTGGTATTGGTAACGTCATCAATGAGGAAGGTCATCGTTTCAGTGTGCGAGGCGGACATCTCCCTAGTACCAACTGTAGATCCTTATCACCCGCCGCTGGACATCTCGGTGTCGTGGTGCGCGGGCGCGGGGCAGGGAGGGCCTGCGCCCGAGCCGCCGACTTCGTCGCTCGGTCCCGATCAAAGTTGTAAACAAATTGACCAAATAATTGCGCCGCGATGGAATTTTCGTAAAGCGGACTATCATAAATTATATTATAATATTGCAACAATCAATTGGAGCCCATTATTTCAATTCAAATTCATTCAATTCAAATTCATTTATTCATTTCAAATGTAATTACATTATATTTCGCTCAGTTATCGAGACATCACCTCCCATACTAGTGTAAACTGTGTCACGGAAAGGTGATACCTCTCAAACCGAGCAACAATAAAATATAGCTTACATTCTACTTTACATACATACCTTACAAACTAACATATATACATTTATACTTATAATTATGCCTAATATATTAGTCAGGGATTTTTTTCGTAAATGCTTCCCTGAAGCGACGATATACCACTCCTGCGGGCCAAAAGTCGGGAGAGAAGAACATTGCCTTGTGCTTCACAGGCACTTGAAGCACATACGACTTGAATGTCGTATCCCTCGTTGACTCCAGGCGCCGCAGGTTGAGCCGTATAGATTCCTTTGTCCAAAAACAGACTCTCTGCTGCACATATTTCAAGACTTCTTCGCCTGCGGTGTTAGAGTCTAATCTTGATATGTACAGCGAAACGGTAGGCTCCACAACACGGAGAGTGACCTCTGTTGCTGTAGCGGCGGCGATACCACGTTGGTTGCGAGACGGCTTTGGTCGACGTTTTTCCACCAGGGTGAAGCCGTCCACGTCGACTTTTCTCGCTCTGTATCCCTTCGGCGCAACCACACAGTTTTCCTCAGCAGTGGACACCTGCCGAGGCTTAGGTAGTGGCTGGCGGAACGCTTGCGCATAACTCTTCTTTTGCTTGAGGACACGTGGAGCAGTCGAAGGCGCAACAGGCACGGGTGTCGGTTTAGGAGCCGGGGGGGCCGACGTCATCTGGCCCGGGCGGTCATTCACCTGTGCATCGGTATTGTCCGCGTTAAAAATGCTGACCGGCGAATTACGGTCATTCTTTGCACCGCGTCGCACGGTCACGTTGCGTGCTGACTGCGGTGATATCGACGTCACTGGCTTATTTGTTTTACAAGACCCGGAGGAAGCGTTAAGTTTGTTTTATAATTTATTAAATGAAGTTATTAACGATTGTGTACCGGTAAAACATTTAATTAAATCAACAGGTAGGTATATATATCCAGAGTGGTACACTAAAGATATTATAAATAACTTAAAGATAAAATCAGGTTTACATAAACAGTTTAAAAGGTCGGGTCGCGAAGAGGATTACAAAATGTTCTCTGAATATAGGACCACAATTAAAATCATGATTGAGGAAGCTCACACATCTTATAAAATAAGATTACAAGAGAACTTCGTAAAAGATCCTACATCCTTTTGGGACTATATTAGGTCTACTAAAAAGTCAAGGTGTAGTAGCATTATCACCAAGGATGGAAGAACCCTGCCGCCATCGGAATGCGCGAAAGAATTTGCGGATTACTTCTACTCGGTCTATGGAACGGTGCCACCTAAGCTTCATGTACCGAGTGCATCGATCGCGAGGGTTGACACTAACTGCGCTAGGGTCCAGGTTCCCGGGTTGTCGAGACAGGAGGTGCAATCAGCTATAAAACAAATGAAACCAAAGCATTCAGCGGGCCCGGATGGCATCCCCGCATTTATAGTAAGAGATTGTGGACCAGCCTTAGCACCGCCGCTTGCTTATCTGTTCGATCTTTGTTTGGCGAACTCATACTATCCTGAGCGATGGAAACTAACAAGAGTAGTACCTATTCCCAAAAAGGATGGAGGAACCGAAGTTAGCGGATTTAGACCTGTAGCTATTCTTTCTGCAATGGCAAAGGTTTTTGATTCCGCACTCCAGCGAAGTATACAAAGACAAGTCTCGAGTCAAATAACAGACTGCCAACATGGGTTCAGGCCTGGTCGAAGTACCACCAGCAACCTTCTCAACGCGATGACGTACATCGTTCCGAAAGTGGATGCTGGGACACAAGTAGATGCAGTATATTTGGACTTCAAAAAGGCATTTGACTTAGTTGACAACGATATTTCGCTGGAGAAGAGTTCCGAGCTCGGGTTCTCAACGGAACTTTTACAATTTGCAGCTAGCAATAAAAAAGATCGGCGTCAATATGTGGAGTATGCAGGTCATACTTCTGAACCATATCGCACACTAACGGGCGTCAGTCAAGGAAGTAACTCAGGACCGTTAGACTTCACCATAGTAATTAACGATTTACCAAAAGTGATCAAATACGCGATGTGTGTGATATTTGCAGATGATGTTAAGATAATGCTTGCGATAAAAGACGAAAATGATTTTCGTCGACTTCAAGAGGACTTAGATAGTGTTTAAGACTGGTGCGTAAAGAATAAGCTTCAACTGAATGTTAACAAATGTGCAGTAATAACTTTTAGTAGAGCAAGAACACCGATACATTACAACTATCAGCTGGATGGAAAGCCTCTAGAACGAGTAGACAAAGTTAGGGATTTAGGAGTTCTTCTTGATGCAGAGCTTACATTTAAAGATCATATTACTAATGTCTGTAAAAAGGCATATAGAAGTTTGGGATTTGTATTGAGAAGAACCCAAGGATTCACGAACCTCAAAGCGGTCTCAATATTGTTTGACGCTATCGTAAGAAGCCAACTCGAGTTTAATGCTAGCATATGGTCTCCGCATGAATCTAAGTATGTTGACATGCTAGAACGCATTCAAAACAAATTCACGCGATACTTATACTTGCGGTTGTATGGAGTATATCCTTTCTATCCTTTGATGTACCCAACTCTGTTCGTACTGGGCATGGTCGGATACAACAAATTAGAGACTCGAAGGTTTTTATCACTAGCCAGCTACGTGATTAAAGTATTTAGGGGTTTTATATGTAATCCGACTATACTGGAATTAATAAAAATCTTTGTTCCAAACGAGTATCTTAAACGGCGTCGAAGTAGGAAACCAGTGCTATTCGAGGTGCCCAGTGGTAGGACCAACTTGCTTAACAAATCCCCTCTCACTCGTACCATACGCATACTGAATCTGGTTGCCGAAAGAATTGACTTATTCATATGTGGAAAAAACGAATTTGAAATTAATTGTTTGCATATCATTTGTTACTCAGATTTATTTAATTAGTTAATGTATTAATGTAGTTTAATGTAGTATTAATGTAGTATTAATGTAGTACTTATTTGGAATTAATAATATATTATACTTGTAGTATTTGGAATCAGAAATGTAATTACTACTCTATTGCATTGGGGTAACCTGTAAAAATAGATGTAGCTATGATAAATGAATAAATGAATAAATATAATAAAGATGAACTTTTGTTTGTTTGCTGAATTTCAAGACTCAGCAGTTACATTCGAATATCTATTCGCCTGTCTCTTGAATGTATTCTATTAAACAAAAAGGGTAAAGTCTATTTAAATCCTGAAATAACAACAGAAAACGGCACAATACGGGTAAAATAGCGAGTCGCCTGCAGTGGAACATTACTAACAAATGTTTTAAACCCTTTTTATTGTTATAAAAGGAGACGAGAGTGATTTAACTATGAAAATATCAGAACGATTGCGAAGTTTGTCTTAGTTATAATAAATTGACTGAAATTTTCAGCCCGTGAAAATCACTTTGAAACTTAGAAATCTTAAAGAACTAAAACATAAATAACTCTTCAAAAACTTCTTACTTCACAGACCCGTGTATCGGCAAACACGTGGCAAAGTTTCATAGAAATGCATCCAGCCGGTATTTTATGCAAACTCTATTGAGAAACCGGCGAGAGCCTTTGGAAAACTGCTTTTAGTCGAGAAAAATATTTATGAATACAACAGCGCAATGTTGGTTTTAAATCGAGTATGGAAAGTTAGTGTAGGGGAAAATGCGAGGAATTTTAAGGAGAAGTGAGTGTGCTGTGTTTAGTTTAGAAGGGGTTGGAGTACAGACGTTATGAGGGTAGAGCCAGTTGTGTATTCTTCAGGTATAAGAGAATTCGAGTAGGTAAGTAGCCAATCCTGTTGCTCTGTGCTCTCCAAAGCATGGTAGTACTCAGATAATATAATATACTCGGAAAAATTCACACACAGTTTAGACACAAAGTAAGCTCTAAGCTTGTATTATGGAAGAACACAAACACTTTATAAGAATAAACATACAATTGACACCCAGACGTCATCGGCAATAAGTCTTCTTCACATATTGTTGACCCCGGGCGGGAATCGAACCCACGACCCCCGACATAGTAAGCGCTCTCACGGCCACTGTGTCAACGGGCTTGTCGCATACACAAACGTTTTATATACTAGAAAAAGTATAACAATACTGGCATACAGTACGTTTATATTTTCTTAATTAATATCTTGCTTTGTTAATCTCAGGAAGTACCGTTCGGATTATAAAGAAATCTTCAACATAAAGGTTATAGATTGTTTTATCCCAAAACTCCCACAGGTACGGGTACAACGCGCATATACCCGCAGGACGCTGCGACTCTCTACATAATATAGTTTAAATAGTTCATAAAGAACTAAAATGGAGTGTGACCTACACCGCATCCAGTTCATAAAAAATATAACTTTACAAGGCAGAAGCTTTCAGACTTAATACTAAGCTTTTAGTGACCGCATTACTGGGGCAACTTCGATGTGTTACAGAGTTTATGAAAAGTTATAAACGTAACATACCTACAACTATGTGCACTATTTCGTATCTACCTATCTTATGTACTTATTTAGTTATACATATATTACATAGGCAGAACTCTGAAAAGTTTCTTTATTTAAAAATGATTTACAAAGTCCTTAAAAGCTGTCTGTCCGTAAGTAAAATATTTTCTCAAAAATTACTGAACGGATTTTCATACGGTTTCCATCAACATACGATATGATTTATGGGGAAGGTTGGTGACTTTACATATTGAAATTTTTACAGGAACAAGAACAACGTGGGTAAAACCGCGGGGCACTGCTAGTGTATTATAAAAGTGACGAGATCCATACATGAGTATACCTATACAACCATCAGCTTTTAATTGAATACCCATCTTACTTTATACCAAAAGCGTTGCTTAACAAACGCTTTTCATACCTGTAACAAAATACAATAGCCATTAATATCATGTAATTTAATATAAATTATGAACATGAATTAAGAACAAAATAGCATAATTAAACACAAGACCTTATATAAAAAGGTATTTCAAAACAATCCCCGCCATTTTCAATACGTAATTATGTCTGTGAGTTATGAGTGACAGTGACGTTGACAGCTTTCAAGTTATTTGACAGCTCCGAAATCCTTTTGAAATTAGAACTCAACAGCCATTAAGACAATTTACTCGAAATGTTTAGGGATTAAATAATTTTGTGTATTAATTATTCTTATAACATTTCCGAGTATATAGTTAAGTAGCATCGCCCCGCTTATTCCCGTTCCCGTGGGAACTTAGGGATAAAAATAGCCTATAACCTTCTCCTTGAATGTGGTGTTATTCTATCCACCGATGGGTATTTTCACCCATCATGACATACGAACGTCACATTCTGTTTGAATATTACTTGTGATAGTTTTGGATAAGGCAGTCAGCGTGTAAGTTGGCGGGAGTTGCGGGTTCTATTCCCGGTCGGAGTCAGGACAAGCATTTAAAAATACTGTCAAATAGTTCTTCAGTTTTAAACTCAACACCGTAAAATAAATAAGTTTTTCAGACATATTTTGAAAGTATGTTTTGGGAATGAGAGTGTGAAAGCTTTATAAATATAAACTAGATTTAAGCCCTACAAGTAAGGTCTAGCTAGACTATCTTTGAATTCTCAACAACGGACCATACAAATAGAAATTTATATATGAGTCTGCGTTGAATCACTCTCAAAGGAACTTGTTCCTTTGTAATAGAATGTTATTTTAGACAATAAACACTATTCAATGCTCAAGTACTATTGTTTTATCACAACATATATGTTGTGGACAGTTTTGAAAACAGTATTTTGAATTTTGTGAGTATTTTGAGTTTATAATTGTATACCGTGTCTGTTTTTCATGCTTTCAAGTGTAGACAAATTTTGATTAGTTTTATACAATGTGTATAAATATATTATATAATATAAACATTTAAAGGATAAATTCACTCACGGTTAATTGGATTAATTGGACCCAAACTAAGCTCTAAGCTTATATTATGGAATCTACATAGCTGATACTACTACATATATGTATACACGGTGAGCCTTAATAACCCGAAAGATTTAAACGACGTATTTGTGACGACAGTACGAGTAAATAATGCTATATCAACATGGGTCCAATTATGTGTCTTAATTAAACTACTATTTCAGTACAAATTAAATCATATTAATTGAACGCTTCTTTGTAAACAAACCTTTACTTCAGAGAGTGATCGAGTTTTGATTAATCTCAGTTGAGAAACAAGGAGCGAGCATGAACGAATCACTCCGATACCATACGATGCATCAACCATGCGGTTAGTGCGTCTGCGTGTAAAAGTAGTAGGTGTCTACGTCACGCCTTTAGGGTGTGTTACAATTGAGATTTACTTACTTGTGGTTTACTTGAAATAATTAATAACTCTTAAAATATGGGTTTTTGGACTATACGTTATATAACTTTATATACTCTAATTAGGCTCTAAAATCGTTGGTTTAAATCTTTCGGGTTATTAAGGCTCACCGTGTATACACAAATAAGCATACAACTATGTCTTCACATATTGTTGACTCCAGGCGGGAATTGATCGTAAGCGCTCTCACAAACCACACTGTGCCTTCGGGTTTGCCTAGATGTTCCGCGCGGTGGTTCCACTCACGATCTAATAGATGTCGCTAGTGTGAACATTTTGAAGATCCCGCTTATGTTATATTCCCAGATTTACTTGCGTCGCGCCCATAATATATTTAGTAATTAGGAAAAAATCCTCTTATTTTAATTGGTTTATATAGTATACTAGCAGCGCCCCGCGGTTTTACCCGCGTTGTGCCCGTTCCCGAGGGGATTTCGGGAATTTTTTTTTACATAAAAACCTTCCTCTTGAATCACTCTACCTATTACAAAAAACCGCATCAAAATCCGTTGCGTAATTTTAAAGATTTAAGCATACAGACAAACAGACAAACAGACAAACAGACGCGACTTTGTTTTATACTATGTAGTGATAGTATAATATAGATTACTTTCGAGACTTAAGTTGTTTGTTACTTTAAGTCCAAAATTTTCATAAAACGGGTATACTAGTAACACAATAATTTCCAGTTCACAATAATTTACAGTAATTTCTACGCTCTCTACCTAATGTACTCCATTAAGTACACCGCTCATCCCAAACGACGAAGTGCTTCAATTCAATTCCAAAATGACACATTACGGGACTCGATCCCGTCACCTCATCTAAAGTAATTTACATCCAAACATAACATGCAAAGATCAAACGAAATTAAGTGTTGTTCACAAGTAATCGTGTGAATGCGACTCAATTTGGTTGCTCAAGTGGGGAGCTCATAAATCGCTGCCTCGGGACTGATTTGCAAGTTTCTCTTGATGGTTAGGGTAACAAATGTTGAGATATAGCGGTAGAGTACGTTAAGACACGTTAAACTGTCGGTCCCGTTGTTACGTCGTTAGACCATGTCGGAGGCCTTTAGGCGGTCTAAAAACTCCGACACCAGGGTTGGCCACTAACCTACTCGAACTGACTTACAAAATTTAGTGAAGTTTACTATAAATAATTACCGCGTAGCTAAATGTACATCGGCGTAGCCACTGAGCGTAGCAGTATCGTAACCATAATGCTACGGAGTCTCCTTGCTACGAATAACTTGGCGTAGCGCTACGGTAAACACTTGACATCGTAGCAAGCGTACGGAAAGAGCTCCATTTTGTAGTGGTGCTACGTAAGAAATATTTGTAGCGAATTTCGTTGCTTTATATCGGGAATGTTAAGCTACGTTCGTCTCGAATACTTCTGGGATGGGCGGGCAATAGTGGGGTCCATATTTTAACCGTGCGTTATTTTATACTGTCGGTTCGGTTGTTGTCGGTTCGGTTGCGAATTAAAACGTGTAATAAGGTAGGGCTAAAACCTTCTCGAGGCATGCATTTTTAAGCTTTTCACAGGTGAATCAAAATCGCTGATACCTTGTTAGTCAGACCACCACCTCACCCTCTAAGGGCTTGGTTAATTGAAGAATTATAGCGACCTCCTTACATTACTGTTACAAATTCGATAACTCCCATCCCAAGCCATTATACACTCTATTATTAAGACTATAAAGTCCACATTGGCAGTGGGAGGGAAGTCGTTAGCGCTCGCTTTGCTACCTTAAGTTATAGTCTATAAAGGTAAGAAATAGGTATTCGGTAAGCGTTACCGGTTTTGGGTAAAATTTCGCCGCTTTTTGAGGAAAATAGTGGATTTTACCTAAGATTCTGTTAGAAATATATTCGTTCGGGGTCCTTTTAGCACGATTAGAGGTATTTTTTCTGGTTTTCGTCGGATGAATTTGACGGTAATGCGTTGCCGAAAAACAAAACCAACCACGGAATAAAATAAGTTATAAGTTAGCTGTAAGATCTCGTTGGAGCAAATGCCTTTGAAGATATATGTAACATCGAGTATTAGGGTGTGCCATGGTGAAGTTACGATGAGGACAGCGTAATTGATCAATTATTTGATGAATGTGAAATGTTGTTTGTTTGGTTTTTTCACGGCCAAATCACTGATCCAATTTTGATGTATTTTTATTTTGATGTGTTATTATGAATATAGTAAATTATTGAACTTACTTTGGCAATTAATTATTTCAGGTCAAATATAACTATTGCTCATCCCGAAATTCTATCTTGCAAGTTGCGTCTAAAACCTTACAAGAAACCTCCTGCATTCGTATAATTAACTTAAAAAAAGGAATACAGTTAAAAGAGTTAAGTTTAAACTAGTTACTGTCACTTGGAACCGTCTTGAACCGGTTGGAACCGGTTGAAACTGGTTGAAACTCGTTCATACCTCTTCCAGCTCTACATTGTTTAAAGAACTTAAGTTTTACACTTTACAGTTTCGTTGTACACTTTGAAACTCATTACTTGATAACGAATTGAGTCATTAATTTAATTTTAAGCAGAATTTTGAAGGCAGTATTCAATAAACGGAACTTGATTTTGAAGACTGGTTCGATTTACTTATTATATGCCACAGTGTAACGACAATGACTAGTTTTTTGAAAAAAAAGGTAGGTAATTGTAGTTTTTGGGACGTAGCGCTCGAGGCGTAGTATGACGTTAGTTCATTGCAATTGTTAAACAACGTGCAGCTCGGCCTTACTCGGATGGGTGGCCGATAGTGGCATTTCTATCTGGGCGCTACCGTGCTTCGGAGGGCTCGTTAACCAGTCGGTCCCGGTTGTTTCAATCGTCAGACCATGTCGGAGGCCTTTAGGCGGTCTAAAAACTCCGACACCAGGGTTGGAAACTGAACTGTCGAAATGAATGAGTGAGTGTATGGGCTAATGTTTGATGTATATTTTCAAGAGAATCACTAGTTGCTGTAGCAACTCTACTCTCTAAGCATTAAAGACGAATATTATATTATTCTGTACCACTGGCCGAAATATGGGAGCATAAAAAACTATTTGAAAAGTTTATATTAAGTTCCATTCTACCACATTCAATATTACCCTAAAAACCGGGTAAAATATTTTGAATGGCAATCTATTGAGTGTTGCCACTTAACCCGCCACAAATCAAGCGTGAATCGACATTTCTTAGCAACAAAAAGGTTTCTATGATTTATAACTACTCATATATTTCTCGTCGGTTATATACTGGTTTATGTATGATTGAGTATGTATGTGCTCGTGGTTGGGATTATAGATAGATTGTGTTATTGATATTGTAAGTTTTGTATTGTTGTCTTCAAGTTTCTATTGAATTACGCCTTAGTTTTGGCTTCAAATTACACCTCTAACGCCCGTACTTGGCATCGTCGAATGCTTCCTTAGTATAGATATAATGAGTGATTTTGAAGTAATTAACGTCAATTAGTTAATTGTTGATTTAATGGATCTCAATATCTACTAACAACTAAGGATGCGTTGTTTCTACCAGTTGGCTAACGTTACATACGTTAGTTAAAATAATCACGACTACGTACGCTGTTAAACATCTGTTTAACACAAAGCATTGTTAAATAACATTATGTGACAGTCTGTTAAAGTTGTTCGTGTGACCAAGAGAAAGTTACGATTTTTCTTTTTATTACGTCAGTTGCGACTCCATTGCCACTAACACTAACATTAACTGATGCGTGATCGTAAGTTGAAGCAATCCGCGCTAAGATAGAAAACATACTTTCTTGTGAATATAAAAGGAAGTAATAAACAATAGTCATGAATAGAAGTCTAGAATACTAACTCATACTCATCCGCTATAAACCTAGAGTATAAAATACAATGTTACAGTACAGTGCACTGTAAAAGTACAGCACTGTTTACGAGCTCAAACAGAGTGTGACAACTTTTGTTGTGGACTGTACTTACGTTATTAGTATTTTAAATAAGTTTGTAACGAAGTTTTAATATTCCGTTTGGATTAACTAATGTTTGTTACATACGTGGTATATTTCACTGGCTAACCCTGGCGTCGGAGTTTTTAGACCGCCTTAAGGCCTCCGACATGGTCTAACGTGCCCACCGAAGCACGGTAGCGCACAGATATAAACGCCACTTCGTAGGTATTGAAGGTAATTTACGTATTATGTAGCTCGGACAGTACTCTGACGAAAATTATACCGTGATCAACAGGCAATTTATGCATGCAATTTATTCAGCAATGTATAACATAATATTTTTTTCAAAATACATGTATCAAAGAATTCAAATTTGAAAGCAATTAGGTACTGAAATAAAATCAATAGAGACTAGCACCCTGCGGTTTTACCCGAGTTGAGGAAGTTTCCGTCAGAATTACAGGACGAAAAATAGCCTATAACCTTCCCGTTGAATGTGGGATTGCAATAATAATTATTCAAATCGGACTGGTAATTCCTGAGATTAGCTTAAACAAACATATAAATGTTACCTCTTTATAATATTAGTATAGATTGATATAAATAAACGCTTAATTCCATTAAAATCGGAATAAGCCGTCATACCGATAGCAAACAATACCCGCCTCACTAAATTAAACCAGTAAGACCGGCCGGCTGTCTGTCTGTTACGCTTTCCCGGCTTACCTATTCAACCGAATACCTTGAATAGAGGATAGATATCTAACTCTTTGAGGTATGTAGAATATAGTTTATTCTAATTTTCTATTGGGATAAATGTTATTTGGAATTAGATTAGTAGGTTTAGTGTTTTCTTGTTAAAAGCAAATTCCGCTTCGTTGTACCTATATGACTAGCTAGGGTCTAGGCACCAACCAAGTTCCTAATCTTAGTGATTTTACACCGTAACCCATATTCCAGGATAAGTTCACTGAAAAGATTGTTGTTGTTAGTATACAAATGAGTATAGATCTTCGTAAGTCTATCAACTTGGCAAGATACGATTATGCAGAGTGCAGTCGAGTTGTGTTCAGTACATTCGTGCGGCTTCAGTCTTATTTACGAGCTAGTACGGCCGTAAACTTTACTAAAATATGCTTCACTGTCTTTTGGGTAGATGTAGGAAGGAATGGGTGTGGTATTCTTGTGTTCTTTTTAAACTTAGAGCTGGGCTCTTGTTGATGGCGTTCTTTCCACTTGTCTCTATTTTGTGTCATCCTCTTTCTCTTTAGCTGTTTGTAAGACATTATTTTATTATCTATACTAATATTATAAAGCTGAAGAGTTTGTTTTGTTTGTTTGTTTGTTTGTTTGTTTAAACGCGCTAATCTCAGAAACTACTGAACCGATTTGAATAATTCTTTCACTGTTAGATAGTCTATTTATCGAGGAAGGCTATAGGCTATATTTTATCCCGAAATTCCCACGGGAACGGGTACAACGCGGGTAAAACCGCGGGGCGCTGCTAGTGAATACTATAATTATAAAACAAAATAGTGATATTTAATTAAAACCGCTAATAAGGAAGTCCATGTTATTAAGGATATTTTTTAGAAGTGCACAAAATACACAAGTATACTGGTTTCTTAGGCTTAAGCGGAAACTACTAATTTTTAGTTGAAACTACGTTTACGGATACATTTCTTTTTTTTCGGCTTATTAGACGCATGATACAATATTTTGTGTACCTGTAAACATATGTATTTGTTATTAAAAATATACAAGGAGGTATGTCTGCATATGTCACGTCCATCCTTCTCTCCTCTATGTTCGACCTATATTCTCAAGTCTCCAGTCCTTGTGTTCGTTTACGAGTTGAACTACACCTCGCATTAACAACGAGAAATATTCTTTACAACGTTTTTATTAATACTTTTTATAACTGTTTTTATTTACGAAGGACCTGTTTTAGGAGATTTTTACGCGAAAAGTTTGGTTCATAAGTTTATGGTTGGGCAGTGTTGTTTTTTCGTTGATTTTGCATATGGTTAAGAGACATTTTTTAAATAACTAGCAGCGCCTCGCGGTTCTACCCGCGTTGTGCCCGTTCCCGTGGGAATTTGGGGAATTTTTATACATATGAACCTTCCGGAAAAATCATTCTTTCGATTGGTTAAAACTGCGTGAAAATCCGTGCAGTAGTATTTGAGTTTATCGCGAACAGACGGACAGACAGACGCGGTCGGGGACTTTGTTTTATACTATGTAGTGATAGATAAAACATTTTGATATCGTTAGATTACAGCGGCAAAGGAGCGCGAAAAGGTTATTTTACTTTTAAAATAACACAATAATGTAACTTAAAAGCTTATTTTAAGGTACATTTCTGGGTACTTTATCAAAATATATTCCCTAGTCACCATCACTCGCGTCGCTACATCGTCGTATCATAAAACAAGTACCCCATTGCGTCTGTTTCTCCGCAAATAACTCAAAAACCACCAAACATAATAACTTTTATTTTCCAATTATATACTTAATAATTCACAGAAAAGGTTTAAAGATTCATTTTATTTCAAAATCCTTACAGTAACTGAAACAATAGGGGTAAAAGTAATCATGGAGAGACTCCCATAAATCTGCCATGGTATCGATCGAAGCTCGGTTATTTGTTGTAAAGGTAGTGTATACTGTATCTTATTTAACTTGAATAAACTTATTACCTTTAGTTCGAGATCTATTGCTTGTACAAACTCGGGAACGGATTTCTTTGATCAAAACTTCAGTAACCCTCCCTCTAAAAGTTTGGTTGTGTGTTTAAGATTTTAATCATTATTTTCGTTGATGTTTTGTTTTGTACAAGGTTTTGATTTTGGTATAAAGTATTGCTTTTAATCTTTAATGACCGCGGGTGCGGCAAGTAATATAGGAATCAATATATATAAAAGAAAGTTACACCATTTATAACTCGAGATTGGCTGGACCCATTTTAATGATTCTTTTCCTTATTTTATTTATCTTGGTCAGGAATAGAGAATTCCTACGGGAACATGTGCGCTGGTGTCTTAGTGGCTCCGTCATGGTCTGAAGATGGCCTCCGAAGCAAAGTAGTGCTCAGATATACAGCTCAAATATCGTTTCGCTCAGATATCTCAGATATCTTACCTTTATCGTTCACCTAAATAGGAGCCGAGCTGCACGTTGCTTAACCATCGCAATGACCCAAAATCGCTTATTCAAACTACGAGCGTAGACAGCCTTATGCCGTTAACTGTAAGTTCATTTTGCTTCACTTGCAAGAACTAGAAACTTCATTTCAATACGAACTACGAACCTTCGGTTATTGAAAACATATCGATGAAATGATACGCAATACCATTTCACTTACATGTGTCCTATCGATCTAGCATACCACGTGTTTGATCTAGCAGTGTAAGTTTGACGGCGATGTCGGTGTGTGTCCTGTATCTGTTAATTGGTTGTATTGCAGCTCGCAAATGAATGTACCTACTGATTTCGATGCGGTTTTTTGCATTAGGTAGTTCTTGGCTATGTTTGGTTAAAATTGGACCAGCAATTTGAAGAGTATCATATTTTTGGGATAAAACAGAATTATTACGAGTTACCTTATTTGAACGCGCTAATCTCAGAAACTTCAATTCAATTCAATTAATTGTTCAATAAACAAGGGTATTTACAAGGTGTTATATTAAAACAACGGGTTCAACGGGAAGGTTACAAGCTACTTTTCATCCCGAAATTCCCACAGGAACGGTCACAACGCGGGTTTAACCGCAGGGCACAGTTAGTCGTTTTAAAACTCCAAAACATAACAACATAATATGTACGTATACCTAAAATGAGAAACAAACCATTCTCGCAGATAACGTTCACCCGTCGAATAACAGTGCAAATTATTATCTCGAGTATTTTAATATCACCCTGTATATACCCGTACAGGGTGGCCTGGTTTGTGTCTTCACGGAAAATTCGGTTTTAATGGGCGGCCCATATTTTTGAATTTATTTAAATGCGTTTGTTTCGTTTAGGAAATTGAAAAGGTTTTGGGTGTTTTGATGGTTTCACTTATTGTGGTGCGAAATGGAAGGGTTGAAAGATAATTTGTATATTTCTTTACTTAAATATATAAAAGAAAGTAGCTATACCACTTATAACTCAAGAGTGGTTTGACCGATTTTAATGATTTTTATTTTATTTCAATTAGTTCAATCTTAATAATAGGATAAATTTAAATGATAAAATTCCTGTAATTCCTACGGGAATGCGCGGATGACGCCGCGGGGCACAGCATATTATACTAGCAGCGCGCCGCGGTTTTAGCCGCGAAGTGCCCATTCCTGTAGGAATTTCGGGATGAAAAATATCATCTTGTTGAACGTGGCTATCCATTACAAAAATAATTATTCGAATCGGATTGGTAGTTTCTGAGATTAGTGCGTGCAAACAAACAAACTGTTCAGCTTTATTATTAGAATAGATATATACAAAATCCCCGCCACGTCCGTGTGTCTGCGATAAACTAAAGTTTAATTTCATAGATTTTCTCCTATTCAATAAGTTCCCACATTCCTATTCAGAATCTCACAGAAAGTCCGTTCCACTTCTCCTAAAAAACTCCTCGAAACTTCGAACAAAATAAACCACAATATTAAATAAACTAGTAAACATCTTTATACTACGTTCACGCTTAATTTGCTTCAACCATTCACTGTATTTTATACCTTACAGCTTAGGCAGTAAAGGTCATAACAGCGTGTGCTGTATTTAGGGTTCCGTGGCAAGTTTTCGCGTCATTAGTTTTCCTATAACTTGCAGGAGCAATAAAGTTTACAAAGAATCCAATATTTTTATTGTGTGCGATAAACGTTAGGATTTTTTTACTGGCAACTTGATCTTGCTTAGCTTTTTATAGGCATTATTGTATTGAGCTAGTTTACGAGCTGCCAGCGATTTCCATACAACATGAGCAAGCGAGCGAGTGTTATGTATGACGCTATGTTATATTGAAAACGCTAAATCTAACTGAGTAAGTAAGCTCGAGTAGGTTAGTGGCCAACCCTGGTGTTGGAGTTTCTTTAGACCGCCTAAAGGCCACCGACATGGTCTGACGATTGATACAACCAGGACCGACAATTTAACGTGCCCTCCGAAGCACGGTAGCACTCTAACAGAAAATCCACTATCAGCCATCCATCCAAGGTATTTTAAATTTAATATGTGCGAGTATGTGTGTTTTAATATGTTCGACGCAAACATTATAATATGTTCGGTTATTTTAATATTATTACCTCGTAATAAACATCGTTCAGATATTAAAGTGAAATCATAAATATGAAACGATAAATGTGTTTTTAGTTCATATAAAAACAATGAAATGGAGGTGTGTTGGTTTGTATATCGAGGGCCAGTTTAGTTATCAAGTGGTTTGTCACTTTCTGACATAGGCAATTTTCCGAAGAGCAAAGGAGACAAAACACAGTATAACAGTATTTTAGTTACACCGCGTTTATTAATAAGGCCCTAAGTGTTTTCATAATATACATTGCCCAGATATATTTTGCTGTTTTACTTTTAATTCTAAACTAGCAGCGCCCCGCGATTTTACCCGCGTGGTGCCCGTTACCGTGGGAATTTCTGGAATTTTTTTACATAAAAACCTTCCTCTTGAATCACTCTACCTATTACAAAAAACCGCATCAAAATCCGTTGCGTAATTTTAAAGATTTAAGCATACAGACAAACTGACAAACAAACAGACAAAATTAGCGACTTTGTTTTATACTTTGTAGTGAAGATTAGTTATATACAAAATTAACCATAAAAATACTTAAATTTAAAATCGTACATTCAAAACATTGATGTCTAATTATTTGAGACCTACCTTGCTTGAAAATTTAACTTCCCTTTTTGAAGAAGGTTAAACCAAATTTAATTTAAAAGCCTTTTGGTCAAAAGAGGCCATGATAATCATACATAATTAGTATATTAAAATACATTAAAAACAAGCATAATATACAGAACCCAACGTAAATAATATATTAAAAGCCCATAAAGGGTTAATGTACCAAAAACAATTTAATCTACCCTCGTTCATCTCATTAATCTTAGCGAAACCAAGCGGCGAAAGCTAGTATCTAACATATTAAAAGAATAAATTCAAAATGGCTGCCTATAAAAAAGGCGCGAAATTATATCTCTGTAACACAAACCAATATCAACTCTATTCCTTCGAATTCAAAGTTGAAATTCCTTTACAGTTAAACACCAAATAATTTCTGACACCCATCGATATATTTTCGACTCTAACACTTACGTGATAAGGGTGAAGGATTTTTAGGGTTGTCAAATACATTATATTGGCTTTAATGTTTTTTATATTTGGAAGTATTTCGTTTTACGTTAAGTGTTTCAGTTCCTTTGTTACCAGAAGCGTTCAAACGTTTACTTTTTGATAAATTGGGGTTTTTAATCAACCTCTGTATTGTTCATGTTGATTATTTGTATCTTGAGTTGTTTTTAAACTAAGTACGCCCCACGGTTTTACCTGCGTTGTATGTACTCGTTACCTTGGGTTATTCATGAAAATCTATACTAATTTAAGATTTTTGCTTGATTTTTTTTTGTATTCTTAGTTTGTTTGAACGCGCGTTTTCTTTTGTATTATATAACATTAAAGAAGAAAGTTTTAAGGCTTTTAACTAGAAATTTTGAAGAATACAAGTACCTATTCTGCTAGTTCAGCTCTCAAACTACCGGACCGATTTCAATGCGGTTTTATTCATTGGATAACCAGTTTCCTTGCAGTGGTTCTTAGCTATGTTTGGTACAAATCGGTTAGCCGTTTTTACGTAGGAGGTTTTTTAAATTATAAGTTTACTTGTGGAAAATGTATTTACCGTTTCAAAGAAACACGCAACATTGTTAGTTACACCTCAAGTTAGATCTTCATGAGGTGAAGCTAACTTTGCGTTTTGAACACTAACTTTGAATACTAAATACCTAGGTTACCTAGAGCTTGCGCTTCTAGACTAGGAAAACTCTTTTGTTTTAAGCACTAACTATTTCTTGGATATGTTGTCTTACTTCAATTAAGAACTGAGTTTATATATTCTCATCTTAATGAGGAAAGTAATATGAGGTTACTAGTAGTTGTAAACTGTGGTTTTACCCGCACAGTACTACCTGATTTTTTGGAATTTCAAGATGAAAACGTTGCTTTGAATATAGCTCTAAGATTGAGGGGTGCGTTTTTATTGATTCCCATTGTCTAGTGAACTCGCCAAGTCGCAGCGTATAAACTCGCTCATTGTAAACGTACGCGTTACTTATGGGCTAGATAACGTAAGAGTACAAATACAATACTATTAAATGGAATATAAGGAAACGCGGTTTATAAAAAAAAATTATTTATACAAAATTCAAAAAGTCAGCTCCTAAGTTGATAAAATAGAGTCACAACACGAAAGTAAATGTTTCCATTTCAAATTATACTCAAAAAACCACCCCGCCGTACCCAAATAAATTCAACACCAAAATTATGACAGTATGATTCAACCCTCAGATTAATTTGAATTTTGACGGCTACATTCAATTACGTGACGTAATAACAGCCTTTATTCATCATAGCCGTTTACATGACATTTACGACTACATTTGTAATTCAACCTTTTTAATAGTCCGAATGTATGAAACCTCTTTCGTGTAAAAATAAAATTAAATGAAACCTTTTTTAACGTCAAACGTTAAAAGAATGTTTTGTATATCTGTGGTAATATGAATGAAGTGCTCTGTGGTCGGATTAAATTTATTTTGTCTGTGGTTTTGTTAATGGGTTGATGTGTGTTATTTTTTTAAATGTGTTTTTATTTGCATAGTAATTATTTTGACAAGTGCAGCTAAAGTTCTGTAAATGTATTGTTTTAAAGATAAATTAAGAAAATTAGTATTTAAATTTACTTTAAATGAAATTGGTAGTAAAAATTAAGAGTTTGTATGGATGAATAATGTGTTTTAGTTAATCTTTTAACACAGGGCGACCTTTTAATCGGTCATTATGAGCACGTCTGAAACTACAAGAAATACGAAGATTATTTCTTAGAAACGAACGTCATTACCAAAAACATTAGGTATTTTTAAATTACACGAATTTTCAATTAAACATTCGTCGTTATTTTTTAACCTTTCTTTATCCGGGCCGAGGTTTGGGTACCTCAGTACAAAAAAAATTTAGTTCAGCCAGTTTCCAAAAAGTTAAATGAAAAAGAGTTATTAAACCATAAAAAGTTATTTTGAAATCGCTATGCATTTCCTCGGACCATAGAACAAATGTACTTAATATTTTCTGTTGAATATTAACGAGTGATAAATTGCTGTACAATCCAAATCGCTGCAACGTCCATACACCGTCGTTCATTCATTGTCCGATCTGGTTACATATTCAAAATAAAACTAAAAGTGTGGTGGTCAAGTGTTTAGATTGGAGTTGGGTTCTGTAGAAAATATATTCAGTTTTATTAGAAACTTGTAGGTACCTTGTTTACCAAATGACCAATAGAAAGCAAGCGTATGCCACATTATAAGCTTTGCTTTAGACACTAAGGGGGATTAGACAAAAACTCAGGAATCTATTTAGCACCTAAATATGTTTAAAATACAAATGACGTATGTTTTAAATTATGTATGATGCATAAAATAATAATTTGAATCAACATTTAACATATTAAGAGACTAAATGGATTTAAACTATCTAGTCTATAAATAATACCACAAAATAGATACATATTGTGTATTATTTACGTATTACTAAGGGTTTTTTCGCGACAGAAGGTTGATTTAGTTAGTAAAAACACTTACTTTGATTTTAGATACATGTGTAAGTAATATTTATTATGCACTCGTTTAATTTAAACTGCGATACATTTTAAACAAAGTTAATGATTAAAAAAATGGTCCGAGCATTTTTTCTTTTGACCTGCAGAACCCTAAATATGACTGAAAATTACAAATTCAACATGCACCGACGTCTCACAATAGACGTAGCGGAGCGCCGAATAAAACAACTGCCCTCAAATGGGTTTCAATCGGACTCACTGATCCCTATTTATCTGCCTTTCATTGTACTTGATCGAAATGTCTCGTTTAGGGAGGACTTTCCACATTTTGTAGTGTTTTTTTGAGTTGAATAATAGAAAATGTTTCGAGTTTTTTATGTGAATGTGTTTTGTTAAATATTTGTTGTTGGTTGGAATTGAATGAGTGGATCTGGATTTAAATTCTGTGAGCTATCGAGTCCAATAATACACGAGCTAGCAAGACAGTCATTTGACGTGCTATCGAATTTGCCGACTCGTAGCGTGTTAACTTGCGTGTTAAATGTACCCAACGCATGCTCACAATATTACGTTTAATTGTCGGTCCCGGTCATTTTATCATTAGACCAGCCTTAAGGCCTCCGACACCTTAAGGCTCATTTTTTGCTAAGTAGTAAATATAGGTCCGTATAGGTTACTGACCATCCCTGGTATCGGAGTTTTAATGCCGCCTTAAAACCTACGACGTGGTCTAACGATTAAAACAACCGGGACCGACCATTAAACGTGTCCTCCCAACTTACCTTAACACTACCCGAGTACCACGGTACAGCTCTGAAATACCACTATCACCCACCCGAGCTGCACGTTGCTTAACAATCGCAATAACCTACCATCGCTAAGACAAACTAGGTCACCACTACAAATACTAATTTTGCTGCCGAATTCCATAGCCTACTAGAGTTAACACATCGCTTGCTGTTTCTATTATCATACGAAACCATCTCAAACTAAGACAAACTTTCAATTCGTGAGTGTAGTCGTAAGTCGTAAGTTGTAAGTCGTAAATACAAACTAACAGAAAACAATTTCATTTGATATACATTGTGATAACGTAAGTTTAAGGTTCACGCCAAGTTTGGTCGGATTTTAAGTGGTTAACCGACTTCAAAAATGAAGGTTGTGATTATTCTAACTTATCTTCTAAATATTATAAATCTATTTGTCTGTCAGTTACGCTTTCACACCTCCAACTACTGAATCGATTTTCATAAAATTTGGTACAAACATAGATTAGACCTGGCTGTTTTTATCCAGATTTATCACTGGAACGAGTATTCGCAGGAAAAGCCATATATTGTATGTATACTAGCCGCGCCCCGCGGTGTACCCGTTCCCGCTGGAATTTTGATACACACATACAAACATTCTCACAAACTTTCGCATTTATAATATTAGTTGTATAGGATATGGTTATTATGAATAAGTTCAAAATTTAATTTTTTCATGACTTACTTGGATGATTACGCCTAATTCTCCTCACTGTAATAATGTTTTTACTGACACTACAACCCTCATTAAACACAACACACGTATCGTACAAAACTCCCCCAAAACACAACTTACCCACCCTCATTAGTCAAAACACCGTCGAATTCCCGAAAATTCCTGAAAATTCGCGAAAACAACGAAAAAGATTGAAACAATAATTCGGGCTACGTTCATTCCATCCAGAATGCAAATGTGCGAATTTACATCAGAATTAAGAACACAAGTTCATTCGGTCCCGTTCACTCATTCATTCACTCGTTCATTTGATGAATGTTTGTTTAAAGTAAAGTTTTATTTAGATTCTCTTGTCTATGGGTCGTAGTTTATAGTTTGGGTTCATTTGTTTTTGTTTGTGGGTCGGTTTTAGATTACAAATTAATGAAAATTGTGAAAACTGTTTTATCATTATTATGTACCTTAACGTTATTGGTACTGATAGCTATTTCTTTCTCATTTCACATTCACTCTCACACAAGAGGGAATAAAAGCTGCGAGTTGAAGGAGAGAAGTTTAAACTCTTTTTGCCGCACTCAGATAAGTCCATTAAGTAAATCGATACTTAACTAATTAACATAACTTTCATTAAGTAAGTAATTAAATTCGAGTAGGTCATTGGTCAACCCTGTTGTCGAAATTTTTAGACCACAAAGGCCTACGACATGGTCTAACGATTGGAACAACCGGGACCGACAATTAAACGTCCCTCCGAAGCACGGTAGCGCTCAGACAGAAAATGCCACAATCGGCCACCTATCCAAGTAAGAGTCGAGCTGTCAATTTGTAAGTTTGTTTGTTTGTATGTTCGAGCTAATCTCGGAAATTATCAGTCCGATATTAATAATTATAATAATAGATAGCCACATTCAACGGGAAGGTTACGGGCTATTGTTCATCCCGGAATTCCCATGGGAACGGGCACAACGCGGGTAAAACTGGCAGGGCACGGCTAGTACAAATTTAATTCCTTCGAAAACTGTAGGAAAAACTACGTAAAGTAACCTTAAACCTTAGACACATTTAATTCTACTTTTAATAATTTAAACTACCATCAACAGTAACTGTAGTGTAAGCAAATAAAAGCGACATTCGTAAGGATCCGCCATTGAAAACGACATCTCTGAGTGGATGATGAGTGTCCTCCAGTCATGGTTAAGCTCGCGAATCTAATTTGATGTCATGGTTTTAAAAAATGGCTTTAAATTATTTTATTCAAGTAAAAACATATTTATATCTTTCCTTTCAAACATGGTTCGGGTTTGAGATCGCTAACACGCAGTAGCCATGCGTGGTGCTTACGACATCCTCCTCACTGTACTGATATCTTCAGTGAGATGAGAGGCCTTTGCCCAGCAGTGGGACAGGTTAATTTTTTTTTATTCAAAAGTTATTGTCTGTAAGCGCGAAGTGATTTATTTGTCACTGGTATATCTTCCAACATAGGACATTTAGGTTAAATATGGCATAATGCTATTTATAATCTCTTTATGCCCAGGGAAAAAGTCGATTGCGATTGAAACTGTGTGGAACTTGCGTAATATTTTGATAATATTACGCGACCTTAAAGACGAAAATATATCAAAAATCTCAACCCTTATTCCGTCATACTTACCACTTCCCTGCACTCAAGGGATCGCCATTCAAATAAAACAAGAGAAAGAATCCAAATATCAAATAAAATATTTACTCAAAAAGGATGGGGCAAATAATCACATCTTTATGAAATCACCCCCAGGTATTATCCGGGGGTAAAGTGGCTCGGCACCTGAATGGCTTCACCCCACTTGTATTTTTCATCCCCTACCCACTTCCAACCCTTTCAGGAGAAAATGAACCTATTTTTTTCAAACATTTGTAGTTTACGTAATTTTTAATTAATTTTTTAACTACTTCACAGTTTTTTGGGAGAGCTGAAAGTTTAGCGGCTGTTTGGGTTGAATGTGCTTTTGTTTTCGGTTACTTTTTCGTTAACTTTTAACACACTAAAATGGAATTATTTAATAAGTTCTCAATTTTGGAAAATCTCCTTTTTTGGACGCCGTTTCATTTCGAGAATACGAACTGCAGCTTCAACGTAATTAACAAACCTTGAATTTTTGAAAAATAAACTGAATTTTGATTTCGTAGGTATTTCCTTTCCTTGAAAATACACAGTTTTTATAACAAAAATCCATTAGTAACTATGTTTGTGTTAAAAAAGCTATTTGACACTGGATCAGTAGTTTTTTAAAACATTTCGTAAAACAATCTAAATAAGATAAAATCTACATAAAAGTTAAACACAAAACCCACCTTGTAAAACTCAGCTAATATGAAGTCCTAAACACCACAAGTAATTAACCCAACAAAATAGAAAATAAAAACGCCGAGTTAAAAAATTTCTTATTTTTTCTGAATCCTTCAAATTGTAAACCCTACTCCGGCATAATAGGGGTTGGCTGAGAGTCTTCAACCCCTCCTGAATAATAAGGGCCATCCAGGCCCAACATAGATATGGCAGTACGCGCCATTTTTATTTTGGACTTTTCGAATTGTCAACGTAATTGGAGAGCGATTGTTGGCGTTCGATATGTGAATTGGAACGAGCGTATTTAACGGCTGTTGTTTCACGGTTAGCTGGAATATCAAGATTTTTCTGTTTTTATGTATTGATATATAAGAAATACGTGTCACGTTGTTTATCCGCGATGGACTCCTAAAGTATTGAACCGATTTTAAATTCGATTTGCACACCGTGTGCAATTTGATCCAACTTGAAAGATATGATAGCGAATATCTCAAATCTCTCGGAATTTGATGCTGTTTTTTAAATAGATAGTGTTTCAAGAGGAAAGTTTAAAAGTATAAAAATTCCCGAAATACCCACGGGAACGGGCACATAGCGGGTAAAAAAGCGGGGCGCTGCTAGTGATCGTATAAACGGTTTCCATACGATTGTGTGTATTCAATTTCACAGTAGCAGATTGCCACAGTCTACTGAAAGCAGTAGCGCAACTCGAGTTGTTAAGAATATTATAAATGAAATTAGTGCTAAGACGTACTCGTATGATGAGTTTGTGTTGTGGAGAAATTAGAATTGTTTGTGTTTTCAATTTGGATTAATTTATTATACCGTAAATGTGCAGGCACATTATATTCGAATTTGCAGAATGTACAATTATTGCTCTTTTTAAGGATTAAGTAATTCAAAAGAAAATAAATCAGGACATTTATTGGATCAGTCGTGTTTGACAGCCAGATAGTTACTTTGGTAGTATAAAATATTATAAACTAGCAGCGCCCCGCGGTTTTACCCACGTTGTGCCCGTTCCCGTGGGAATTTCGGGAATTTTTTTACATAAAAACCTTCCTCTTGAATCACTCTACCTATTACAAAAAACCGCATCAAAATCCGTTGCGTAATTTTAAAGATTTAAGCATACAGACAAACAGACGCGACTTTGTTTTATACTATGTAGTGATGCGAAAGTTTGTGAGGGTGGATGTATGTATGTAACTCTTTCACGAAAAAACTACTGAACATATTTGGATGACTGATATTTTACAGTAACACGGGATACATTTTATCCCGAAATTCCTGCAGGAACGGGGGTAAGACCGCGGGGCATTTATACATTTAAATTCTCGTAATTAAAAGTAGTCCTACTGCATTCGTTGCACTATGAAACATACCGCTTTGTTCATTCCTTCTTGAAAATATTTTAATACATCACATTTTGGAGATTAACAGGATATGCTTAGCATCTGTTTTTACACTTTGGGGGGGTAGGGGGTAGTGACGTCATAACAAGAAAAGCAGGTTATCTATACACGATTCGCTATTGTTCCTGTATTCAAGTACAATACGATCCTGATATGATAAACATACCTTTAAATAGCAGTGACATGCAGTTCTACCCACTTTGTGCACGCTCCCTTGAGAATTTTGGGTACGAAAATATGCCTGTAACCTTCCCGTTGAATGTGGCTATCCATTACAAAAATAATTATTCAATTCGGATTGGTAGTTTCTGAGATCAGCGCGTTCAAACAAACAAAAGTACAAAAAAATACTCTTCAGCTTTATTATATTAGTATAGATTTATAAATATCCTTCCTAACCATTTTAGGCTACAGGGACTCTCTGTTAACTAATGCACTCGATGTAGTGTCATGCGTATGACTGATGTAACCATTTCGCGGTAAAAGTACGCCATTTTAAAAACGATACGGCCATGCCATTTTATAGCTTTTAGCAATTATTTGAAAATAGAACTATTTAAAAAAAGAGTTTTATAATTATGTTCTCTTTTTAAAAAATCAACGTGAGTTTCTTTTTCTGTCGATAGTGAGTAAGTTTGTGTAGGTAAGTGGTCAACAATGGTGGCTCAGTTTTTAGACCGCCTAGAGGCCTCTCTCTCGCTCTCTCTCTCTCTCTCTCTATTGATAGAAATAACCGGGACCGACAGTTTTACGTACCCTCAGAAGCTATAGTGGTAGCTAGCTAGTTGGTACCTACATAACACTTTTATTAATACTTTGCAGTGCAGTTAGTCTCAAATCCAAGAGTTCTGCTCTACATACCTGTAACAAAAAAGGACGATGTTATTATCAAGTCGTATACATTATATCTAAAATTAGAAACTTTAAAAGTAAACACAAATTCAATTACAATGGAGTCATATTATCTAAGTTCCAACTAGTCTTTCGCAGGTTAACGTAAATCCAACCTTAACGTCTTATTTAAATCTATTGAAAAAAACCTTATTTATTAAAGGTTAATTTTTACTAATTTTGAGTTGCTTAAGCTTACGCATCAGTAACCGTTAACACAATTTGTCAGCCTCAACAGACGAAAGATAATGAAAAATCGTGGCTGTAAACTAGCCATCAGAATAACATTGTAGCTACCAAATGGTTTGTCACTTTACGCAATTTTTCGAAAAGCAAAAGAGACGAAACACAGTATACTGTTAGTTACAGAGCGTATATTAATAAAGTGGTTAAAGTATACTAGCAAGTACTGAACCTCCTTTTTCAATACTTTTTATCACTCCATATTTTAAAACAATATCATAAACGCCGCAAACGCTCCCGTCCATGACGTTCCCACGGGAACCCAACACTACGCAATGAGATACGTAATCATTACACACTAGAGCGAGCCTACTCGACCGCGCGGGTGGGTTATGAGTTTTACATAACGCCAGGTTCGGATTATTAACCTGTTCTGTAAATGTGGTGATGATATGAAGTAAGTTAGTAGCTGCCGCACTTAGAAACGTTCATTAAATCGACACTTGACTAATGGACGCCGTTTTTTATATATTAAACGTCAAAATCACTCATTAAATATCTACTAATGAAGCATTTGACGTCTCCCTTTGAAGCACGGTAGCGTTCTGATAGCAATGCCATTCAAATTCAAATGTCTTTATTATATCAGATCACTAGCAGCTCCCCGCGGTTTTACCCGCGTTGTGCCCGTTCCCGTGGGAATTTCGGGATTTTTTTTACATAAAAACCTTCCTCTTGAATCACTCTACCTATTACAAAAAACCGCATCAAAATCCGTTGCGTAATTTTAAAGATTTAAGAATACAGACAAACAAACAGACAAAAATAGCGACTTTGTTTTATACTATGTAGTGATTACAATCATTTATAATCATTATCAGCCATTCATCCAGGTAGGGACTGAGCTGCACGTTGCTTAACAATCGCAATGAGCTTACATCGCGTCAAACTACGTACAAAAGGATAAGAGACCGGCTCTTGTAAAAAATAAATATGTCTTCTGTGAGCACGGTTCCTGTAAAGGAGCCGAAACTTCAGATAAAAATGTTAAATAAAAGCGAAGTGTATCCGTAAATGTAATCCCAATTCAACAAAAGCATAAGATTCAGTCACAAACAAAACATCAAGTCAAAGTACAGTAAGTGTGAATGTGTCTGTCTGTGTGCGGGTGTTCATTGAAAGGTGACCCGCGGGCCAGTCGTCCGTGAATCCTCCCACCGCTCTCTCTTCCTCACAAATTACTTGACACGCTTTTAGAGGGCACGATTTCTAACCGACTTCGGTAGGGAGAAGTTTGTGAGTAGATGATGACTTTGATACGATACATTTTGCTTGTTACCCCACTTATACTTGTATGGGTTAAATAAAACATTTAATGCATACCTCAACGTTTCGGTTGAGTACTAGTAAACCCAAAGATAAGCGCTTTGAAACAAGAGTAATTATAGATTAATTTAATTAATTTACAACTACAATTCTATAGTATTAAAGTTACCACTCATATATTCAGCACATCAACTAAAAGTTTTCCCTTTTAAAACCCATTCAATGTTATTTACCCATCCGATTTCCCCACCGCCCGACCCGACACTACGATCGTACGGTGTAAACAGTGTCGTAGGAGTGTCCACCGAGCCGTGAATCCGGTGCGTGTGAGGAGCAACCGACTTGTCAGTCGGTCTGTTTTGTTTAAGGACTTCAAGGTTAGAGGACGATTGATGGAAGTTAACGTTAAACTTTTTATCGATTTAAGTACGAAAATAGTTAATTTTAACCGACGGAAAAAGACAAAGGATCAATTCGAATGTTAAGCTGTCGGTCCCGGTTACGTTCTACGGATAGTAGTCGTTACAAGAGCCATGTCAGAGGCCTTTGGCGGCTTAATAACTCTGACACCAGGATTGGTCGGGTTGACCATCCACTCGATGAAGAAGAAGAATTCGACTGGTTTTTTTTTCAAATAAAATTTTTCGTTATTTATTTTCAGTGAATAGAATTTGTGACGTAGTATTTTAAAATAGATTTATTGAGAAAAATATTCTTAATAGAACCAATCGGATCTTGATCACTGGATCTATAGAGAGTAAACTATTGTTACCTGTTTCATAGAAAAGTTTTAATAAGTAGACTTAGCCCGTTTTTAATAGATTTCAAATAAAAAATCTGATAAAAACCTGAAGAAAAAAATCAATGGCAATGACGCATTACTTGCTTGTAACTTTAGCTACAAGTGCTATAATTAACTTTATCTACACTAATGTTGTAACATTCTACTTATGTTTCCAATACTTGACTTATAATTACTACTGTTATAGCGCAGACAACTAAAACACTCAATTTAAGCAATTGCACATGATGTTATAATATCCACATCGATATCGTAAAATCTCATTATAACATCGCGGCCTGCGCGGCGCGCGCCCCGCGGCCCTGCGCGCGCAGCTGCGCTCTCATTGGTTAGATTTTAATGGCGGCAAGTTCACTGTGGCAATACACGTACGCGTGAATTAAATGTTTCGCAATGTGTTTTGTTTTTAAAATTTTGTTTGATTAATTGCATTAGTGAAGATAAAGTAGTGTATGCAACTGCATATAACACGGGTATTAAAACACTCGTTACTATTATGAAACTCGCTGCGCTCGTTTCATAAACTCACACTCGTGTTTTAATACCCTTCTTTATATGACAGTTGCATAAACTACTATTAAATCGTACAAATAACAAACTGTTTAGATATATTATTATTGAACACTTTTATTAAATTTTTTAACAGGAATGTGCTTTAGTAAGCACGTTAAATTGTCGACCGCGGTTTCAATTGTCAGACCACGTCGGAGGCCTTAAGGTAGTCTAAAAACTCCGACGCCAGGGGTTACTAACTTACTTGAAAGTATCTGTGTATGTATATGTAGAAGTACCTATCATTGAGTTAGATTCCATATTACAAGCTCAGAGCTTAGTTTGAGTCTAAACCGTGAGTGAATTTGTCGGGTATATCTATTTATCTATTTTACTTATTTACTTATACTTTCAAGTTTCTTGTATTAAGTTACCCATGCTTTTAAAATAAAAGGGTGCATTATTTACCCCATATATCAACGCCAAAAACATTTGTATGTATCGAGTTTCATGCGATTCAATACAGTGGGGATGATTCCATAAGATAGGTTACATCTATAGTCGATTCGGTCTTCTTCTTGATATCACTTAATAAACTACCAAAGCCCCGCGGTGTTACCCGCGTTGTACTCGTTCCCTAGGGAATTTTGGGATAAAATGTATCCCATGTTTTATTCTGACGTTTTTACCTATATCAAAATCCGTCCAGCAGTTTTTTCGTGACAGAGTGCCAAGCCATATATCATATATCCATCCTCACAAACTTTTGCATTTATAATATTAGTCAGACTTATAATTGGGCACACTTTCAAAACACATTTTCTGTTCGAACGAATTTCAATAAGATCGCTTGATATTTTCATTATCAGTGGATATTATTTGTGTTATTAACAGACTTTATAAATAGAGGTTCTCAATTCATCAGAGTATTTTACATATATTTATTTTCTCACTTTCAAAACATGGCTCGGGTTTGAAAACACCAATACGCAGTAGGCAAGAGGTCTTTGCCCAGGCGCCGGACGAGAGGCTTTTGCCCAGCAGTGGGACATTACAGGCATTAGACATTACTTTACTGCTTTTTTTATTTATTCATCACCGGATCGACACAAGAATCGTTTAAAATGACAATTTTGACAATAATCTGATCCGAATTCGATTCGGTTTAAATTTGAGAGCGTAACTTGTATAGGCAGGATATTTAAAAAAAACAGAAAGTATTGCCATCCTCCATGGGATATACTGGTTTACTCCTACGGCTTCACCTATCAAGTTACAACCAGTATAAAGACCTCTATCAATAACCAAAATATACCTAAATCTAAAGCATATAAAGTAGAGATTTGTTCAGCGAAAAGTCCAATAAAACTTGGTTGTTTTTTTATAGTTTGATATACGATTTTCAGCTTTATTACCGTAGTGATAGAGTTGAAAGTGAATGTCAGTTTTTTTATGTGGTAAGATATCGATTTCAATCGCGTATTCAAGATGTTTCCGATCAAATTGTTTGCACTAGAATGTGACTTTGGCTCTTAACCGACTTTTAAAAAAAGGAGTTTAATTATTCGCATGTTGTTTCAACTACCGACGCAAAAAGTGAGTGTTATGAGTTTAACGCGACTTTTATGAACAAGAGGTCCTCAATTTAAGTGTGCTTTTAAACTCGACGTAAAAAATAAGTGTTCTGTCTTTGGGATATCTGTGATATAGTGGCAGGAGCATAATCAATATACAAAAAACAAATTCACACACGTTTCGTGAGACCCAAACGAAGCTCTAAGCTTGAATTATAGAATCTAACTCACTGATACTACTACATAAACATACACAAATACTTTATAAGAATATATAATCGACACCCAGACGTCGTCGCCAACAACTATGTCTTCCCATATTGTTACTCCGTTGAATCGAACCCGCGACCCCCGACACAGTAAGCGAGAACACAGGCCACTGGGACAACGGGCGTGTATGTGTAAGGAACAGATTTGTATTTAACAACCAGCAGTGCCCCGCGGTATCACCCGCAGCGCCCCCGTTCCGGTGGGAATTTTGAGATTTTTTATTCCTTATTTTTCTTATATAAAAACCTTGTCCTGACAATAAGAAACACATTAAAAAAAGAATCATCCAATTTGGTGCAGTCGTTCTGAAGTTATGCGCTTACCAACACATTTTGCTATTCATTTTTATACATATTATACCTAGATTAAAAGTATTTTTATTTGAAAGTGCAGCTAAGAGTATTAGCTTTGATTATTAACATAACATAGCATACCATTAACTGAAAAGGTAGGCCTGTGAAGTCCCACTGCTGGCCAAAGGCTTCTCATCTCACTGAAGATATCAGTACAGTGAGGAGTACAGTGGCGATATGAAATCTATAAAACTGTTTCATCTATAAAATAGTAATAGGAAGTAAAAAGCATACTTCGCTAATAGTATACTAGAATAACAGTAGTTTTATTACAATTTTAATATATTTTGAGAAACTATCACAAAAGACCATTTTACGAACAAGCTTCACAAAACACTAAAATTCATAACTACAAACAACAATAAACCGTAAGACCTTTGCTTAAGACTTAAAATCCTAAAACTAGTTTAACACAAATACTTCTAAAACAATACAATCCAAAATAGATCTTATTCCCATTGCTATAGAGATAAGATCCGCTTGCAAATGTCGGAAATTGTCGCTTTATTATGCTTTAGGATATTTTCGACGTTGTTTCGTAAAAGGTAAGGTTTAATTTCGATTGCAGAGGAGATGTAAATGTCTTATTTGCATTTGTGCAGTCGGTAATATCGTTATTGTGCATTTTATCAAGGATTTCAGCAGCTTAGGGCCCAAAGGAATTTGTTTTAAAAGGTTCTCAAATGTTCTACAATTTGTTCCTTATTTGAGATTTTGAGGTGTTTTGAAAAGGGTTTTAGAGAATCTAGACAATTCATGAAATAGAGGATTTACATGAATTTAGCAATTTTATATATCTCCTATTATAGCAGTTGAGGTTTTGCCAGCATTGTACATCTATTGCGGGATATTCGGGATTCAATAGGTTATTATTTTTAACCCCTGACGTAAAAAAGGGTGTTATATTCATGTCCATTCTGTTTGTGTCTATAATTTAAAAAAATATATTCGGATTTTGTTCGAAAGCTACATTCAAAAATAATGATATAAGCTACTATACATACATAAATCCCGAAATTATTCCCAAAAACGGGAAAATACGGGAAAAATCGTTAGTATTATATAAAATTAATACATTCCCAAACCACATGTTGTAATTGAAAAATTCAAAGAACCAATTGAAAGTTTCGAAAGTTTAAAATAAAAATGGCCGCTTTTTCTCGACGATCGCACAAATCCAGCGTTAACTAGTTTCCTAGCGGGCTGGAGTTGGACTAATTGTTTGCTTTGAATTTTTACAATGAGAACTGTTTTTATATAAAGTTGGGAATGTGAGCTTGATCAGGTACTAGATGGTATTTCATTAAGCATTTCAATTATTTTGTATGTTATTGTGTTACATAGTGGTTTTGGTATTAGTATTCTAGATATTGACAACCCCAAATTCTAGATATGGTAAAATCGTTCGATAGCTTATTCATGAACGTTCAAAAACGCAAATATAAAGTCAAAAAGCGTTTTGAAAAGGCATAGTTATAAAAAAATTATGTTTTTCATCGCTGATCGTTGGGAATAGCTTTCTATTTCCTCGAGTACAGTAAAAGTAAACCACATAAATAATGTAAAAATGAAAATATACCTACCATTAGCCTGCAATGTCCCACTGCTGGTCAAAGGCCTCTCATCTCACTGAAGATATCAGTACAGTGAGGAGGATGTCGTAATCACCACACTTGGCTACTGCGGGTTGACGATAACCCGAGCCATGTTTGAAATTAGGGAAATACGTTTCGCTTATGTTATCAAACTAGATGTATATGAAAACATTAAACTATTTCCCTCCATATTAACGACGCCATTTTGATTTCAAGGTAACGAATCCAATACATTCTCTATCGCAATTGTTTCAACATCCCCAAACTTTGTAACTCAATCTTGTATCGTCTCTAGAGACAAAAATAATGTCCTTAAAAACTAACTATAGAAGAGTGACCTTTCTTTCATCAGTTTTTGGGACATACCACGGGACTCGTGGGGAATTCCCGCGGGATTCGAACTCGCGGTATTGTTTCCGATTTATTGGGAAAAGTAAGGTAATGAATTTTCTTGAAGGTTCCAGTTTTCGTTAGTTTATGTTGTAGGTTTTATTTATTTATTTATTTATTTATTAGACACTACAACAATATAATCACTTTGCACTTACAATTAACTTATAAATAATGTATGTTCTGAGTGACATATCTTTACAGTAGCGTACAACATTCTATGCTTTACAAATCAAACTAACAAAAGAAAAAAACTGAATAAACATTAAAAAAGTAAACAGATAAAATTAAATTACTTAGAAAAAAAAGATATAAAACGAACTTAGTATAAACTATGGGTACTAGAGGAACATAACAATAACAAATTAAATAAGTACTTATACTTATAACATTTACTTACTTATTAAAATGAGATCAAGAGTGCTCGCAGCACTCTTTAGCTATGCGCCTGAACTGGTTGAAGGAATTGTGGAAGATGTCAACGTGCTGGTTATTAATTAGCAGTTTGCTATAAGATTTATAAAATCGATTGAGAGGAGAGAATTTACCTAGGTTGGTTCTATGAGATTGTGCTGTAAATGGTGAGGTGATGCGGGAGCGTGGCAAGTTAAGCGGTACTTTAATGTTTATTTGACTCAACAGCTGAGGAGCGTCGAAAATACCTTTTACTATTTTATATAAAGTTAGGTTTTCGTGAATTTGTCGACGCTTAGATAAAGATTCTATTTTAAAGTGAGAGAGACGGGTGGGGTAATTTGCACGATAAGGGCACTGGTAATCTTTGAAGGCTAAGAATTTCGTGAATTTACCTTGAACTTTTTCGAGTCTGTTAATATTAACGTTGTAATGAGGATTCCATACGACTGACCCGTACTCTAATAAACTGCGAATATATGCATTATACAGACTAATATATGTGGAAGATTTCTTAAAGTTACCACAGACTCTCTTGATGAAACCGGACAACTTGAACGCTTTTGTTACCATATTATTGATATGAGGTTTAAAGGTAAGAGAACTGTCAAGTGTTATACCCAGATCGCGGATTTGGTCCACCTCTTGAAGCTCGATGTCGCCAATAGTGTATTTGGGTGAAAGTTTCAGTCTTTTTCTTGTAAAGTTAATACTGAAGCATTTCTCGATGCTCAGGCTCATTCTGTTTAGGTCACACCAAGTTTTTATAGAATTTAAGTCAAGTTGGAGGAGAGCTATATCGTTGGGGGATGAGATTTCTCTGTAAATCTTTAGATCGTCAGCAAAAAGAAGATACTTACTATAAAGGATACAAGATGTTATATCGTTAATAAAGAGCAAAAACAGAATGGGCCCGAGATGCGAACCTTGTGGTACCCCCGTAGTTGCATTAAAAGTGAATGATGTGTATCCGTTAACTATAACTTTCATTATACGATCTGTGAGGTAAGACTTGAACCATAACAGAAGTTTACCATGTATTCCATAATGTTTTAATTTATATAATAAAATTTCATGAACTACTTTGTCGAATGCGCTTTTGAAATCAGTATAAATAGAATGCATTTGCGAACCTGAATCTAGAATCTGTGTTAAATCTGTAATATAAAGAAGAAGATTTGTAATAGTAGACCTATTTTTACAAAAACCATGTTGACTATGAGACAGAATATTCTTAATATGCGATACAAATTCGGGAAATACTATTAGTTCAAAAATTTTAGAGAATATATTTAATATGGATACAGGTCGATAATTTTTTATATTATTCTTATCGCCCTTTTTGTAAATAGGAACTATGTTAGCAGATTTCCAAGCGGATGGAAATACAGATGTTTGAAATGATGTTTCAAATATTAACTTAAGAGGCAATGTTAAATTTTTCTGAGTTTTCTTTATAAATATTGGTGGAATTCCGTCCGGACCCGCGCCTTTACTAATGTCTATGGATTTGATAATATTATAAATAGACTGTTCATTAACTGTTATATGGGATAGTAATTGTTGGGAAAAAGCAGAGTCAAATACTTTCATGTCGGTAGGTGGGTCCAAATCATGGGAATAAATAGATGAGAAATGTGTAGCAAAAGCATTACTGATATCATCGCCGGTGCTTGCCGTCAATGTGTCAAGTTTCATTTCCGTAGGTATATCGGAACTTCCAGATCGTTGTTGCTTTACATATGACCATATTTTTTTGGGATCCTTTCGCATTCTACCTTCTACATCATTCATATAATTTGCATAACATGATGACATATATTTTTCAGCACGTTTATTTAAATCTTTGAGAATATATTCATCTCTGGGGTTCTCATATTTTTTATAGTTAAGTCTCACTTTCTCTTTTTCACAAATCATTTTTATCAGAATTTTATTATACCATGGAGGGTGTTTAAAACTACGGCGTTTTGTCTTTGGAATAATCTCATCAATAATACGATACAAGATACTATAAAATTTTGAAACCATAGCGTTAACATCATCACAATTACCTAATTCAAAAGACCAATCAATTTCTCTTAATCTAGCATTTACAAGGTTATAATTAGCTTTTCTAAAATTATGTGTCGCAAACATTTTAGGCTTTATGGTTTTATCAGTGTTTTTGAAACCAATGTCAATGTCTAGAGCTGGATGATGTGCATCAATTACAGATAAAGGGTCAGAACTTTCTATAATACTAATATCAGGGAAATTTGCTAATACCAAGTCCAGACATCGGTCATTTAGGTTTTTTATATGATTGAATTGCAATAAATTATTCAGTGACATATGATCCACGAGAGCATGACCAAGGCTATTATCGTAATTAGATGGTACTATTGTGTTATTATTCAAATCTTTATTCCATAACATAAAACCCAAATTGAAATCACCTAATATGAGAGTATCAATAGGATTGGATTGCATTACAAGACTTACATTATCTAAAAATGACTCTAACTTATCAACTAGAATAGGCGGTGGAAGATACACAGCACAAATTTGAAACGAGATCACATTATCACCATCCTTAACCTTGACCGAAACCCAAATGTCCTCAGCTGAGCTTTCATAGTGTTCGATTCTTCTAGAGTGGATGGACTTGCGAACAGCAATGAGTACACCTCCACCTTTTGCACGAGAAGACGCAGTGGATTGACGATCTCTTCTATAAATATTATAGTTAGCATCAAGAACTTCATGATCATAGACAGTATCGTCAAGCCATGTCTCCGTAATGACAATGATGTCGTAGCTATTCCGCGAACATGCAAGATTTATGTGATTAAGTTTTGTTTTCATTCCTCTGATATTTTGATAATAGACTGTGAATTTTGATGGAAAAATCTACGGTATTGTATTAGTGGAATATCAAAAGGAATTAAATTCACAAATTGTTGAGAGAATTATAGCATGTGATTTGCTTCGGAGATGAATTGTCGTCTTTTCTCACAAAGATGCGTCCATTGCGAACCCACACATACTTGTACTTATGCTCGCGTGCTGCCGCCCTAGTTTGAGCATGAAGAGTCTTGTTTGCAGGTGATAAATGCTCCGAGACAAACACTGCTGCCTTGCTTCCGCCAAAACCTAAGTGTGTAACATTAAGTTTATCATTGGCATTATTCCTATTGTACTTCTTAGTAGCTGCAATGACTTCGTCTCTAACACGGGTATTGGGCAGTTTTACTATAATGGAACGCGGTAAATTGCTGGTTTCATTCATCTTCCTCACACGGGAACAAGACACGATATCTGCATCTTGCAATGGGCGAGAAATGACCGTGCACAGCTGTTTCGTTATAGTCACTATATTTTCGTTCTTGTTCTCAGGAATTCCGTTTATTTCTATGTTAGTAGAACGAGAGGTTTTATACGTATTCATCCATTTTGAATTAAACTACATTTACAGATACACTTCGCTTATATTTTACATTTTTATGTGACGTTTTGGCCCCTTTACAGGAACCGTGGTCACAGAAGACTCATTCATTCATTTCGAGGAGGTCAGTGGCCAACCCTGGAGTTTCAGCCGCCTTAAGGCCTCCAACATGGTCTGACGATTGAAACAACCGGGACCGACAGTGTAACGTGCCCTCCGAAGCATGAGAGCGCTTAGATAGAAAAGCCACCAATATCCAAGTAGGGGTCGATCAGTAAGGTTTTTATATAGAGGATGGTTGAATGAAGATAACGGTTTTATCAGTAATACTGACAGATGTCAACAACTCTACCTATACTGACACTTATTACTCAAAGACAGCGTCATCGTCAATTAAATCGATAATTAACTGATTGATATGATTTTTCCCACATGTCAAAATAAAACTAGCCCATCATAAACATTAGACAAGCGTGGTGATTACGCCTAATACTCCTCTCTGTACTGATATCCTCAGTGTGATGAAAAGCCTTTGCCTAGCAGTGGGACATTAAAGGCTATTACTGTACTTTTATGCATGCGAAAATCACCCATTAACCTTTCTTAATGGGTGATCAATAATTGAGTGCAGTAGTTAGCATCCTAAAAATAGTTAAGAACTCCTTTCCAGCTAGATAGGTAGGTACTATTCTAAATTTAGCACACTAGTCCAAATTATACCCCGAGTTATAGCCCTAACCTATACTTTACTCAAATTCATCAACTCCGGTCACAGAAACCGGTCCCAACCGATAAAACCCAAAATCCCGTTCCATAAATTCCGTTCCACAGTATTAAAATAACCCAATAACGTTACACGTTGACGTAACCGTTACAGGACAGGTAACGTTACGCTTGCCAACTTTGACGTGCCAGGGTGGCTACAAATCACTACACCCTTTATATGGCTGCGCCGTAAATTATGGACACCCTGTATACGCGTCTAAATTGAACTCTCGCACAGGTGCGTAATCAGAGGGGGGGTATGGACCCCCAAAATCGTAGAAAGTGTTTTAACGTTATCTTTAATATTTACCAACCAAGCGTGGTAATTAATCCTCCTCACTGTACTGATATCTTCAGTGAGATGAGAGGCCTTTGCCCAGCTGTAGGATATTACAGGCTAAATACTACTTTAATATTAATGAACTAGCGGTGTTCTGCACTTTTATCCGCATTGTTTCCGTTCTCATGGTTCATATAACCTTACCGTTGAATTTAGGCATCCATTACAAAAATAATTATTCAAATCGGATTTGTAGTTTTTGAGAATAGCGCGTTCAAACAATCGAATTCTTCACCTTTATTATATTAGTATAGTTATTGTTTCTCCTACTGTTGGTATACTATCAACTTAATTTATGAAATAACTATTTTACGCTGTTTCCCCTCAACCTAGTATCTTATCTTTAATTATTCTGCCGAAAAATCACCCAATTCTTTACTTGTCAAAATTCCCCCCACAAAATTACCCCCTGCCCCCCCCCTGATCTTGACCCTTGAATCCGCCCCTGCACCCCTGACTCTGAAGGTTTAATTTGCTGTATCGATATTGTGATATTGGCCCGGTTAGGCCTCCGATGTATTTCAGGCGTATTGTCTGATCCGTTGTCGGAATTAGTATGAAAGGTTCCTGACAGATGTAATTTCATATCTAGTTACTAGCACAATTACAAGGGTGGATTTGGAGGGTGCAGTGGCAAATTAATAGATACCCGGAAGAAAATAGATACTTGAGTTAATATTGCCTGCAGTAAATTATTATATTTTTAACCACCTTCAAAAATTAAAAACGTCTTTCAATTCGACTATTATAATTTTTTTTGTATGTTGCAGGCACAGTGGCAGTGAGAGCGCTTACTGTGTCGGGGGTTGCGGGTTCAATTCAACTAAGTCAACACAACATGTGTAGACGACGTCTGGGTGTCAATTAAATATTCTTATAAAAAGTATTTGTGTATGTAAGTGTAGTAGTAACAGTAAGTTAGATTCCATATTACAAGGTGAGAGGTTAGTTTGGGTTTAATTAACCGTGAGTGATATTTATCCGTGTATATTTAATTATTTTTAAACGTATGTAGCGTGCATCAATGCATGTATGTATAGGCTTTCTAGACAAACTATATTCTCGTTTTATATATTTTATGGTATTATTTTTGTAATCATTTCAATTGACATCAACAGTCCCATAAAACCCCTGTACTGGTAGCAAAGACAACGCATTCGATCAATTCATCACACATAATCAGTCACAGTACGGTTTGCATAAAAAGCTATTCGGCTAGCGGTAACTAATGGCGGTAGTTTCGGGGAGCGCCCGAGTCCGCATAAATCAACTGTCATTGGGTACGGTCAGCATATTAACTTTATTACACTGTTTTTACAGAGCTCAGTGTAATAGGTTTTAGATGCGACTATTTTTTATATGATCTAGTGTATTCAATAATACTTGGATGGCTGATAGTGGCATATCTTTCTGAGCGCTACCTTGCTTCGGAGGGCACGTAAAGCTGTCGGTTCTGGTTGTTTCAATCGTTAGAACATGTCGGAGGTCTTTAGGCGGTCTAAAAACTCTGTCACCAGGGTTGGCCACTAACCTACTCGGAATGAATGAAGGAATGAATGCTACGGTTTAAAAACAAATAGAAGGTTCTCAGTTCTTTCATCTTTGTAGTTATAAAAGGCTTTTGTGGTTGAATTATTGAAATAAAATAAACTCTAATATCATTAGTTTATTTTATTATGTATTTTTATTTATTTTATTTTGTTTATTTTATGTTTATTATGTTTATTTTATTAGGTATGTAAACACCGTCGGTGACATACAAATTACTTCGAATAAATTACTAGTTTCGTAATCGATATAAAATATAAGAAAACTGTTAGAAATAATATGATCAATACAGTAGTACCTATTAGCAGCAGTACAAAGTAGGTATAGTAAGGCCATTTTTCATCCCGAAATTCCCACGGGAACGGGCACAAAGCGTGGTACTGCTGGTAACACTTAATTAATTTAAATTGATTCTGCTATCGGTACAACACAAGTTATACAGGGTGAAGTTTAGTTTTAGCTCGTATGTTTAATCTGTAACAGGTGGTGCAGTGTTGAGCGAGCACCATGTATAATGTTATTAGATTCTCTACTTCATGATGTATGGGTGTAATTAATAAGGAGTGTCTATATGGATGATACCCCTATGGTACAGTGAACTAGTAGCGCCTCGCGGGAGTACCCGTGTTGTACCTGTTCTCGAAAGAGTTTCGGGATAAAATGTATCCCGTGTGTTATTGTAGACATTACAATATCTACAGACATACTGACAAGTTTTGCTGACATGTCTACAAGTATCAATTATCCTATTTTACTGACAAGTTTTATCCAAATCCGTTCAATAGTTTTCGCGTGGAAGAGTGACAAACATACGTCGAATGAAACTATCGCATTTATAATTAGTGGAATGTCTACTATTTATTGGTGTCTTTAGTTTATACGAACACTGTGCATTTTGAATTGAAACTACGTTTACGGATACACTTTGCTATATTTAACATTTTATTGACGTTTTGGTCCCTTTCTTTTCGATCGACCGCGCGACCTGGGAATTGAACCTGGGTCCTCAGTCAACATGGCTCTGGTTTAAGAACAACAACCAGCAGTAGGCAAGCGTAGTGATTACGCTTAATCCTCCTGACTGTACTGATATCTTCAGTGAGACGAGAAGCCTTTGCCGAGCCGTGGGACATTCCAGGCTAATACTTTACTTTGCCCCTTTACAGGAACCGTGCGTCTGTTATGCGTCTATACAAGAAAAAGTTAAAAATCGCAATACCACCGCACTTCGCCTAAAGTTATAAACATTTACTTCCGAGAAAGTTTTAAAAAGATTACTCGTGACGTAAACGGCGAGTTAAAACGCAAGTTCTATCGAACTCGCTAACTCGCAGCTCGCTCTTTCTCTCAATCGCTTAAAAAACAAAACAAAATGTATTTTAAAAACCAATTAATTGGAGAAAGAGCCCATTAATTACAGTCAACAGAACTTTGTATTGTTTTTGACAGAACACCAGAAAATTACGATTAATTGTCACCCTACAGCAAAACTTCCGAACGAAAACCCACTGTATTACAAAAGTTGTAAAGTCTATTATCGGCGAGCAGTTTTGGAGATTGTATTACAATCGATTTTCGACTCTAAGGCTTGGTTGCACCATCTTACTTTAACAATAACAAACATCGAAACTTCAGTTAAAGTATCGGTTAGGCCTAAAATTAGTTGCACCATTTGACAAATAGTTAAATGACGTCATAACTTTAACTGTAACTGTAACCGCTCACTTTTCGCTGGTTAGTGCTATTGTTATTGTCAAATTATCCGTCAAATTGTCAAACAAACGCGTTGAATATAACCTACAGACATCATGTCCTTGTTCCAAGAGAGAAATTAAAAAAGTAAAAAGTATAAAAAAGAGTATAAATTAGAAAATTAGGAATATTTCTAAGCTTCCTTGAAAAATTTATTTGTTTTTGGTTTGTATGTAACCATGGACTTATTATATGTAACAGACACCGAACTGACATCAACATCGAAATGAAGTGACAAGTGACACTAATGACAGCGCTAGAAACGAGTTTTTACGGTTTTATTTAGTATTGTCATATTTAAAAATGTTACCCGCATCGAATTTGGGTTAAATCACGCCTCATTTGACTTGTAACACTATTAACTTTAACAAAGCTAATGAATTCGCTGGTGCAACACATTTTGCTCTAACCGTTTAAGTCAGCGTTACTGTTAGTGTTAAATTTGACACAAACCTTTACTTTAACTTCTTCTATGGTGCAACTCAGCCTAACTTTTGAGTTAATCACAATTTCCTTTTACTAATTCGGACAAGATTCTGTTCCTTGCGATTCTAAACTTTATTATCGAGTTGTTAAGTCTTATTTTACTTTGAAGTTAAGGGTTGTTTTGTAATTGATTTTTAGCGTGTTAAGAATCGTTAGTTTGTATGTAAATATGAGTGATTTTGCTAATATTTCTAAGTTTTTAATACTTCTGAAATAAAGTCTAAATTGGCTTGACTTTGAAAGTTGGTTTATTTATAAAAAACGTAGTTTTTGTAGCACTTTACCACATTGATATAAGGTTCAAAATCGTTTGTTTTCAAAGGTATTTTTGTAAGGAAAATATGTATTTTCTTGTAATGGATCCAAATCGCGTGAAAATACTTTTTATGAGGTTACGGTAATAGTTGAACACGATACTGAGCACTAAATACTGTTTTATTAACACTTAAAAGCATTTGAAGTAGTTTGAAATTGTTTTTTGTTTCACCCCTTTTTTATTTTTTACATGACTTCGCGTACTTAAAGAAAGCTTTTCAACCCCCGACGCAAAATAAGGTTGTTATAAACACTAATTTAGATTTTAATTGCGAGTAACAGCGCCCCGCGTTGTACCCCTTCCAATGGGAATTTCGGGAATTTTTATACATATGAACCTTCCTCTTGAATCACTCTATCTATTTAAAAAACTGCATTAAAATCCGTTGCGTAGTTTTAAAGATCTAAGCAAGCATAGGGACAGACAGACAGCGGAAAGCGACTTTATTTTATAGTATGTAGTGATTGAAGTGAAGCATCGTCTAGATGAGTGTTTACAATGTGTTCATATCATGATAGTTTAAATAGTGTAAAGGTTGTAAGTTTTGCTGTAGCATGTACTGCTCGTGGCGTAGATTGACTTAGCGATGTTAACTCATCGCGATTGTTAAGCAACGTGCAGCGTGCAACGTACTTGGATGGGTAGCTAATTTCTATCTGTATCAACTGAATTCTTTTTTGAATGATTGTAACCTGATAGCTTCGTTCGGGTAAGAACCAATTTCGAAAATATTTTCGATATACAAAAGGGAATGCTTAGAGATTGCTCCCAATTTTAACCGATTAAAAAAAAGTAGTTCTAGTAAAAACCTTGTTTAGTCAGTCTTTCTTTTGAAAAACTTGTTATTATGAAACAAAATACATAAAAACTCCAAACGCCGGACAAGTCAGACAATCACACATAAATATTCAGCCCGAATTCTTTGTTACGAAGTCGATAAATCATAAAAAACGGATATAAATCGTACAATTGTTGTGATACTCGCGTCTCAACTTTGGACCTTCTTGATATATTGCTGTTTCTCTTACGATCGGTATAGCTTGATTATCAAAAGGTGGCGCGTTCTTGACACTTACGCTTCGCTTGTGTAAGAATCATTTCTGTCATCAGTACTGTAAATCATTAAGTTATGCTTGTAAGTGCCATAACACTCATCATTACTGTGCAGTAAGGCATAATATTGTATTATTTTACTAAACAATGAACAAGTACAAGACGACAGTCTTCTGTAAGCACGGTTCCTGTAAAGGTGCCGAAACGTCGGATATTTATTTTTAAATAAAAGTGTATCTGTCAACTTAACTTCAATTAAAAATGAGTAGTGTTTGCTAAGATTAATTAAGAAATTCTTAATATAATTGACGGTCGCGAAAAAAAACAAACAACATCACACTTCATATCGCTTTTTGATGAATATGACACAAGTACAAATGCAAAGCGAACTGCCAAGTACGCGCCAGCTACATTTGACTGGAGTATTTTTTTGTTTGAACATTGTTACCCAAGCTGAACAATGACTGTATTGGAATCAATGAATAAATTACGAGATCTCGGACGTCTGTTTATTGTAATGTTTAGGGCTTGTCTTGTCTGACACGAGGGGGAGGAGGGGAGGAAAATATTTGGAGAAATTCTGACCTGGACGTGTAAAATAAAAAAGTACTACGTGTACTTTGTGAAATCACGTAGCAGCGCCCCGCGGTTTTACCCACGTTCCCGTAGGATTATTGGGATGAACAATAGCCTATAATACCCTCGTAAATACCTACCTACTCGTACATCCCCTGCGCCACTCCCTGCGCTCAATCCACACTATACAGTACTACAACCCGTCCGCGCTCGTATTTTATTTTGTGTAAGTACATATTCCTTTCCATTGAATATGCCTATCCATTACAAAAGTATTATTCGAATCGTAGAAGACAGCGCATTCAAACAAATAAAAAATCAAACTTCTTAGATACACACAGGGACACGTCAAACCTAATTACACAACCCTCTTTTATCAGGGGTTGAAAAAACGTAAGTAGATTAGACTTAAGCATTCAAAAATAGAAAATCACACAAAAGAAACTCTTACTCCCAAAATCAATTCAAATACAATTTCAAAATATGTATATCACTACATAGTATAAAACAAAGTCGCTTTCCGCTGTCTGTCTGTCCCTCTTTAAAACTACGCAACGGATTTTGATGTAGTTTTTTATGGATAGAGTAATTCAAGAAGAAGGTTTATATGTATAAAAATTCCTGAAATTTCCACGGGAACGGGCACAACGCGGGTAAAACCGCGGGCGCTGCTAGTCTATTAATTTATTTGTTTTAAATACCACAATGCCTTTTGTCTGTACTATCAGAAACAAATCAAATAAAACCATAAACAAACAAGAATATAATATTATGAAGCCCAATACAATACCGAAATCACGTTACATTTCGATTGAAATACACAAAATATCAAATTCAAATTGTTAAAAGTTACAGTGCAGTGCTGAAAAATCGGTACACCAAAAGACTGACAACCCATTGAAACATGCTTTGTTAATCAAGTATGTAAATCGTTCGAATTTTAAATTTATTATGAGAGGAAGTAAAGCTCATGTTATGTTACAACGGGGCACGTTAAATTGTCGGTCCCGGTTGTTTCAATCGATAGGCCATGTCGGAGGCCTTTAGGCGGTCTAAAATCTCCGACCATTGGCCACTGACTTACTCGAAGTAACTTTATATGATACAAGCCGCGCCCCGCAGTTTCACCCGCATTGTACCCGTTCCCGCAGGAATTTCGGGATAAAATGTATCCCATGTGTTATTCTGATGTATAACTTATATTACAGTAAAGTTTCATCTAAATCCGTCTTGTAGTTTTTTTCCTGAAAGAGTAACAAACATACATACATACATCCATCCTCACAAACTTTCGCATTTAAAATATTGGTAGGATATTAGTAGGAAGTAGGATAGGATTTTAACAAACGTTAATTTACAAGTAATGACATTGTGAATGCACAGCGAGATTTCAGCTTTAATTCGTATAAGTTAATCAATCATTAAATGTAAAAGCAATGTTAAAAACTCGCAATCAGGCATTATCAGAATTAAATTAATAAAAAGGATATTCCCCATTAAAACGGCAGACAATCCAAGTTAATCAACGTTAAACATGATTTACAGTGTCCCGAATCACGATTCACACTTTTAAGCCTCCAGTAATCACTAATTACAGTGCAGGCCGAAAAAATATACACATCCGTACGAATTGAACAGTTAATAATTGATTTACGGAACGAAAGGACTCTGCTGTTTTAAAATTGGAATCTTTTGTTTTCGTAATGTAAATCGGATGATTTAATTCGGTGATAATTAAAAGGTGTATATTTTATCGGCCTGCAGTGTATTTTGTCGTAATTATTGTGATTGGTATATTGCGATTCGATGAATTCTTTACTCAAAATGTTTAAAAATTTAACAAGACTACTTTTTTGATTGAGTTTTTGGATGTATGCTATTTCATTAATTAATGCGCTTGAGTGATCAATTTCGAAAATTCAACATGGCTGCTATATTGGTTTTGGTTCAATTATTTATAACTAGCAATACCCCGCGGGTTTAACCGCGTTGTGTCCGTTCCCATGGGAATTTAGGGATAAAAACAGCCAATTAACCTTCCCGTTAAATGAGGCTACTATCTACTACAAAAATAATTATTCAAAGTGGTCTGGTAATTCCCGAGATAAGCTTCAACATACAAACAAAATAACAAACTAAAAAAATACCTCTTTATAAAATTAGTATGGATATTATTAGTTATTGAATTTCGAACTTTTGAAAAGAGATTTTAAAAATATTTGCACATCTATATTCACCTATCGCATATATTTCCAAAACTGTAAAAGGTGTGAAGTAAGACTTAAGTTTTAAAGAAAATTCGTAGCTAAGATTGACCTCTTAAAGTTATCTCTGTACTAAAGATGTATCTCTGTATATCTCTATGTCATAACGGACACAAAGAAGAAAAAAGGCAATGATAGTGTATCCTACAAATATAATAAACTAGCTTTTACCCGCGACTTCGTCCGCATTAGATTGTTACTTTGGACAGTAGTTTTATTTTTAACCTTTAGGATCTTACCAAAGTATGACTCAAGCTGCACACTCACCGGGACGGAACGTCTCGGGATTTATGAAAATTCGAACGTAGCTTCATAGAAATACAGCATAAATGGCTATGCATTCAAATGACGCCGCGGGATTGACAAATCCTTTTCGATGCCGTGGCGCTATTTTAAAGTAGGTATAGCATTTGTTTATATACGAATACGTTTGATTTTATATTAGCAAACCTTAAAATCCCTACCCGTGCCGTCCCAGTGAGCGCGAAGCATCAAACAATTGCTTAGGTGAAAGATAGTAAACATAATATAGAAAAATAGTATCTTATCCGGAGGGAAATTCGGGATAAAAATGTATCCTATGTCCTTTCTCAAACCAAATTTCAGCAAAATCGGTTCAGTAGTTTTGGCGTGAAAGCGTAACAGTATCTTATCCGGAGGGAAATTCGGGATAAAAAGTATCCTAAGTCCTTTCTCAAGGTCATATCTATGTCTATACCAAATTTCAGCAAAATCGGTTCAGTAGTTTTGGCGTGAAAGCGTAACAGTATCTTATCCGGAGGGAAATTCGGGATAAAAAGTATCCTATGTCCTTTCTCAAGGTCATATCTATGTCTATACCAAATTTCAGCAAAATCGGTTCAGTAGTTTTGGCGTGAAAGCGTAACAGTATCTTATCCGGAGGGAAATTCGGGATAAAAAGTATCCTATGTCCTTTCTCAAGGTCATATCTATGTCTATACCAAATTTCAGCAAAATCGGTTCAGTAGTTTTGGCGTGAAAGCGTAACAGACAGACAGACAGACAGAGTTACTTTCGCATTTATAATATTGGGAAATTCGGGATAAAAAGTATCCTATGTCCTTTCTCAAGGTCATATCTATGTCTATACCAAATTTCAGCAAAATCGGTTCAGTAGTTTTGGCGTGAAAGCGTAACAGACAGACAGACAGACAGAGTTACTTTCGCATTTATAATATTAGTATGGATAGGAAAGTGTGTAAGGATGTATGTATGTTTGTTTCTCTTTCACGCAAAAACTACTGAAAGCATTTGGATGAAACTTTACAGTAATATAGATTGTACATTAAAATAACACATAGGATACATTTTATCCCGAAATTCCCGCGGGAACATGTATAACGCGGGTAATACTACAGGGCACGGCTAGCTGATAATAACTTTTTTAGCTTCAAACAAAAACTCTACTGAAATGTATTTATTCACTTTTGGCCCCACAGAGACTCGTTTTACACGCGTCTAATTTGGATATTTTTATTCAGTTTTGGCTCCTTAGAGAGTCTTCTTTACACGCGTTTACATAAATACTAGACTTTAAATAAAATGCTAAGTTACAAGTTGAGACCTAACGCAAGTTTCACGATAAATCCATCTTGAACACAAAAAGGTCTCTGGTGCCAAACTTCTCTGAGATATGTCTTTCAACTTTGTTTCGAGAAAAAATTAGGTAAATGTTTGTAATATATCTTATTTTATAAGATTTTTCTTTGCAAAGTGAAAGTGGATATTTGATTTATGTTTAAAGACTTTAGGAATGTCACAAAAATAAAAAAATACCTACACAAATTGATTTGAGAATCTTCTTCTTCGGTTTTGTTTAGCTAAGCGCATAACTTCAGAACGACTGCACCAAATTGGATGATTCTTTAATGTGTTCCTTATTGTCAGGACAAGGTTTTTATTAAAAAAAAAATAAAGAATAAAAATCTCAAAATTCCCACGGGAACGGGGGCGCTGCGGGTGAAACCGCGGGGCACAGCTAGTACTTAATAATTTTATTCGAAGTATGGCACACTTACAGCCAGCCCCATTAACCTAATTAAGGTAGCAGATCGAATATTGTCATTGTTTCTGTGTAAAAAATATCAAATACTAGCCGCGCCCCGCGGTATTACCCGCGTTGTACCCGTACCTGCGGGAATTACGGGATAACATGTATCCCATGTGTTATTCTGATGTATATAACCTAAATTACTGTAATGTTTCACCGAAATCCGTCCAGTAGTTTCAAAAAGCAAGCGTTGTGACTACGACGTCGTCCTTCACTGTACTGATATCGTCAGTGAGATGAGAAGCCCACCAGTGGGAAATTCCACGCTAATACTTTTATACTACATACACAGACTAAAAATAATAGTACTGTCGACTGTTGTTAGACTGGCTACAGACAGGCTTGACTGCGTCCAACAAACTGTTTAAAAGCAGTCTGTGATATTTTTTACGCGTCTTAACAAAGACTGGAGTAAAGAGAAATTAATTATAAGGAAAAATCGAATTACTGAGTAAATGAATTAACGCAATTACTGCGATGCCGCGTCTACGTTTTTTATTTTTGTCTTTGAATTAGATACTAATGAAAGGCAATTTTTCTGGATGAAATCGTAAAATTTTGAATCAAATATTAAGCAGCCAGCTTAATTTTGGATGTACTTTTTTTAATTTTGAAAATGAAATAAAAAAGATTATAGAGTTCCATAGAGCAGAACAACTTACCAAAAAATAAGCATTTGCCGTTGTTATTATTAAATAAATGATGTTGTAGATAATTACTACTTAAACTTCTTTATCTAAAACCGGATTGATCCAAAACATCGAAAAGTGTAAAGAAAGATATATATAAAACTAGCTGCGCCCCGCGGTTTCACCCGCGTTGTACCCGTTCCCGCGGGAATTTCGGGATGAAAAATAGATGTAGGCCGATTCTCAGACCTACTCAATATGCTCACAAAATTTCATGAGAATCGGTCAAGCCGTTTCGGAGGAGTACGCGAACGAACACTGTGACACGAGAATTTTATAAATAAGATGTAAGTGTAAAGAAATAGAGTGAAATAGCAAAAAAACCGCGGTAAATGTCAAAAACCTCTCGTTTACAGCAATTATGTTAAAATATAATAACGAAATAATTAAAAAATACCGTAAAAATGAGCCACATGCCACCAATAGTTCCTATAAAATACCAACATTTCTTTAACAAAAACTCATAAAAATTCCTTAACAAAAATTCAAAAACTTCATTAGCAATAAATAACTACTCCACAGTTTTTATAGTCCAATAACTCATGCTTTTAATCATAAACAAAGTAATGCAAATTAAGCTTTATTGCCCCGGAATAAGAACTACATATTTTAAAACTTTGGCTAGTATTTTTGACCCAATTTCTTAAATAGCATTCGAAGGGTTTAATTGTCGGCAAAGTGTTGCCAAATGGCAACATTAAAGGGTAAATAAAATTCATTGTCTGAGTTGCCAGAAGAATAAATATTATTTACCATTTTAAATATCAAGAAGTTTGTACGCAAATTAGAAAAGCGATACAATGGTTTGCCATTTATAATATGGACTAGCATCTTCCTGCAACTTTATAATACCTTATAACCCATTTCTGTAATACGATTGCGATATGTTAATGGACTTAATTTACTTATAAGATCCTAAATAAGTAGCAGCGCTTTTTTTGCTTTTAAAACCTTTTTCTCTCATCTACAGTCGTCTCACGCCGCGACTGCAGACAGCACGGCACGACCGCAAGCATTCATAAATATTCTTAGAAAGTAATGCTGCTTGCGGTCGACAATTGCTGCCTGCAGTCGTTACCCAAAACAGACCTTTAATATTACATACAACCACAAGCCATTAAAATCATAATAAACACACACAACAACATTAACTAGTGATGTACCATCGGACGGCCGGAAACGAAAGCCCAGTGGTGCGATCCAATCTACAATTTGCATCGAATCATCGCCTCTGTTCGTTAATCACAATAAATGAATTCACATTAGGACAATCAACGGAACCGCTATTGGCAATCAAGTCTGCCAAAATATCAGATATTGTATGGTTAAGCTTGTTACGCAGCGAGTTGTGATATAATATGTTTTGAAACACTAGCTGTTTTGTGCGGTGGGTCCACCTGCGATCCAATAGGTGGCGCTAGTGTGTATTCCCGTAGTAATTTCAGGATAAAAATCAATTTGTTTTCCAGACTCCTTATCTATGTATTTAGGACGCGTGTTAATTTCTTCAGCTTTAGGAATATTATTATAGATATTATTCAAGTACGAAATGCATATTATAAATAAGAATGGTTTTTGGATCTATGGTCTGTTCCTCTTTAATACAAAAACAACTAAACGGATTAGGATGAAACTTTACAGTCATATAGTTTATACATCAGACTAACACATGGGATACATTTTATCCCAAAATTCCCATGTGAACAACAATGCGGGTGAAACTGTGAAGCGCGGCTAGTATATTACATCTACGTGTGCTTAACGTACGTTAACCGACATACGGTTAAATTTATTGTGTTAACAGTCATCGTTTATTTGCGGTCATTTATGAATGACGATGTTTAATTTTACACTGTAATCCGTTTTAATTGGTCCATTGATGTGTGCCCGACCGAACGAAACTAATTCTGTTTGTAAATTAATAAATTTAATTATCGTGTTATTGTTATTAATATAATTCGTTATGTTTGATTAATCATTGATTTGTGATTGGTTTGTGTTTGAAGTTTTCTTTGTTTGGTTTGAAATTTATATTTTTTTAGGTATTAATAAAAATGCTTTGTGATGTCGGAAGTAAAGTGAATAAATGGTTAAAATTACTTCAGTTAGTTAAGTGATGTTTTAATAGACGTTTCTGAGTGAGACGTACAAATTATGCCCTTCAAAAATTAACTTTTGATTACAAAATTTCTCTGAGAAGTAAAGTAGGGATACATTTTCATGAGAAAACTCAAAGAAATATTAATATTACTAAAAACATAAATCATAAACTGTCATCAACAATAAAACAAACACTTTTTCCTTAAATGAAAATTCCTGAAAAATTCTAATCAAGGGAATCCAATTATTTTCGTCTTTTCCAGTTCAATAGAGGTCCAAAAATACGGTCCCAAGAGTCAAGGCCTAATCTTTATACCTAACTCGAAACTTGTAATAAATTATACAATGTCACCTCATCCCATCCCTAAAACGACTTGCACACAAAAAACGACCCTATCACGTTCAAAATACAACACAAATCCATCTACATAACATCCCAAGCTATTCCTTAAACAAAATTACACCCTACCTACTTAGATATAAGTGCGTAATTTCTTGCTTAAGTTTTTCTTATCGATTGCTGTATAATTTTCGATTTTATTGCTAGGGGGTAAGGTGTATAGTTGGTTGGAGGGTGGTTTCAGTGATAATGTCATTTATCAAGTCGGATATAGTGATGTCAGTGGCTTCATCCAGATATCTTTCGTTAAAGGAAGGTATTATTTTCTTGTAGAAAGTACATTTTTGGTTATCTATGTGTCTGTTTGAGTATACGTTAGGCTTACGGGGTTCTTTATTGAAATCGTTCAGGTAATTTATTGCTCGTTTTGTAATTCGAAATGCATCAATATGTTTGGTCGGATTATAAGACGATGCAATATATTGGGTGGTAATGCCCGGATTATATCGATCAAGCGTTGGGCGAGTGCACAAGTAGCTAAAGTTTGACAGATATTGATTGTTTACATTACGGCCTGTCAAATGTAATTTCTCGAGTAACGTCAAATAATCAAATCCAATTTATTAAAAACTAGCAGCCCCTCGCGGTTTTACCCGCATTGTGTCCGTTCCCGTACGAATTTTGGGATGAATAATAGCTTAAAACCTTCCCGTTGAATGTCGCTATCCACTAAAGAAAGAATTATTCGAATCGGATTGGTATTTTCTGAGATTAGCGCGTTCAAACATACAAACTCTTCAGCTTTTTATATTTTTAAAAGTATAGATAAATCCATCACAATAATTACCATTCACTTTTCTGTCGATTTCAATTAGTGCCCTTATTAGGGGTGATTGGGGATGAAATTGAAAAGCCTTGTCCACCCCAACTCACCCCTGAGGTGTCCATTCTGATATTACGGCGACAGATTGACGGATTAAAAATGGAATTAGGTATTTTTTATTTTATTTTACAATTGTTTAATCTATTGTCTATGACCTAGTAATGTCAAATAGGTCACATTTGACATTACTAGGTCATAGACATAGAGACCTCTTTGGTATGATGTTTGGTAGAGTAACGACCCAATAACCTATCTATGATAAGGAGATCAAATTTATCAATATCGTATCATAATATTATACTTCGATTAACAATACACAACTAGATGTCGGGTCGGCGCAAAAAATACGTCTCGGTGAATAACAGTGCACATAAAACGTGAGTTCTGATTTTAATAATAAGATTTGCTACTTTATGGCTAGGTGTCATGGTTGTAATTAGGTTGAACTTCACGTACAAAATCAAAGCTAAATACTGTCCGCGTGGATGACGTGGTGACAGCTTCATTTGTTTACTACCGAACTGAGACAAAAGTTATAACAGTTATATAATTGTGTATAATTGTTGATCAAAGATATTATAATATATCAATATCGTGCCATGTGAATAAATGTCAAATCGTTTAAGTTTTTACGCAGTTTTTAAGCAAATTATTCGCTTAAACCTAAGCGAACTTAAAAAAAAGTTCGCTTAGGTTTAAACGAACACTTTGCTTTTATTTTGTTATTAATTGATACGTACGTTGAACAGATTGAATACGTTGAGTACAAGGCATGACGCAGTCAGTAGTGGATCGCTTTAACTCCTGAAAGTGACCATATGTGATCGAAACTGACGAATAGGTACATCGACATACATACACGTGTTTCGGTTTTATTTGCATTTTGATGTTACATATTTTTACTTCAATTTAAATGTTTTTGGTCGTAGTGGGTAGTTATATCTGTCATTTTGAAAAGTATACCTGAATTGTTGAAAAACTTTGACTTATAGAAAACTATTTATCCCAAATTTCCTCAGTAAAGGTACGCTATAATGTTAAGTTAATTCAATTTCAGTCACCCATTTTATTTCAAAAGCCTCACCCATACTAATTTCAATAACATTAAAAAGAACATCTTTTGTTGGCAATTAAATTCCGTTACGTTCAATCATTCACTCAAACCGTTCTCGTTCATTCATTCACTCATTTGACCTGACAGGTGGTCGCGGCTAATTTCGTTTATTTTGAGCAGTAATTTTGAAAAAAGAATTAATTTGAAAGCTCTTAATAAGGGTTCGTTTCTACTGAAGTTTCTACACAATTGACCAATCATAATAATTGATTGTAAGTCAAAACCTTTTGAGCATTTTAAGGTATTGTAATGTCATTAGTCAAAACAAAACAGATAGCTCCTCTCCGTTTTGCTTTGCCATAATGGAGACACGCCTTAAAGATACATTTTAAGCAGACGAGATGTTTTTAGGCAGAATTTTACTTTTTTATACTAATTTAAATTTAATTTGAAATAAGTCTTAATGTTACAATTACACTTCTTACTATATCAGAGGCCTTTAGGCGGTCTAAAACCTCAGGGTTGGCCACTCACATACGAAATGAACGAATGACTTCTCAAAAAGCTCTCCAGAGCTCGTGTAAACTTTAAAAACTTAAAAAGTCTTCTTTCCTTCAAAGCTTACAGTCTCGAGTAGAAATGAACCAAAACTTTTTCACTATACAAGAATAAACTTACAGAAATAAGTGCTTAATAAGTTTTAATTAGTTTTTTGTTTTTAAAGTTCCTTTAAATACCGGAAGCGTTCAGGTTATTACTGTTTCGTGTACATAGTAGAACTGGTGCACCAGTAAACTTGTTTAATAAGTCCTAACATATATTTGAAAATTTTTCAGACAGTGGTTAAAGCGCAAGGCACACATAGTGCGCGTGCGGCCGGGCGCTGACCCCGTACCGTTGTATTCCTTGTACTTGTGTGAAAAATGTCACACTGACCCGTCGCACGCCCGTTTAGTTACTAGTAACTAGTAACGACAAACTAGATCGTTTCTGCTGTTTTACTCACAGTCTATCCATTTCCGTGGGAATTATGAATGAAAGTAGTATCTTGACCAATCACCACGCATTGAAATTGTGTGAATCTCTCCGTAATGTAATGTGATTGGTCCGTTGAGTTCCGCACCGCTCCGCTTATTTCCAAACGCACACATATGTAGAAACTACTACAAACTAAATAGTGTGTGATGATGCTACAAAAACGCAGATTTTGAATATTGTACATTCAGTACAAAATCTGCGTTATTCTAACGATAAAAGAAAGTACAAAGGTCACAATAGTCAGCGATTTCCTTCAATTATTTACCTGGACATTGTTACCTCTTTGATATTACAATAATTGGACGATTCCCGCCGATAGTAAGCGATCTTGAGGGCCCTTTTGACTCCTTGCGACGGTTAAGGGTTGAAAGGAAAGTTACTTTTTGTAAGATAATTTTCTCTTGTTTTGTTTTATGTACCTATTGATTTTTTGAGTTGGTTATCTTTTGAAAAATGTAGCTAGAAAATCTTATTTAATATACTCCTAACTAAAAGCACTTTAAGATAAGTCTATTTTACGCGTTTCAGCGTTAGCGTTTATGCCTTTATAATTGCGCTACTTCTCAAGCTGTGAAAATTTCAGCTATCACCGTTCTTGAGATACAGCCTGGTGACAGACGGACGGACGGACGGACGGACGGACGGACGGACGGACTGCGAAGTCTCAGTAATGACAATGTGTTGTTTCACAATTTCAATGCGTTGGGATTGGTCGAAATGAGCTCCGCACAGTTCCGTTCTGCTTCAGTAGGAACGCACCCTTATACGGTTGATATTGAGCGAGCTTAAGTATACTGTTCACTTTACTATAACGACTCCAAATCCTAGTAAGTCACATTAGACGATACTACTTAATTCCTTCAGTTCAATGTTGATACTTAACGTAGCTTAGGCCTCCACCCATTACACCGTATCATACCATGACCGTGCTATGAACGTGTCAGGCAAAAAAGTATTCTTTGTATTGAAAAGTATTAGACTATGCTCACTAGACCGTTCCGTGACCAACCAACAACGTCGACTATTCTCACCTAATATTTTGCCGGTGCTGAAACGTTCATAGCACGGTCATGGTATGATACGGTGTAATGGGTAGAAACCTAAGCGAAACACATCGCTAACGAACGTCAGTGGAGGAGAATTCCTTGTTTTGAGGAAAATTGTTGAAATGAATGTGTTGGTCGTGAATTTTTTAAGGTTTGGGAGCTCTGTATAATTGACAAAAGGATTGTGAGAGGATTTTCTTGCAAAATTTGTTTTAGTTAACACGGAATATTGTCGGTACTGGTCGTTTCAATCAGCTAAAAGAAGAATGCTTTAGTTGGCACGTTAATTTGTCGGTCTCGGTTGCTTCAATCGTTAGACCATTCACTTCACTAAACACTTCGACACCACGGTTGGCCACGAACCTACTCGAACTAGCTTACTTAGCTCAGGGCAAAAAATCTATTACCAAAAAATTGCCTCCGACAAAAATCCATTCAAATAAATAAAACAGCAGTTTTTAACAAAACTTTTAACACGTGTAAACCCGAAGTATAAAGTTAATAAGTTATTTTACAAGTAACAAAGTATTGTTGCTAACCCGGGCCTTAAAATAAAACTCGTGTTTTCGGGCTCCAATATTTAAGGATCAGCGGTATTTATTTGACCATTTACGACAATCCAACATGATTTAAAAATTTTGGATCGAATTAAGATCGCGTAAAGTTCTTGTTTATGGTACCTTTTTAAATGTTGCTTGTGGCTTGCATTTCAAGAAATCGATGTAGCACGGTTGCGCTCAGATAGTATACCACTATCGGCCACCCATCCAAGTATCGAGGGGTCGAGCTGCACGCGCCGCGTTGCTTAACAATCGCAATGAACTAACATCGCTTAGTCAAACTACGCCACGAGCACTACTTATGCCCTGTACTATATTGTGTATACTACTACTTATTATTTCGCATAAAATCCTCCTTACTGTATAGATATCTTCAGTGAAATGAGGCCTTTTAGTGATATATCTTCAAATATTATTGACTCCGGGCGGGTATCAAACCCGCTACCATAGACACAGAAAGGCCTTTGGCCACTGGTACAACGGGTCATTACTTGATCATTTGTCCTTACTTGGTTGTTTGTCTGTCTGTCTACCTATATATATAAGACGAATCTGACTGACTGACTTATATGTCAGCGCACAGCCGAAATTGTACAACCAACCCAAAGTTTCTAGGTACCTAGAAACTTGAAATTTGGTACCGGGGTTGCTTTCATGATGTAAATGAGCATTGAGAAAGGAGCTTGAGAAATGCAACCCCTAACAATTAGGCCACCCCTTTTACCAGCAGTGAAGCCAGGGCGGGCAGCTAGTTCTTCATGAAACCTTCAGCATTAAACAAACCCCTATCCAGGGGTCCAGAAGTGTACGTTATTACCCAAAACGTTTACATCTAAACATAACCCAAATTTTATTATAGAGTCATATAAGCGATGATATAAGTTGTTGCTACGTTTTACGAGATATTTTATGACGACAAGATACATAATAAAGAATTATCAGGTCTCCCCCGATGAGTTGGCTTCGGCACGGTGTGAAATTTTTCGGAGATAAAATAATATATTTTTGGTGATACTGCTGTGTTTAGGCTTTCGGGAAAATGCTGCGTAGGATGCTTGGAGATAATTTTTTGGAGGAAAATTGTTTTGGAATTTTCTTAGCGGTTTTGGGGGCAAATTGGTTTGGTATTCCTTCAGAATTTCAAAAGAATTATTGTTTACTTCATCTTTTTAAACAGGCTAGTAGCGCCTCGCAGCCTTACCCGCGCTGTACCCGTTCCCGTAGGAATTTCGGTATAAAATGTATCCCATGTGTTATTCTGATGTATAACCTATATTACTGTAAAGTTTCATCCAAATCCGTTCAGTAGTTTTCCATCCATCCTCACAAACTTTCGCATTTATAATATTAGTAGGATTTGTGTTTGTATATGTAATAGTAGTATCAGTGAGTTATATTTCATAACACAAGCTTAGAGTTTAGTTTGGGTTTGTGAATTTGTGCTGTAAATATTTATTTATTTACTAGCTGCGCCCCGCGGTTTCACCCGCGTTGTACCCGTTCCCGCGGGAATTTCGGGATGAAAAATAGATGTTAGCCGATTCTCAGACCTACTCAATATGCTCACAAAATTTCATGAGAATCGGTCAAGCCGTTTCGGAGGAGTACGCGAACGAACACTGTGACACGAGAATTTTATATATAAGATTTAAAGTGGAACACTACAGGCTAATACTTTACCTTACCTCAATATAGTGCTCTCGGTATGAAAACTGAAACCTAGGTTTGGTATACTTCTAGGTAGGCTTTTACTCATAACATAGTTATATTCCTGAGAATCTAGACCGCAGTACAGGTTGTAAAACTGGTGTCCATAAAAACCAATGACGTAAGACTGAAAGGTCAAGCAAACGTTAAAAAAGGTATTTACCTCAGACAATAAGAAAAATATCTCGGAACAAACGAAAATTTAAGGTACCTACATGAAAAATAAAGCATTTTTTCACGAATACCCACCGTGATGAAATATATACACAACCAATTAAGCGTGACCTTTACCAGTACTGTTCCGCACGAAAAGTTTAATCCAACAAAAAAAATATGAACATAAAAAATTCACAATTCCACACCAACAATATAAAGCAAAAAAATCACAGAAAACGACACATTTACCAAGAAATATAACAGTCATAACTAACTTTGAGAACCACATACACTCGCGGCCAGTCAACTTTGAACCGTCATAATATCGCTTTTACTCTGTTAAACGGTTCAAGAGAAATTGGTGTCAGAAGTCACGTCCAGTGTAAAATGGAACGTCAAGTCGTAGAATCTGGTGTATTTTGTGTTGGATAGTAACGTATTGAGGTGTCAAGTTAAAATGGATGTTCAAACATTGTTTCATGTCAGAAAATTGTACCCTAAGGAGAAGAGGTGTCGTTCGAGGCGATGGTTTGTTCTTTTGAGCGATTTTTAAAAGAATTACTTCGGTGTTTACCGCTGGGACTGTGATTTCAGATATGGTTACAGTTGGTGTTATGTTCGCTTGGCGGGCGACAGAGCAAGCAATACTCCTTCTAGATTCTTGTAAAGCTGTGTACAGACCGGCCCAACGAACGCCAACGAACGGGTTTCGTTGACCTTCATTGCTGCAATCTGGACGGCTTAGCGAATGCCTAACGGAGAATTGAGGATCTAGATAGATAGGATAGATAGATAGATAGGATAGCATTTCGCTAAGCCGTCCAGATTGTAGCAACGAAGGTCAACGAAACCCGTTCGTTGGCGTTCGTTGGGCCGGTCTGTACACAGCTTAAGTACATTGTACAGTCAGCGTCAAATTATGTTCTCGACACATTTTGATATTAGGTATGCAATTGTGATACGAAAAAGAGTATTCATATAAGACGTTGACTGTACAATGTACATACATGTGAAATTCACTAAAATTTGACGGAAGAAAAAGCCTGAAGGACTCCATTATGATCTAAAATTATTGAAACAATCGGTACCGACAAACTAACGTGCCCTCTAAATTTATCTGAAAAGTTGATAGAACACTTAACAAAGATGTAATGCAGACACTAACAGTACCCTACACTTTACCCATTTTGTACCAAATCCCGTGGGAAATTCGGTATAAAAAATAGCTCACAATCTTTCACTTGAATCCATAATACAAGCTAAGAGCTTAGTTTGGGTTTAATTAACCGTGTGTGAATTTGTCAGGATATATCTATACTATACAAATATTATAAAGAGGTAAAATTTGTAAGTTTGTTTGTATGTTCGAGGTAATCTCAGGTATAATCAGGCTGATTTGAATAATTATTTTAGTTATAGATAGCCACATTCAACGGGAAGGTTATAGACTATTTTTCATCCCGAAATTCTCACAGGGACAGGAACAACGCGGGTAAAACCGCGGGGCGCGGCTAAATACATTCAAGACATAAGCGCATTCAAACAAACTCTTCATCTTTACAGTGGTTCCCCGCGATTTACCCGCATCCTACCCGTTCCCTCTTTAACCTTTTCGCGTCTGGGGTAAAATATACCCATTAAGTTTAAACCCAACATCTTTATAAAGGGTAATGCACACTGTACAACGAAAACATCAGTTATACGATACCAGTGTGTGCGCGCTTAATTTTATAACATGTTTCAAGTTGCCTCTGTTTACAATGTTATAATAACGTCGTGTTTTACGGGAACGAGTTTTCAGGTTATGGGCGGGTTTTGTAATTAAAAGATAAGTTATTCATTTCTGAGTTTTCAGGCTATCTGTTTTCTGACTACTTAGTAAACAAACCACTTACGCCCGCACTCAGAAACGTCAAATGCTTCCTTAGTAGAGATTTAATAAGTGGTTTTGACATGTTATGTTTGAAAAATTATGTTAATTAGTTAAATGTCGATTTAATGGTAGCTTCTGAGTGCGATAGTAAGATACTATTACCAAAACCAATCTTTATTTTATCTATTGTCAAAACCCGGACTTCAAATACAACCCTAGTTGCGAAGACGTGCAGCCCAGTTGTATAATTTTCCGCGGCATTTTAGAAAACGGGACATTTTTGCGCCCCGACGATATCTCCCGGGACACCGGGACAGACAACCGAGAAACGGGACTGTCCCGTCCAGAACGGGACGTAGGTTACGTTAGGTATGCCAAACAATATTTTTAAACTGTATTGACTACAGAAAAATCCTGTTTATTCCGATTATATCCGTATATATTTATACACATTATCTTACAGATAACTTTATCACATATGGTAAAACCGACCCTATAGAGTAAAATTTCATGTTTAACGCACGGGGTCCGATGTGTACGTGCAACCCTTTGGACATAAAGTTTTACCCTATTTTAAAAAAGGGTGTTAAAAAGGGTTACAATTTGTTACTCTCCGCGCGTGGATGATTTTTATTGGACTATTTGGTCGTTTAGACCCGGCGCCTTATTTTAGGGTTAAGATTTGAATATATTATGGATGAGTTTACGGAGGCTTCAATCTTTGATGGATTGAAGTTTATTGCCTGCTGATGGAACTCTGTTACAGTTTCCAGAAGAAAAGACAAAATAAACTTTTTAAACTCCCACGATTTGCACTCATTATACTAAATGAAACGGGTCTGTATCGCGTTAGATAATTTAACGTATTTTATTAAAATACGTACCCGACGTTTCGAGCGAATTACACCGCTCGTGGTCACGGGATGACTGTCATCCGGTATAATGTAAGTCCAGTATAATGAAAAGACAAAAGTCGTTTTTAATCTACTTAAATGGGTGGCCGATAGTGGTATTTCTATCTGAGCGCTACCGTGCTTCGGAGGGCACGTTAAACTGTCGGTCCCGGTTGGTTCAATCGTTAGACCATGTCGGAGGACTCCAGGTGGTCTATAAACTCCGACACCAGTCTAACCTACTCGAAGTTACTTTTTACAAAAAAGGAAGAGGTTCTTCGATTCATTATCGCATATTGCTTTTATTTTGGAAAGGAAACTTTTTGATAATATTTGAAGCGTTTGACAAACTTCTCTATACTCTAGCTAATGGGTTAAGTTATAATTTTTTTGATACCTAAATAAAAACAAATCACACTAAAAATCACAGTGCCACTAGCGCCATCTATTATACCGCCGGGGAACCGTCGAACAGATCACCTAGTTAGTATACAAAAATAACACCTACCTTTTTACGTCAGAAGTAAAAATAAAATCATGGCGTAACAATAAAATCTCAATATTTTTTATTACATCTTTAAAAATATATTCGGAACGCTCCCAAATTATTATACTTATATGAAGCCATTTTCTTAAATTGGAGGAATTTCCGATTTCTCAAGTACTTACTGTTGCCGACAATTTGAAAATATTGCGTAAATAAACCTTTTTATCCCTAAATACTTTTAGAAGCGAAAAACTGAAATGAAATGACAATCTATCAATTTTTAGGTATATTAAATGAAAATACCGAAGATTTATATCACAACAATTTTTTTAATAAATTAAGAAGTTCTTGAAGATTATTGATCATTCACAGATCGTATGAACTTTTGCTAAAGCTGTACAAATAAAAAAAGCTGAAAAGCGATATTTTTCTGTTTGTTTGTTTGAACGCGTTAATCTCCGAAGCTACCAATCCGATTTAAATAATTCTTTAAGTAATAAATGGCCACATTCAACGGGAAGGTTATAGGCTATTTTTAATTCTTAAATACCTACGGAAACACGCCACAATGCGGGTAAAACCGTGGGACGCTGTTAGTGGTAGGATATAATTCCCATTTCACTCCATCAAACTGCTGTCAAATTTGTACAATTCGAACAAGATTAAATTTGAATTGAAACAAATGACTGTCGATTTTTTTGTTACCAAGCCTCATGTATTCGTTCTAATCCAAATGTATTACCTGAAACAGAACAAAATATCGGTATTAATGTTTGAAACAGTTAAAAGTTAACAATATAATGAGTAAAGTTTGTTGATGTACAATATGTAATGTTGATTTGGGAAAAAAATACAGTAATAAACATAATATATTTGAGAGATTTTATTCAAATTTTGCTGTACGGATTGTTAGTTTATTATTGGACTTTTTAATTTAAAAAGTAGCCTATCCTACTAATATTATAAATGCGAAAGTTTGTGTAGTTGAATGTATGTATATTATAAATGCGAAAGTTTGTGTAGTTGGATGTATGTATGTTTGTTAGTCTTTCACTAAAAAAATCACTGAACGGATTTGGATGAAACTTTACAATAATATAGGTTAACATCAGAATAACACATGGGATACATTTTATCCCGAAATTCTTGCGGGAATGGGCACAACGCGGGTAACACCGCGGGACGTGGTTAACATTATAAAAGTAGCTTAGAAGAAGAATAACCCTTTTTTAAGCTTAAATGAAATAAATTCGTCGTCGTGGCAGTTTCTTTATTATTTCATGTTAAGTGTCGATTTAATGATCACCTCAGTGCGATAGGGATTTTCTTTTTGCGTTAACTTGTAAAAGCATAAAACTGTTACTGTTAGCCCGTATTGACCCACTGTTCGGCAAATACCTCCCATGCCACTCTTCTCAATTTTGGGCATAAGAAATAAAGTTATAAAAATTAGAAATAAGGGTGATTTTAAAAATAATACGTAACCAATAACAATGCATTTGGAAACGCTTCAAACCTCTTTGTTATGTATTACGATTGGTCATTTAAACGTACCCTTATTATTTTGAAACTACCCTTTTATTTTCAAACCTGCATTACACCAAGTATTACGAACGTTAAAGACATATTGCACAAATTACGCAAATTGCAAGTGAGCTGACTACGGCGGAATAAAAATTATCCAATTTCCTTTATAGAAGCACCTTCGGAAACTAAAAGAAAACGGTGCTTTTGATATTTTGAAAAAACTGTAATGATAACGTTGTTTCTTTAAGAAAATATGCATAAAGTTATTATTAGTCAAATAGAGGATGCACAAAGAAAAATGTCGTTGCATTAAGTCTTAGAGAAATGTTTAGAATTTTCTTAGGAATTGCGAGGGAAAAAGTTAATTTAATAATATGAAGACCTAATTATTTTAACTCGGAAAAAATATTTTTCTTGAATATAGTAGCGGGTCTCTTGTTCATAGAGTCCTCTCCTTCTCTCCTCTCCTCTCATCTCTTCTTTTCTGTTCCAATTAAATCAATACTAATATAATAACGCCTCGGTGGTCAAGTGGTATGTGCACTCGTCGGCCAAGACTGAGGTCCCGGGTTCAATTGCCAGGTCGAGCGAATACAAATGTTTACTACTTTTCAACACGGGTTTGAGATCACTAACCAACAGTAGGTAAGCGTGGTGATTACCCCTAATCCTGACTGTACTGATATTTTCAGTGACATGAGAGGCCTTTGCCGTTAATTTAAGAAACTATCAATCAGATTTGAATAATTCTCTTAGTAATGGATAGCCACATTCTACGGGAAGGTCCCACGGGTACGAGCATAAAGCAGGTAAAGCCGCGTCGCATTGCTATTATATTAATATTGACAGAAAGGCATAAAAGCTTTATATAAAATCGTCAAACTAAAAGAAATCCCGTAAATCCACAAGTATCTAAATAATAGAACTAAACCCGAGTCTTACCAAATGAAGTGAATTTGTTCAACAATAAGTTATCGGATTTCTTAATCGACCGTTAAATATTTAAACAGAGGTGGTATAATTCGCCTCTTACCAATTATATTGACAATACCGCTCTTAGACCGATCAGTTATTTTGAACTCTAACCCGTTGTAATAAAGACTAGAAAATCCTTTTCTATTTAAACGTGTCCATAGATTTTATATCAAAGCACTAAGATTGAAATTCCTTCGGACATAGTTTTATGTTTGGTGCGAAATTGAACCTTATTGAGTTAATAATAGGGGCGATTGAATATTAGTAGGTCATGGGTATAATTGACTTGTGTGAGAAATTCTGCTTATTGTTTGAAGTTGATAGAAAAGAGATTGAAAAACTTTCGAGTTTTTAAATACAGACTATTGTAAAAGACTGTGACGTCATATTGTGCCCGATCCGGTCATGTTCCTGATTTACGAACAGAAAACGATGGCAATTCGATCGTACGGTACATATTTGGGTGTATGGATCGAAAATTCATACAATATTTTTTGCCATACCTACATCATATTTACTTAAAAATTGTAGCGGTCGTGGCATAGTTTGACTAAGCGATGTTAGTTCATTGCAATTGTTAAGCAACGTGTAGCTCGACCCCTACTTGGATGGGTGGCCGATAATGGCATTTCTATCTGAGCGTTACCATGCTTCAGAGGGCACGTTTAGCAGACGGCCCCAGTTGTACCAATTGATAGACTATGTCGGAGGCCTTTAGGCGGTCTAAAAAGTCCGACACCAGGGTTACTAACTAACAGCGCCCCACGGTTTTACCCGCGTTGTACCCGTTCCCGTGGGAATTTCGGGAATGTTTATACTTATAAATCTTCTTCTTGAATCACTCTATCTTTTAAAAAACTGCATCAAAATCCGTTTCGTAGTTTTAAAGATGTAAAGCATACATAGGGACAGACAGACAGACAGCAGAAAGCTACTTTGTTTTATACTATGTAGTGATAAGTACATAATTACAATCTCGAAATTACCACGGGAACGGGGGCGTTGGGGGTGAAACCGAGGGCACAGCTTGTTTGAAATAATTACCACAAAGGCCGTATTTTAAAGTCCTATCTAAAACTTTAAATAGATGTCCATTATTTATTGTTATCTGTGTAATTAATGTTTTAATACAAGTTAATGAACTAAAAACAAGTGGGAATATGTCCAAATTGACATATTGCCGTTTCATGACCCGACCGGAAAGCATAACATTATGATAAAAACAATTGACTATATATTTTTCTTAAACTATTTTCTTATGAACTAATAGCTTTAAGAGTTCAGTATATTTTTACTGGTTTCTTAGTTTTAATATAAGCGAAGTGTTGACGTAGTTTAAATTCAAAATATTTTTTTATTTAACCTTATTTTTTACAAAAGAGGGACTGGCAATTAGTGTCTTCAAATTGAGAAGATTGGCGGCAATGAGGGAGGACTTTGCCCAACAATGGGATGAAACAGGCTAACAGTATCAGTATTAGAACCTTATTTGTCCCACAGCTGGGCAAATTCCACAGACCTAATTAATATTGTATTATTAGTTATTAACACCTCGATGGTCTAGTAGTGTGAGCACTCGCCTGCCAAGACTGAGGCCCCGGGTTCAATTCCCGGGCCGAGCGAAAACATGCATCCTACTTTTCAAACATGACTAAGCCGTTAAGCCGTCGGTCCCGGTTACTTTCTACGGATAGTAGTCGTTACATGAGCCATGTCAGAGGCCTTGGCGGCACTATAACTCTTACACCAGGATTGGTCGGGTTGACCATCCGCTCGATGAAGAAGAAGAACATGACTCGAGTTTGAGATCACCAACCCAAATTGGGCAAGCGCGGTGATTACGCCTAAACCTTATCACTGTACTGATATCTCCAGTGAGATGAGAGCCTTTTCTCAGCAATGGGACATTAAATAATAAATAAATAAATATACCTCGACAAATTCACTCACGGTTAATTAGACCCAAACTAAGCTCTAAAAGCTTGTAATATGGAATCTAACTCACTGATACTACTACATATATACCATACACAAATACTTTATAAGAATATATAATTGACACCCAGACGTCGTCGCCAACAACTATGTCTTCACATATTGTTACTCCGTTGAATCGAACCCGCAATCCCCGACACAGTAAGCGCTCTCACTGCCACTATGCCAACGGGCTTGTTAATCACATTACAGGCTTATACTTCAAAAACGGTGACTAGTATTCAAAATAGGTAACTTTGAACCCCAAAAAAGAAATCGATATCTAAACAATATGCGAAATACACAAAAAATTAAAAATACTTTTTCATTGCCTGCTATCATATTCGTAGGAATACTAATTAATTGTTATGTTGACTATATATAAAGGGAAAAGGTTTATTGTACCTCAGTTCATTACTTGCTGCCAACTGGTAAGATACACAATAATCAGATATATGTATTTTTATATAAGTACTACTTCCTGTTTATTTTTTTAACTAACTTAAATAAAAAAATAAAACCATAGTGCAATGCCTCGTGGTCTAGTGGTATATGCTTTGGCCTGCCTAGATTTTGGTCCGGGTTCAATTCCTCTTGAAAACTTGTTTTCTACTTTTATAACATGGTTCGGGTCTTAAATCAGCAGCGACGGACTCGTGGTCACACCGTTTTGTTACACCAGTGTGACTACGAGTAATTTATTTTCCTCGTGGTCACACTACTCTGAAATTGACTGAATAGTAGGTATGTAGTGAAGTGCCCGATAGATAAATTAATTACGATAGACAACCGTAGGTTAACAGTAGGTTAGGTTAAGTTTTTTTTTTTTTGTGAATGTTTCATTAATTATTATATTTTAATTATATTTTCATTGCGGTGTGACCACGAGGAAAATAAATTACTCGTAGTCACACTGGTGTAACAAAACGGTGTGACCACGAGTCCGTCATCAAATCAGCAACCCGCATTAGACAAGCGTGAGGACTATGCCTATACCTCCTCACTGTACTGATATCTTCAGTGAGATGAGAAGCCTTTTTCCAGCACTATACTTTTTTAAAGTCGCTTGAGGCTGACATTTTTGTTAACGTATACTAGTGCATGAACGTAAGAATAAGCAAGCTCTGACTAATACGTATGATTGTACCGCTCGTGGCGTAGTTTGACCAAACAATTTCAGGACATTGCGTTTGTTAAGCAACGTGCAGCTCGCCCCCTACTTGGATGGGCGGCCGATAGTGGCATTTCTATCTGAGCTCTATCATGCTTCGGAGGGCACGTAAAGCAGTCCATCCCGGTTGTTTCAATCGACCATGTCGGAGGCCTTTAGTCTAAAAACTCCAACACCAGGGTTGGCCTACTCGAAATGAATTCATGAATTGTCTGATTAAAGTGAAAATTCAAAATGGCGGGCGAGGCAGCGATGGCGGTGGCATCTATCCAACTGGTGCAAGGAGTACTGTACATGCTGCAGAACACCCTCGGGTATGGGAGCTACCTCTGCCCCCTGGACGCAGACATCAATCAACTTAGTAAGTACTTCCCAGTTTTACCCGCAAACCCCAATACGTACACTACGAGTAGTATGCGCGTGAAAAGAAACAAAGTCCATACATCCTGACACACTTTCGCATTTATAATCCTACTAATATTATAAACGCGAAAGTTTATAAGTATGGATGGATGGATGGATGTTTTTTTACTCTTTCACGTAAAAACTACTGGACGGATACATCGGAATAACACATAGGATACATTTTATCCTAAAATTCCCGCGGTAACAGGAAACACCGCGGAGCGCGGTTAGTATAACATAACCCTCCCTTTGAGCTTCGCCGTAGTCGGGTAATTAACATTACAAATTAATCTATTTTTTTCAGCGACTATGGGTCCCGTTGACTTCATAGTAGTAGGAACAGGCTCGGCAGGGTCCGTGCTGGTGCGGAGACTGGCGGAGTGCCCCAACAGCAAGGTGCTGGTCATCGAGACCGGAGGCTGTCCAGGGTTGGAGTCTCTGGTGAGTACTCGCTGTCTTTTACTGACGATATTCACAAGCATTTACTGATTTCTTAGGTTTTCTTTGAATTGAAATTACTTCACTACTTCATATCGTATAGTAAAATAACATCTCGGTCATTTGTGACCACGGTTCCTGTAAAGGAGCCAAAACGTCAGATAATAATATAAAAGCGAAGTGTATCTGCCAACGTAGTTTCAATTCAAAAGAATGTATTAGTATGCAGAATCAATATAATACGGGACAGAGAAAAGAGGAACGCAAAAAAATATATGTAGACCAACTGACAGTCAAGGGAACTCCATCGAAAAAGCAATATGTGCAGACATAGTGGTTGGCTACGACGTCTGGGTGTCAATAATATATTCATATAAAGTTTGTATTTGTAATTGTACATAATACAACCTAAGGCTTACTTTGGGTCTAACCAACCGTAAGCGAATTTGTCCGGGAATGTTTATTTATTTATTTACACTTCAGAGTCCCGGCTACTTCACTCTTCAACCACGAACCTACCAAGACTACAACATAACGTCAGTTAACGACGGATACGCTGCCCAGAATCTCCAAGGAAACTCCTGCGGCTTAACCACCGGCAAAATGTACGGGGGCACCAGCAGCTTAGAACACATGATACACGTCCAGGGGGCGCCTGCAGACTACAACAAAATGGCTGAAATAACAGGAAACTCCACTTTCTCCTACAGAAATATGCTTAGATATATGAAACGAAGCGAAAACGTGTTAGATCCTGACGTGCTTAGACAATATCCTGAATACCACGGTACCAACGGACCTATCAAGTTGACTAGACAAGTCAGCCCCTTAGATGCTGGTATTTTGGAGGCCTTCGAAGAACTTGGATACAAAATAGTTACTGATTCAAATAATAATGTAACGAATAATATAGTAGATGAACCACTTTTTGAAATTGGTGACTCTATTAGACAGAGCGGGCTGGTTTCCTATATATCGGATATTAAAATGAATCCAAACGTATTTTTCTTATCAGGCGCAACTGCCACCAAAGTAATATTAGAGAAAAATGTCGCTGTAGGCGTTAAGGTCAGTTATAAAGGCAAATCGTACATATTCAAAGCGAAACAAGAGGTCATATTGGCAGGAGGTTCTATCAAAACTCCTCAACTGCTAATGCTGTCTGGGATCGGAAACCCAGAACATTTGAAAAGCATGAAGATTCCAGTCAAAGTTAGCAATACGCATGTTGGGGAAAACGTGTCGGATCATGTCAGTGCCTGCATGGTGTTTAGAATGGAGAAAGATGATTCGCCGCCTCCTGCTGTCAATCCTACTCAGTTCCCGGTTCCAGTTACTTGCAATTACGGGAGTCTCAAGAAAAGCCAATCTTACGCTGACTACCAATCTATCAACCTAGTGTTTCCTAGCAAAGCAAATGGCCTGCTCCAACTTTGCCTCAATACTTTCAAATACAAACTCGAAATCTGTCAGAAATGGTACGATGCGAACAAAGAACACAAAGTCCTTTTCGCAGTGCCAAACATTCTTCATCCAATCTCCAGAGGTTACATCCGACTGAACACAACTGATATTGATGATCAGCCTTTAGTATATTTAAATCTACTGCATGAGAAAGAAGATTTGGTAAATCTTGGCAAGTATTTGAAGAAGGTTGCTGAACTAGAGGACACAGAGTACTTCAAAAGCTTTGGCGGAGAATTTGTGAAGCTGGATCTGTGTACAGAGTACGAATATAACAGCGAAGAGTTCTGGCAATGCTATGCGTTGGCTCTGTCTTCTACCACGTGGCATTATTCCGGGAGCTGCGCGCTTGGCTCCTGTCTTGATTCGAGCTTCAAGGTGGTCGGGACTGACCACCTTAGAGTGGTGGACGCGAGCTCTCTGCCGTACCTGACTGGAGGTAACATCAATGAAGCGGTGGTGGCGCTCGCTGAGGTCGCAGCGTGTATCATAAAGTCGGAGAACGGGCTATGTTGTAAGGCAAATTAAATAGATTTACGCCCGCGCTTAGAGACGCATCCTCAAAAACATCTTTAGTAGAGATTTAATAAGAGTCATGTAATGTTTGAAATTTACGTCAATTAGTAAAGTGTCGATGTAATGGATGTCTCTGAGTGCGGTTGTGAGAGCCTCAACACTCTTTAGTTATAAGGCTGGGCAGTCTTCTGGTTTATAAATCTAACAAGACATCTAACAGACTGTTTTGTGAGACTATCTCATTTGTACCGCAATCTGTTGTGGACCAACTATAGACAGATTTGTCTGAGTCGAATAGGACAGGACTGGCTGAACTATAGAGTGCTTGGGCTCTGACTAGTGAACGTTTAATAGAGCACCTGAATGAAACAAAACAAAAATAATTATAGCAATAAATGTATTTTGAAGTAAATTATAAATAATTTTATTATTTTCCTCCGTTTTGCATTTTTCGGGAAGGTTATAGGCTATTAATTTTTATCCCGAAATTCCCACGGTAACGGGCAGAATGCGGATAACATCAGGGGTCGCTGCTAGTTATGAATATAGTGGGTTCAGGCAGGTCTACCACTAACTGGATAAAATCTAGTTTAGAAGAAGCGCTAACGACAAATAAATAAATAATACAAATATGTATACGCCTCGGTGGTATAGTGGTATGTGCACACACCTGCCACGACATAGGTCTCGGGATCAAATCCCAAGTCAAGCCAAAACATGTATCCTACTTTTCAAACATGACTCGGGTTTGAGATCACCAAACCCCATTAGGCAAGCGTCGTGATTACATCCTCCTCACTGTACTGCCAAGCGGTAGGACATTACTTTAATTACTATGTAAATTGTCTCAATAAATTACTTTTAGAAAATAATATACTGAATTAAACTATCAATTATTTCTGACAAAAGGCATAATTCCACTGTGGCATAATTAATTAGCTACGCCAATTTAAAATACTTGTATAATAAATGAGCCGCGGTTCTACTCCTTTTGGGCTAGTTCCCGTAGGAATGTTTTTTGTATGTGCTGTACATACATGACTTACAAAAACATTTTAATCAGACTTACGCCCGCTGTCCCAGTGGCATGTGTTCACGTTTACTATGTCGGGGGTTGATATTGTTGACTCCGTTGAATCGAGCCCGCAACCTCCGACACAGTAAGCGCTCTCACTGCCACTGTGCCAACGGGTTTCATTCGTCCGTACGTTTTGTATATTAAAAAAAACATCATTGAACATCTAAACGGGCCATACACGGTACAATGATAGTTCCACAAAAATAAAGTTTTCATAATATTTTTATATGATTTTTTACATAAGTACAAATTTCCGTGAGCTTAGAAGCATACGTAGCGTGTCTTGCAGTGGGGATGCGGCTTAAATGCGTTATCAGGTAAACTATAACAATAAATTTCAGAAATAAATTGTCAACGCAACTTAATTTTATTAAACAATTTAGACATGGTTCAGTACATATTAAAAATACTAGCTTTGACACATAGTTGAAATCGACTGTGCCTCTAACAACCCCCCTCTGGCCGGCCGGTGAAGGCAAGCCAGAGCCGGGAGTCCTGCGGGCCCCCTTGGGGTCCACTCCGACCGGGGAGGTCTCGCCGACTGGGCCCCTGACCGACTCTCGGGGGGAACTCGGGAATCGCCCGTAGTCGCTACTCACCAACAGCTCGCCACAAGCTGCCCTGATATTACTATTATTATAAACTAGCTGTTTCATGGTTTCACCCGCGATCGAACCTATTTTTTTACAACGCCACATAACCCAAAACTTTAATGAAGTTTATTATCTTATAATAATAAATATACTCGTTATCATGTATGTACCTTTAAAACTAATCCAACCAATGAATACTAATTACTTTGTTCTACTATATAAACACGAAAAAACTATATTTTAAAATATACTACCTCGTAGTACCTTCAACAAAGCGATAAGTCCTAATCATAGAATTATTTACACCAAAGCACTACAATAACCATTATGTACTGTTGTTAATTTCAGTGGATTCGGGTTTGTTGATGTAAATAACAGTCTGAATATAATATTTATTTATTACGTAGTCCAAAACATTTCTCAAAAAGTACCTTGCAAACAAACAAAAAATAAAGTAAGTATCTAAGATAACACATTAGTTTACACGACAAACAAAAAATATAACTTATTTAAACATACCTTTTGAATATTCTGACAATACTAAACAATACATTGTTGCTCAACACTTTATAATACTTAAATCGAATAATATTTATTATTCGGAACACATTCCTTTCAGTCTTTTCTCTTCGCCATTATTTTATGCTATGATGAAAATTCACAAACACGAAAACAAGAGAATTCAAAAATACTAATTCAAAAAATAAAAATGTTCGACTGCCAACTTATTAAAAATAAATACATTTACATACAAGGAGGTTTACTAAAATTAAATAAGACATGGAAGTAGAATAATATGTATAAGCTGTGAATTGCTCAATTCTCAACACTCCTCCTTGATCAATTTACAGCGAAGCATCTCAAAAACTCTTCTGTTGAGTGGCTTGGTAAAAATGTCTGCAATCTGATTGCTGCTCTCAACATGTTGCAATGTTACAGTGTTGCCGATATGTTGCTGAATGTACTTTCGTGGTATCTCAATATGTTTCTTTCCTGAAGCCGATTACCTGTCGTTGGGTACTTCGATTGAAGGCAGATGGAAGATACAAGGCCAGACTTGTGGCCAGAGGATTTGAACAGAAGGAGGGAGTGGACTACGCAGAAACTTTTAGTCCAGTAGCTCGTCATGCATCGATTCGACTACTTCTAAGTCATGCAGCATCAGAGAGAATGAAGTTAGTATCGTTTGATGTAAAAACAGCATTCTTGTATGGAAATCTAGAGCAAGTAATCTTCATGAATCAGCCTGAAGGGTTTACTGATGGGCCACTCAACAGAAGAGTTTTTGAGATGCTTCGCTGTAAATTGATCAAGGAGGAGTGTTGAGAATTGAGCAATTCACAACATGTACAGCCGCTTGGTGGTCAACTGGGCCCGCAGAGCACTGAGCACGCAGGTTCAGTTACCCACTCCGTTTTTTTTTCATAGGTGACTCGACCCACACTAATCACACGACTACTATTTACCGATAAGGGCTTGCTCAGCCCACAGGTTCAGTCGATAAAAAAAAATAACCCTAACCTACCGAATAGTACCTACGCCCGCGGGCTGAATTGACTCTTAGGCGGTAAGTAAGCGGGCTGGGTTGACCTTTGGGTCGAGTCGTCCGTAAAGAAAAAAAAAAGGTCAACTTAGCCCGTGGGCTCAGTGCTCTGCGGGCCCAGTTGACCACCTTGCGTGTACAGCACATAGTCAATTATACCCTTTTTAAAACATTAATAGCTTACTCAGAATAAGTTGGCGACCATTTGACCAACCCTGGTGTTTGAGGTTTGAGACCATTACGAGTAGTGGCCCAGCACCGTATTGCTTACCAATCACGACCAGTCAACATTACTTAGTCAAATCACACCATAAGCTACATTAAATTATGATATAAATCTGTATGTTTAGTTTAAAGTTGATACTTCAAAATGGCGGGCGAAGCAGCGGCTGCGGTGGCATCCATCCAAATGATGCAAGGAGTGCTGTACATGCTGCAGAACACCCTCGGGTATGGGGGCTACCTCTGCCCCTTGGATGCAGACATCAACAAACTTAGTAAGTTGACGATAAAACCATTATTTCATTGTCATGAATATAAATATAAAAAGACGATAAATCGACTCAGTGAGTTACATGTTTCCATGGCTGTTCTAACATACAGGCAGCATAAAAACGATTAAATTTAAGCACAATATTCCTTTAAAATACTAGGGACATTCTTCTTCTTCATCGAGTGGATGGTCAACCTGACCAATCCTGGTGTCAGAGTTATTGAGCCGCCAAAGGCCTCTGACATGGCTCATGTAACGACTACTATCCGTAGAAAGTAACCGGGAGCATTTACAAGGTATTTATAAATTTAAATACGCCCTTTTTTTAATTTCCAGCGACCATGGGTTCCGTCGACTTTATAGTGGTAGGAGCTGGCTCAGCAGGGTCTGTGCTGGCGCGAAGACTGTCGGAGTGCACCAGCAACACGGTGCTGGTCATTGAGAGCGGAGGCTGTCCAGGGTTGGAGTCACTAGTAAGTCATTCATTTCATTTCAAGTAGGTCAGTAGCAAACCCTGGTGCCGAGGTTGTTGAACCACTTAAAGGCCTCCGACATGGTCTAACGATTGAAAAAACCGGGACCGACTGCTTAACATGCCCTCCGAAACACGGTAGAGCTCAGATAGAAATACCATTATCAGCCACCCATGTATGTAAGGGGTCGAAGTGGACGTTACTTAACAATCGCAATGAACTAATATCGCTTATTCCAACTACGTAACAAGCGCTTGTAAGTAATCAGTAGTTACCATCATAGGCAATATAGTTTTACTTTCAACAGAATAGTTTCCCCTAATATATACAGTCAGTACTTACACATAGTCTATTTTATCGTGAAAATCCCACGGAAACAGCTATAACGCGGGCGAAACTGCGGGCACAGACAATATTAGATTTTTTTTCTGCCATTATTCTTTCTTTAACGCAACAGTGGTCTACTGGTATGTGCATTCGCCTGTTGGAAATGAGGTCCCAGCTTCAATTCCACTGTCAAAGCGAAACATGTTTCCCAATTAATGTTCAAACATGACTCGAGTTGGAAATCGCCGGCCCGAATTGGGTAGGTACTGATGTCTTCTGTTGAATGGAGGACTTTGGCCAGTAGTGGGATCCTGGGATGTGTGGGATCCATAAGGCACGAAATTTCTTTGCGTGGTGTCTTCGCAACACCTAACACATGAGGCACACACATCATGACATTTTTGGGCTACGTTGCAGCTTTTTGAAATGGAAATCCTACAGAAATTCAAGACCATTATATCAATTGTAACAATATTGTACTGTACACTTCGAGCATAACGACATGATGTTTTTATACTTCAGAATCCTGGGTTCTTTCCGTTACAACCACAAACCTACCAAGACTACAATATGACCTCGGTAAACGATGGCTATTCCGGTCAGAACCTCCAAGGCAACTCCTGCGGCTTGACGGCAGGCAAGATGTACGGGGGATCTGGCGGTATACAGCACTTATTCCACGTCGTCGGAAATCCACTAGACTTCAACGAAATAGCCAAAATAGCCGGCAACTCTACATTCTCATACAAAAATATACTAAGGTACTTGAAAAAGAGTGAAAATCTCCAAGATCCCGCTATATTAAGACAATATGCGGAGTATCATGGTACCAAGGGACCATACAAACTGACAAGACAAGTAAGTCCATTAGACAAAACTATCTTAGATGCATTTGCAGAGCTTGGTTACAAAGTGGTTAATGACACTAATACAAACGTCACAAACAACGTTATCACCGAACCACTTTACGAAATTGGTGACTTTATGAGGCAGAGCGGGCTGTCCTACATATCTGACATCAAAAAGAAACCAAACATATATTTCTTATCAGGTGCCACTGTTACTAAATTAATGTTAGAGAAAAATGTCGCTGTGGGCGTCCAAGTAAGTTATAAAGGTAAATCGTACATATTTAAAGCAAAAAAAGAGGTTATAGTGGCAGCAGGAGGTTTGAAAACTCCGCAACTGCTGATGCTATCCGGAATCGGAAACCCAGAACATTTAAAGTCGAAGAATATACCGGTCAAAGTGAATAATACGTATGTTGGACAAAACTTAATAGATCATATCGATGGTTTCCGCAACAAAGGGCGTAAATGCCATTTTGGCTAAATTCACTTTTTAATGCAGTTTTGTTCAGTTTTTGAAGCTCTATCGATCCCTATTTTTAACTTTTCGCTACGGTAAAAAAAAATGTTGTTACGACCTAAATTTTTCAAGAGATAAAGTTTATTTTATTACAAAATCAGGGCATTAAACACAACTATTAATATTATGTAAATCTATTTGATGTATCTACATTACGTTTTTAAATTTTTAAACGTCAAGGGGCGTAAATCCACTTTGTAAAATCAATATAAGAAGTTAGCTTGGAGTTACGCCCCTGAAAATCTAATAAACATGTAGTTACACCTCACAAATTTACAGTCTAGAAAAAAATGTCTATACTTAAAGCCATATACACATACAACTACTCGTTGTAAAGGACATTTTTTTTTAACAAATGTAAATGCGCCGTGTTATTGATACTATTGCAATGGCTCTACGAGTAAAATAATGAGCTACTAAGGGTATAGTCAAGATAATATACCTAAATATAGTTAAAAATAATAAACCATTATAAGTTGCGTAATTATTTATTAAAGACAACAAGCAAAAATATTGAAAAAGTCGACTTAGATCACGTTAGCATACCTAATCCATGTCGTCTTCTTGGATCATGGAGTAGATATGCTATTACAACAGCACTAGTTAACAGTTAACATTAATATAACAGTACCTACTTATTAAAGTTAACGCTAGAATATTTTTCAAATTTCACGTAGAAAGTAGTTTAACTTATTGAATCTGAGGTGATTGAGACTCTACCTCAGACAGACGAAGAAGATGAAATGAAAACTGACGATGACACATCTGATTAGATTTAATTTGAAATTTGAACATTTGATTTGAAACATGAAACATAGTTTTGCACGTTTTTTTATTTTTTATATCTTAACTTTAAACCTTAAAGTTAGCTGACGCAATTGTCCCACCATTGGGTCTAATTCATGAGCTAACTTTAAGGTTTAAAGTCAAAATTAAACAAAATAAAAAAAACGTACAAAACTACTTTTCAAGTTTTAATTCCAATTAAGTTAATTACTGTTTTAGTTGGTTATGTCACATAGCTTAATTTGATCATTTGATTTAAGTATTAAGTTAATAAGTAGCCTATCTATGTCTCTAACCAAGAAATGTTTCAACTAAGATTACTTTTTATAGAAATTGTTTCAGTACAATGTTATTGTTACCCTTAGTAGCAGACAGATAGCTAAATAATTAATTAGGTTTGAAAGTTTTTAAAGATAAGATTTTTCCGATGTTTAGTTGGCAGCATAATTTGCTTTTGCCTATCAATAACAAGAATTTGGTTGGGTAGCCTAATTATTTTGATTTATTATTACCCCGAAATCTAGATTAATAAGTTAAACTACTTTCTACGTGAAATTTGAAGAAAAATCTAGCGTTAACTTTAATAAGTAGGTACTGTTATATTAATGTTAACTGTTAACTAGTGCTGTTGTAATAGCATACCTACTCCATGATCCAAGAAGACGACATGGATTAGGTATGCTAACGTGATCTAAGTCGACTTTTTCAATATTTTTGCTTGTTGTCTTTAATAAATAATTACGCAACTTATAATGGTTTATTATTTTTAACTATATTTAGGTATATTATCTTGACTATACCCTTAGTAGCTCATTATTTTACTCGTAGAGCCATTGCAATAGTATCAATAACACGGCGCATTTACATTTGTTAAAAAAAATGTCCTTTACAACGAGTAGTTGTATGTGTATATGGCTTTTAGTATAGACATTTTTTTCTAGACTGTAAATTTGTGAGGTGTAACTACATGTTTATTAGATTTTCAGGGGCGTAACTCCAAGCTAACTTCTTATATAAGGCTCCTACGGGCCTGCAATTAAATGAGGCAAAAGACCGCAAAAATCTAAGAACTTATTTCCTTCTACATTTTTTTATAAGTATAAAGACAAAAGAAATATCGAAAAAAAAAGATTTTTATTTTCGTTTTTTGCTCATTGCCAAAAGTATGCAAAATGGAGATACGCCCTTTGTTGCGGAAACCATCGATATTACTACATGCATGATATACAAACTGGGTGAAAGTGATTCGCCGCCCCCCGCGATCAACCCCCGCCAATTCCCAGTGCCAGTGACCTGCGCTTATGGAAGTCTGAACAAAAGTCAACCCAATGCCGATTTTCAAGCGATCAACCTATTCATCCCTCGCAAAGCCGCAGGTCTACTTCAACTGTGCCTAAACGTCTTCAAATACAAAGTTCACATATGTCAAAAATGGTACGAAGCAAACAAAAACAATAATGTTTTACTTGTTGCTGCCATAAATCTGGTTCCAATATTCAAAGGAAACGTAACGATGAATACAACTAACATAAATGATCAGCCCCTTATTTATTTGAACCTTTTAAATGAAAAAAAAGACTTGGTAAACACCGGCAAGTTCTTGAAGAAGGTGAACGAAATTGAAGGCACTGAGTCTTTCAAAAAAGTCGGCGGAGAATTTGATACATTGGGTCTGTGTTCGGAGTACAAGTTTGGAAGTGATCAATTCTGGCAGTGCTATACTGTGGCTATGGCTTCCACTACTTGGCATTACTGTGGGACTTGTTCTCTGGGCTCCTGTCTTGATTCAAGCTTCAGAGTGGTGGGAACGGAAAGACTGAGGGTGGTTGATGCAAGTTCTTTGCCGCGTATCCCTGGAGGGAAGATCAATGTCTCCGTTGTGGCTCTAGCGGAACTTGCATCTTGTATCATTAAGTCTGAGAACGGACTTTGTTGTTCTTAGGTAAATTGATTTGATGATGTGTAATTGTAAAAAGCAAATAATAAAATTATGTTCTTTTAATCAGCATTGAAATTGTTATTTTATTTTAGAGTTAGAACCTTGGTATAAACCTCTGTAGTGGAATTTTTTTTTAGACTGACTGGTTCGGTGCAAATAAAACTTTTTTTAACATAAACAATAACAATCGGTACAATTTTTCAGTTTCCTAGAAAAAACTTGTGGCATATGAAAATGTCTGTAAATGTCACCAAATATTTTCGTAGGCCAGAAAACTGTCTGAATAAAATCAATTGATTATAGTTTGCTTAGGCTATTAACTAAACACACAACAACAGAAATTAGATATTACATGGACTCTTGGCTGATCTAGTGATGTGGTACTCGCCTGCCAAGACATCTGCCTGTATCGGGTTCAAATCTCAGGTTGGCAAAAAACATGTGTCCTACTTTTCAAACGTGCCTCGGGTTTAAGATCACCAACCCACATTAGGCAAGCGTGGTGACATCCTCTTCACTGTACTAATGTGTTCACTTTGGCAAACTTATAATTTTTACTTTCTTTGTGCCGTCAGCGAATCATTACTACTCGTGTTCTATTCTCGCAAACTCGTAGCCTTTACACTCGCTCAATAGCCACTGAACCGTACAATAAATTAACAATTATAGTAATTATAAAATAATAGATATTTTCATCCAACCCCGATCGTTCTCATCGTATCTTCCCATTATTAAAACGTCACACATGACTGCCTGTTTTAAAAGTCGGGCAAAAACGTGGAAGCATATTTTTTTCTAATATGTATGAACTTATACTGAGACGATACTTAGAACGCAACTTAATGGTTTAACGACACCACAATAAGGTACTATTTGTCCCTATCTCATCTATGAGGGGACGATAGGACAAAATACTTGTAAGGCCAAACGGGAACAACCCAGAAATAGTAATTTTCAACAAAATCTGGCAAAAAACTAATTTAAGTAACTAACGGCCGCACTTAAAATCGTTCATTAAATCAACACTTACTTAATTTTTGATGTAATTTTTCGTACATTACATGTCAAAATAATTCATTACATATCTACTAAGGATGAATTTGACGTCTCTGAGTACGAGTATTGCTTTCTTTTTGAAATTTTAAGACATCAAGTAATAGGCAGACAAAAAATAGAAAATCTAGATTTTGAAGGTGCGATTTAAAAACTAACTTAAATGTGTTTTAGTTTCTAAACTTCATAACTATGTAGTTTTAAGTTTCATTTAAGTTTTTGAATATTTAATTAAAGTTTATAATCATTTGATAAAGGATTAAATTTATAATTGAGCGATTAAAGTAATTGAAAAGGATTATACTTGTATCTTTTGTCAAAAAAAATTAAAAATATTTATTGACAAAAAGCATAAACTTAAAAATTAAATATCCAATAGGCTCCCACACTTGGGATAGATCGCGAAGATTGAATAAAGAACGCAAGCCAGCGAGTAATCTGACTTGTGTGACGTACCTACGTGTTGTATCCAAACTCGCCGTCTCGCATCTAGCACAATCAAAACTCGCCATTAGTAGTATATGAACCAAACTATACCTACCTATATTACACTTTCGTGATTTACAAGCAATTCCAAAACCTACCTTAACCAAAAAACAATTTGTAATCCCCCATATTACGTACAACACATCCTTCAATCGCTAAACACACACAATGCACAAACAGACAAACGTAGCGAAGAACCTTCACACATAACAAATGCCTTTCTTACAGCAACCGTATTCCGAACTAATCACGAACCTTGCCAATCCATTACCGACTTAACTTCAACAAAAACAACGTCCAAATTCCCTTGTTCAGACATTGTATTATCAGTTAAAGGAATCTGAACTTAATCGGGTGTGAAATAAGGGGGATTTTGGTATGGAGATAGTATTACATGATTATTATTGGAGCGGGTTGTGGGAAATTTGGAAGCATTGTTTTTCTTGTACTAAGTTCACATTGAGTGCGTTGAACCAAGTTGTGACGGCGTTATGTGTGTCTGTCTGTTGTGGGTTCAATCAGACATTGTTATATGACTGTAACAACTTTACAACAGTACGAACTGTTTTTACAATCCATAATTTATAATCTACTAGCTGTCCCGCGCGGTGGTTCCACCCGCGACCCAATAGATGTCGCTAGTGTGAATCTAAACCATCCAAGTTGCCACCCAAACGCATACAAAAAAATCATTCAAATCGTTCCAGCCGTTTAGGAGGAATTCAGTGACATACACACGTACTGTAGAATTATATATATAAAGACTAGACGTGCCCTGCGGTTTTACCCGCATTGTACCCGTTACCGCGGGAATTTCAGGATAAAATGTATCCCATGTGTTATTGTGATGTATGACCTATATTACTATAAAGTTTCATCTAAATCCGTCCAGTACTTTTTTCGTGAAAGAGTATCAAACATACATCCATACATCCATCCTCAAAACTTTCGCATTTATAACATACTAGCTGTGCCCCGCGGTTTCACCCGCAGCGCCCCCGTTCCCGTGGGAATTTTGAGATTTGTATTCCCTATAAACCTCACGGAGCCCGAGATCTTTCCAACGAATGCAAAACCGTGGAAATCGGTCCAGCCATTCACGCGTGATGCCTTGACCAAGGAAAACGGGTTTCATTTTTATATATATAGAAGTAGGATTGTGTTTAAACGCGAAAAGGTAGTTTGAAAGTGGCATTTTCGAATGTGTATGAATTTAATTAGTCATAAATTCATAGGCATTTCTGAACAATAAGCAAATAGATATCTAAAATAGCATATTTTAAGAACAGTATGTAAATTAATGTAGAATTCAAATATGATATTTTGGGCACTATTTAACATCTATACTAATATTATAAAGCTGAAGAGTTTGTTTTGTTTGTTTGTTTGTTTAAACGCGCTAATCTCAGAAACTACTGAACCGATTTGAATAATTCTTTCACTGTTAGATAGTCTATTTATCGAGAAAGGCTATAGGCTACATTTTATCCCGAAATTCCCACGGGAACGGGCACAACGCGGGTAAAACCGCGGGGCGCTGCTAGTGTATTTATATAGCAGTAAGTGTTCTAAAATTAGTGTTGTAATTGGGGTGAACGGTTTGTAATTAACACTAGAGATATAGGATGAAAAAACTTGTCCCACTGCTGGGCAAAGGATCTCATCTCACCAAAGACAAACCTAAAAAAATACTGAAATTCCTTTAAGAAGAGTATAACTTAAAGTGATCGTACCTGTTTCATTGACAAGCCAGTTAGCACAGTGATTTGTGAGAGCGCTTACTGTGTCGGGGTTGCGGGTTCGATTCAACGGAGTCAACAATATGTGAAGACATAGTTGTCTATATATTCATACTAGCTGAACCGTCAAACGTTGTTTTGACATAAAAAAATAATGGATGGACCATACTTATCACTCTAAATCGAGATGTAAGCTATCCTATCTTTCAAGTTGGATCAAATCGCACACGGTGTGCAGTACTTTAGGGGTCCCTTGCGGACAAACAACGTGACACGAAGTTTTTTATAAATAAAGATTTTTATGTTTGTAAAATACTCCTAAAGTGTGTTATATTTTATCTCTTTTGCTCTTTTGAAAAAAACGTATGTTGGAAAGGGACAAACCATGTGATAGCTACAAGGTTGTTAATAAGCATTTATGAATAAGGCCCGATGCAATTCTCTTAACATAACTAAACTGTCCGAAAATACGGGTTAGTTCCGCAAGTCCAAGCTCATGGACGTTATTACAGTATTCAAAACGCTATACTAGTTTGCTGTAGCACAAACAACTAGGGTTTATACAAGCCGGAGTTTACGTAGGACACTCGAGATAATGTCAACAGTGCTTGCTCCAAGGTGAAGGGAAAAGCGAATGGGACTGATGGAATAAGCCTTTTTTGACTGACGCAAAAAGAGGGGTAAAAAATAGTAAGTTTGAAAACGTTATAGGTTATATTAGTGGCTAATAATAGCGTCGCAGTTTTTGCACCGCCAAATGCTTCGGATATAGTCTTACTATTATTAAAAAAGTCTATTAAAAATAGGTATGTGATGATTAGGCACGCTTGCCAAATGCGGGTTGGTGATCTCAAAACCGAGCCATGTTTGAAAAGAAAGAAACATGAATTGAACCCGGGACATTAACCTTGGCAGGCAAGTGCACATGCCACTAGACCACCGAGGCGCTCTCCTATTGGTTACCTGTAAATTAAACCTCTGTATTCAAAATAAGAATTTCCGTTGAACCGTTAAACGCTACATCCCACCTCTTAAAACGTAATGACAATAGTTGTGAAAGTCCTCTGAAATACAAACACTCGGAGAAACATTCATCATGATATATAACAATAAAATAACACGAATGAAATCGAGTGTTGTCCTAGTCTAGACTGCAGATATTGAATATAGATCTAGTATTTGTGTAAGCTTGAAATAACTAGAGTTTATTAATATGAAATAAGGAAGTTTCATAGAAGGCGTTTTCTGTAAATAAGCCGAAATGTCAGATAAGAATGTTATAAAATACTAGCTGCGCCCCGCGGTTTCACCCGCGTTGTACCCGTTCCCGCGGGAATTTCGGGATGAAAAATAGATGTTGGCCGATTCTCAGACCTACTCAATATGCTCACAAAATTTCATGAGAATCGGTCGAGCCGTTTCGGAGGAGTACGCGAACGAACACTGTGACACGAGAATTTTATATATAAGATTTTTTTTTTTTTAATTGAAACTCTCCTCACTGTACTGATATCTTCAGTGAGATGAGAGGCCTTTGCCAATGGGGTGTGCTGCATACCCCATTGTACTTATAAATATTTGTTAACTTAGTTGGTACTAACGCCCATGCTCAGAAACATCAAATGCTTCCTTAGGAGAGATTTAATTACTGCTTTTGTCAAGTTATGTATGAAAAATTACATCAATTAGTTAAGTGTCGATTTAATGAGAATTATACTAAAAGCGTGGTGTTCATTACTGATAGGTGAGACCTGTCTTTTTATTGTTGCAATATAAAAGTGATATTATGTTGTCACGAATGTACTGCCTCCAGCGCTTATCGTAAGCTGAACTTCTATATTCGTAATACATGATTGCCGACACTGTCTCTCTTGAAGGAAAAATGCCTTCCGGCTTCGATAGGAAATACTCGTATTATTCGGCTCCAATATAATTCTAATAAAAGTGATATATATACTAATATGATAAAGCTGAGGAGTTCGATTTTTTGTTTTTTCTTTGAACGCGCTAATCTCAGAAACTACCAATCCGATTTGAATAATTATTTTTGTAATGGATAGCCACATTTAACGGGAAGGTTATAGGTGTTTTTTTATTCTGAAATTCTTACGGGTACGGGCACATTGCGGGTAAAACGTCGGGCTACTGCTGGTTGTGTAATATATATGAAAAGCTTTAAGAAGAATTAACTGCAGACTCAAATTTTGACATTAGCGTGACGTTCGAAGCTGCGAAATTAAAAGAAAGTGAACGATGAATTTGGACCCAAGTTTACCCTCCTGAGTATATTTTGAACCACAATCAAGATAGAAGCGGTGAATTTGAACCTAAGATCTAGATCAAAACTTTCAAATAAATTCATCATTTTTGAAGTTTTGATCCCATTTTATATCGTGAACTCGGTTTTTTTTGTACTGATGTTTAGTGAAATTGGGACTTAGTGAAATCAAATGATTAGACATCCAGCCATTATTGTGTCTTCAATCGGATCCCCCATAGCATGAGATCACGTCCCGACTATTACATATGAAATACACCAATATCTAAAGTATCGTTCTTACGTGCCCGAATTGTGGGGCCTTCTCTATAACTAATGTATTTTTTACTTTTTTATTCTTTTTGGAGAAGTTTTTCAATGAATATTTTCTGTTCGATTGTTCGTACGTGACGTTCTTACTTTTCTAAGTGGATTACGTGTGGGGAAGTTTTTTTGAATGATTTGAGGATATGCTTTATTGACTTTTGGTTTTATTTAAGTGTATTTTTTTAATGTTCGAATAATACTTAGCTCTGATAAGATACCAAAGGTAATATAATATTATAATATAATATATACACCCGGACAAATTTCCTACACGGTTAATTAGACCTAAAGTAAGCTCTAACCTTGTATTATGCAATCTAACTCACTGATACTACTACATAAACATACACAAAATTAACACCCAGACGTCGTCGCCAACAACTATGCCTTCTCATATTGTTGAGACGTATGCCACATGCGTTGAGCTACACTTTATACTTCAAAGTTGAAACTATCAATGCATGTTACATACGCCGAATGGCATACTGTAACCGCACCTTAACGAAATCTTCTAAAAAATAAAATGGCACCCAAACAAATATACATACCTATAAAACCTCCTTTTATAAAATCAGTTATAAACAACCAAAGAAGTAAATAAAATGAAAAACATTTAACGAGTCGCAGTTAAAATGTTGCAGTTAGTTATGAAATAGTGTATCTTTGCGAAATGTCCGCGAACAGGAAATAGAGATTCAGCAAACTGGTCCAGACGGCTACCGGCTCCGGGGACGCGTGTTTATGAACTTTATTGGCGAACTAGCCGCATCCCGCGGTTTTACCCGCGTTGTATCCATTCCCGTGGTAATTTCAGGATGAAATTTATCCCTTGTTATTCTGATGTATAACCTATATTACTGTAAAGTTTCATCCAAATCCGTGTGTATATACATACATACAAACTTTCGCATTTATTTAATTAATAGGATATTAGTAGCAATTACTAATATTCAAGAAAAATTAAAAATAATAAAATGTCTTCCATAACATGTAAAAATTAAATTAAAATGTCTTCATATTTCCTTAATCAACAAAATCGTCTAAGTCCAGTCTCAACTCGTATGTTACTCATATGTTACAACCCTAAATCTATTCGTACCCCATTTCATGATCAACCCATACATTTCATCCCCAGTCTTCGTGACTACCCGCCGCACTCCAAGTTCCCCAGTCCACTAGTTTGACCGCAGACTGTCATAGATAATCTCTGTCTGGAAAATTAATTTGTATTTTATTACTACTACTGTAGGTATATTTGAATTGTGGCTGGTTTGTTTTATTACTGTAACTTGATGTTGAATGTGTTTGATGATATAAAATATGTTTTAATTAATACAAAGAGTCAATTTTAAACTTTACGCTGTAAATTCAACCTTATTTTTATGTAACCTAACATAGAAAATTCAACCTTAAAGTTTAGCGCAATGGGATTGTCAAAGTACTCATTGACATTGTCAAAATCTTTTCGTAGTCAATTGTGATTGGTCAGTTGAGCTTGTACTCAAGTCTTTCCTATTGGTGAACTTTTGGAACCATTAATTAGTTAAACAAAAGCGTTTAAAGATTAACAAGACATTTGGTTGACATTTAATGATAAATAATGACATTTGATATCACCCTAAATATAAATACACTAGCGGCCCGTCTTCGCTTCATTTCGGGGAGAAGGGGTCGTACTTACACCTCGTTAGGGGTTGAATTTCTCAGAATCCCTTCTTAGCCAGTAAAAACGTTCTAAAAGGTCTCATACAAAATTTGGAGCTCCTATAGTTTCTGACATTTCGTGATTAGTTTGTAGCTTTTATAGAATTAATAGCAGCTCCCCGCGGTTTTACCCGCGTTATGCCCGTTTCCATGGGAGTTCCGGGAAAAAAATCACTTCCTATTGAATGTGGTTATCTATTACAAAAGAATAATTCGAATCAGAAAGTTTCTGAGATTAGCTCAAACATACAAACAAACAAACATAAAAATGTTACCTCTTTATAATATTAGGATAGATTTATTGAGCAATCCCTTACTGTTACTATCCTTACATGACAACAAACGTAATTTCCCAAACAATGGATCAACGTGAATCCAGTAAATAAATTACTTCATCCGTGTGTCTGTGTGCAGTCTCGAGCACTAAGACGTGACCCAATTTTAGAGAAACAAAGCCCCTTTACGAACATCCATCGCACGCCAAAACACACCTAATACGCAAGGACTAAGCTTGAAGCAAAACGCACGCAGCAAAACGGCGAAAAAGAGAATTTGTTTAGGAAAACAAACCCTAGGCTAGAGGGAATAGGGCGCTGATGTCGCCACGATAAAGGAGTAAAAATGTTATTCGATTATAGAAAATTCGACCTTAAGCACTCTTGATAAGAGAGGGCTGGAGGAAAATAGATGTTTGATAGCAGAGCCCTCGGTTTCAATCATTGTTCGTATAAAATTCGGAGCATAGCGTTCTCTATCTAGATTTATTTCGTCTGAGGATAACACGAATAAACTTTTGTTCCGTTTTACAACAAAAATTGGATCTGTTAGCTTCTACCATTATTTAAAAAGGTGGATATTCAGTCTATTGTATTTTTCTTTCGTCATGCTTTTTCGAATTCGGGATTACGTAATGTCGGTCGATTTTAATTAAATCTAGATCCTGAAAGCGTTGGATAGATTAACAAAAAAAAACAAAAAATATACCCACCGAATTGATAACCTCCTCCTTCGGTTTTTGAAGTCGGTTAAAAATGGAAATAGTTCTTTATTATAAAATAAACGAAATTTTTTTCTTAGAAAAATATAGTAATATTTTTTAAGAAAATATTTAAGGGGATTTTAAATAAGTGACTAATGCAGCTTGCTGCTTGCGACCGACTGCTGTATTCCTTGACACCTATTTCTGCGGTCACTGCAGACTGCAGGTGTCATGCGGCGAATGATACTATAATTTCCATCATTAACCTATGGTAAAATACTAAAGCTGACCAGTTTGTTTTTTGTTTGTTTGAAAGCATATATAAAAATATTTGTTTTGTAATAGATAGCCACATTTAACGGGAAGGTTATACCGAAATTCCTAAGGGAACAAGCAGAACGCAGGTAAAACCGCAGAGCGCTGCTAATAATGATAAAATATAGCTGAAAAGTACGAATTTTTGTTTGTTTATTCGCGCTTGGCTATTCAGAACTACAAGTTCACTTCAAATTATTATTTTTGTATTGAAAGCTACTTTAACTAGAAATCTTGCAGAAACGGATTAAACTGCGAATGAAAATAATATAAAATGCCTATCACATTTTTCCGAGAAGCCTTCAACCCATAAATAATGTAATTGTTCGATAAGATTCATAGTTAATTCCTTGAGGGAGCGCGTATTGATTGGATCTCATAGTTACAATATTCTCAAAGGGATTAGGAATATGACCAATAATATATAAGCTAGTTAATGGCTGCTCACACACTTACCGGTATCGACACGGCACGGCTTGTTGTCATGAGACTTTGTTTTATTCTATGTAACGATTCTCATAGAAAGGGTCGAGAATTAAACTTATTAGCATTCAATCCAATAACTTCAGATATTACGAGGACTAACAATTTACAGTTATTAAAGCCTTAAGTGTCCCATTGTTGGGCAAAGTCCCCCCCATTTCTTCCATTCAGCTCTAGTAAGATCTTCTTGACACCAAACGGACAAGTTCGTGTCAAGCTCGTCTCGCCACCTCCGTTTTGGTTTGCCGCGGTGTCTTCGGCTAGAGACTATTTACAGTACCTATCTACAATAAAATTATTTCACATCACAGGCCTAGAAGTTTTCGAGCATTGTGTATGCTACACATAATCATGCATGACGCCGTGCCGTGCCTTGCCGGTGAGTGTGGCATCTCTTCAGTATACATAACGGATTAAAAGGACTTATAGGATTATGCTTTGAATAGTAATAAGTGGTAGAGACTAGGGTCTAGCTGTTCAATCTAAATGGGCATTTTGCATTGATTTTGTTCCTATTAGATAGACCAATTATATTGCTAGTTCTAGACTTTTTGAGATACCCTTTGATGGTACTAATCAAGTAAAAGTATTATAGCCTGTAATATCCCACTGGGCAAAGGCCTCTCATCTCACCGAAGATATCAGTATAGTGAGGGGGATGTCGTAATCACCACGCTTGCCTAATGCGGGTCGGTGACCTCAAACCCGCGCCATGTTTGAAAAGTAGGTTTTCAAAATCCTAAGTTTTCTATATTGCAGCTTGTTAACTCTCAAATAGTTGATATTGTCAAAGGGGCAAAGCTTTGTCTTAAGAATTTAGACTAATCAGGATAGGGATAGGTGCCCGTGGGAATTTTGAAATTTAAAATTAGATAGAAACTTTTCTCTTAAATCAATTTATCTGTTGGTCAAAACCTCATCAAAACAAAGGGTTCTGTAACGTTCGAGTTCACGGATACACAGCCAGACGCGGTGACTTCATTTCACATTAAGTAAAGAAGATGAAAAATACATATTTATGTAAAATATTATTGTGTTTTTGGGGTTCCGTACCCAAGGGACAAAACGGGACCCTATTACGAAGACTTTGCTGTCCGTCTGTCCGTCTGTCTGTCACAAGGCTGTATCTCATGAATCGTGATACAAGACAATTGTAATTTTCAAAAATAATGAGCATAATTCTGTTACCGCTATATGAACAAGTACTAAACACAGAAGCCTACTAATATTATAAATGCAAAAGTTTGTAAGGATGTTCGTTTGTTACTCTTTCACGAAAAAACCGCTCGACAGATTTGGATGAAACTTTGCAGTTACATAGGTTATGCCTCAGAATAACATATGGGATACATTTTATCTCAAAATTACCGCGGGAATGGGTACAACGCGGGGCCTAGCTAGGAAAATAAAAAAACGTTTTTAGCAGTTTTCTATATATAGTACAGAACTCTTCATCGCGAGTCCGACTCGCTCTTAACCGTTTTTTAAATAAACCACGCCCTTTTAACACGCCACGGGGAAGACATCTCACTATTTTTTATCAAAACCACCCCTCATCACTATAATCATCTAAGCAATCTAAGAAGAATTGCACCCTTACGAATGTAGCAAAATATACCATTTTAAGGGCCCGAAGGGTGCGTCCCCTACTATAAAAACTCGCTGACTCGCACAATTCTCGTCTTATCTAAGCAATGATTCATTTCGACACGTTACGGCCGGTTAATCTCTTTATCCTCCCCTTGGATATACTATGCGTTCTCGATTGTGGTTTTAAAATTGATTCGAGTTTAGTTTTGTAATTTGATTGTGGTTGAAGCGTTTTGCAATGATTATATTGTATTGGATAATCATGTTTTCTTCAGTTTGATTCAATTTTAGTACAGTGAGGAGGATTACCAAAATCCACCACTCTTGTCTACTGCGGGTTGGTAATCTCACTGTACTGATATCTTCAGTGAAATGAGAGGCTAGCAATGTGACATTACAGGCTTTAATACTTTTTGATGTATTTATTCATTTTACTTTTTAAGCACCCTTAGTAGGATGAGACAAAAAAGTTTGTTAAACAGCATGTCTGTAGTTAGTACTCCTCCATATTTCCTTAAACAGAAGACTGCCTAAATAATGTCTTGACTATAGTGTGCTTAGTCTTAATCTAAGTTTAAGACTTATTGTCAATTGAATTCCAATCAAGACGAAACTAAAAAACTACTATCGAAAACGAATAGTAAGGGCATTTAAGGGTGTTTATACACGGTACAAAAGCAAAACGCAGACAATATCGCTAAGTTAATGTAGTGTTGTAAACTTAATGTGAACGAGGCATTATTTGATGGGTAATTTCAGTGAGAGACGTGCTTTATTGCGCCTTGAGGCAGCTTAAATAGCTTTATAGCTTAAATTGAATTTAATTTTGAATATTTACTGTGTAAGTACCAATTTTCTTGTTACAATGTTGGTTAAATTATTTATTGAGGCTATTATTTTGATTTCACCAAAGACCTTGACTGAAAATAAATAGACACAACACTCATTTTCGGGGGTGTGAGGGGTGCCAAGATACAGGTGAGCGACAGCGACTACCAAGGCCATTTATTGAAAACAGACATCCAAAATTATATTGATCATTTTATTGCCTACGCCTCGGTCAAGTGGTATGTGCACTCGCCTGCCAAGACTGAGGTCCCGAGTTCAATTCCCGGGTCGACCGAAAACACGTTTCCTACTTTTCATACATGGCTCGGGTTTGAGATCACCGACCCGCATTAGGCAACCGTGGTGATTACGACATCCTCCTCCCTGTACTGATATCTTCAGTGAGATGAGAGGCCTTTGCCCAGCTGTGGGACACTACAGGCTAATACTACATTGCATTTAAAACTAAAACATCGTCGCTTTACCATGGCACCCCAAAAAAATTATTTTCCAAGTACCGCTGTACAAATTTATATTATTCATACTTAACAGTCCCAATACGTTAACATAACCCAAACTTAAGGTTAACCACAGAAACAATATCTCATAGATATAGCACCAAAAATCCTTTTAAAAGAACAGTAATATACGGTTTCCGTTTACCTTCCAATACCCATAAGGTATGGAGGAAATAAAATAAGAAATACAACCCCAAGGGTCGCGGAGGAACTATAAAAGATATACGTTGTTTACGTCACGTGATCTAAGGGATGCACGAGTGGGTTTGGAAACGTATCGGATTCAGATGACCTATCTATGTAGATTAAGTTCAGTGGATATAGTATTCGCCTGTAATGTCCCACAGCTGGGCAAAGGCCTGTCATTTCACTGAAGATATCAGTACAGCTTGTTAAATGCGGGTTGTTGATCGATCTCAAACCCGAGTCACGTTTGAAAGTAGGAAAGATGTTTTTACTCGAACTGGGAATTGAACCGGGGACCATGAGACCACCGAGGTGTCAGGCTTCAGTGGTAAGTTCGTGTAAGTTAGTGGTCAACCCTAGTGTCGGAGCTTTTAGACCGTATTAAGGCCTCCGACATGGTCTATCGATGGAAACAATCGCGCCCGACAATTTCACGTGCTCTTGATACATTATTACCCCTTAAGTTCGTTAATAAGGTCACAAGTACAAAATATATCAATCTGTCAAAATTACTCTGCATGTCAGCAACATTTAGTTATTTAGGCGCCAAAATAAGAGATTTAACCCCTCATATATTCAACGCAGATCCAAGCCAGATAAAATTGATTTTCTATTGTGTCTAGAATCCCGGCAAACAAAAGGTTAAAAGAGTAACACTGTAAATACCTACTTTTTATTCAAGTTCACCAACTAACTCAATTTCCTTACATTTAAATTAAACCCCATCCAAAAGAGGCAAGCTCTAATGACGTCACCAAAAAATCAAAATCAATGTAACCCATCAACGCCGGGGCTATAATTTGGAGCTCATTCATCACAGAGGGGTCAGAGAGATCCCTCCGAATTAAATTGTCTCAGTCTGCTGAGCGGGATTGAACCTGCACCCCTGTGCAAGCTGTTTTACCGCTACACTTAATACTATTAAAAGTTTTAATTGAATTGTCATGTGCATTAGTTTAATTGATGAACCGACTTCCAAAAAGAGGTTCTCAATTCGTCGGAGTCTTATACTTTTTTATGTTAATGATTTTCATTTTGTTAAGTTTTTATTTTGTTTTAAGTAGCCTAAGTTACTCTTTATTACATCAGTTACCTGCCAGTGAGTGTCCCATCAAAATCCGTCTAGCCATTTCAGAGTTTAGCCGGAACAGACAGATAGACAATAAGTGTAAAAAATGTACTTTGGTATTTTGTACCATATATACATATGCGTGTGCATGTAGTAAAAAGTGGTTATTACAATAATACATACAGGCACTCCAGTTTTAATTATATATATGTATAGATGTATAGATTACTGACTAAAGTCAGTCTATAAACCGTCTGGTCTATATTCTGCGGTTCTTAGTTGGTACAAAGCTGTTACATAAGGCATGACAAGGGCGGGGCGCATTTACACCGGAACGTATCGGATTGGTTGCGAACTCTTTGAGATACGGCTGACATTCACACCGGACAGATAGCGAATAAGCGAAATAGAGAAAACATTGCAGGCATTGCCGGCTGAATCACCTGATTACCCGAAAAGAAAGATGATTCCGTGCTTCGGAAGGCACGTTAAGCCGTCGGTCCCGGTTACTTTCTACGGATAGTAGTCGTTACGTGAGCCATGTCAGATGCCTTTGGCGGTTCAATAACTCTGACACCAGGATTGGTCAGGTTGACCATCCTCTTGATGAAGAAGACTTCGAAAGGTATTGGACCAAGTAGATCATTAATAGACCACGCAGCTCAATTGCCCAATGACAATGCGTTACTTAAAGATTTTGACAATGACAACGCGATGTCATTGGTGAATCGGAATCCGTACCGCCATCTATGGAAACGTAACATAAAAGCCATTAGGTGGTCTAATTTCTTGGATACCAGAATAAGAATAAGAAAAAAATAAATTTATTGCCATATATTAAAAATTGAAATATACACAGAGATAAAACTAACTATTAACTCTAAGATAAGAGATAATAATGGTGTTGGAATGTATATCTATTCTTTAATTGAAATGTGTTCATAACGTCTCTCAAGGGTCATGTTCTATGTAGCTACATCAAAATAAGGGACAGCTTTAGGTAAACAAATTTAGGTAAAAACGATGGGACATTTGTGGTAATTTTCAGTTGACTAGATTCCATAATACAAGCTCAGAGCTTAGTTTGCGTCTAATAAACCGTGATTGAATTTGTCCGGGATATATTTTTATGTATTTTGCTAGGCCATCTATTAAACACTTCTTTTTCAGTCCATATCTCATTTCCATAGCACAAAATTGTAAAAAAATCAATCTAAGTTACAATCCGGTCTAAACGCAGCCTAGATCGCTTTATCGTATACAAAACGGGAAGGCCTCTCTCCACCAAGACACTCGAAAGCCATCACAACACCCCTCCATTGCATATACATTACCGCTTTCGTTCCCGACAAGACATCCCACTTTCGTACATAAGCGGCATTCTATATTGAATTAAACGAAATCGTCGAGTCAATCCATAGCGTATTGATGGATAGCTTTTATGACTCCCTTCTACCAAAAATAGGGTTATGGGGTAGATAATGCAATGTTATGATAAGAATTGGTGTTTTATTGTCGTTTTCTGGTGTGGAGTAAGGGAGGTCACAGCAGTATTCGAAGAGAGTGGGTTTTTCCCGACTGGAAAATAATGAGGTATCTACTCAATTCATGTAATTTTACTTATTTTGTACAATTTTTCTCCGTGTGTGCAAATCACAAAAAATATTGTTTGATTTTGTCATTTTTTTACATTTTAAAAACTAACAGACCATCAAAGTACTAATGGAACAATCGTTCTCGAATCGTCAACCATCACTATGAAAATTTCATCAAAATCGGTTCAGTTACAAAGAGCTATAAAAACCTTTGTATTTTTCATTATTGTATGTATCAGTTAGATTCTATAATACAAGCTTACAACATAGTTTGGGTCTAATTAACCAATTATGAATTTAACCTGTAATAAAATATTTATTTGTTTCATACAAAATGTTCACTCTCGACATTTTCAGTATACTAAAGCTGACGTACTGTTATTTTTGCACTGTGTCTATCTAAGAATTGTTATTTTATTGTTCGTCGCTTTCCTGTGATCTTTATGTTATATAACAGTTAGTTATTATAACCGTTATTTCGATAGTTAAGAGGCACTTGTGATGATAAATGTTCCTATTATTTACTTGATTTGTGCTATTAGGCTGTTTGTATTCAATTGAGAAATTATTTTTTATTCGAAGGCATTTTCTAGAACGTAATACACGTCTTATTAACGATCTAAATAGGTTAAATGCTAGGTAGGAAAATTGCCTTTTGGGGCCTATTAGACCTTTTTATCTTCCATAGAAACACGTGGAATTCAGACGGGTTAAATGATTTGAAATATTTTCTCTTTTTTGCGATTTGTACTAAAATTGCCATCGGTGAGTTATTTAGTAAATTGATTTGATTTTGTGTGGAATCTCTTTATATAAAAATCAATGCCACTTTTCGTTGTAATTTTATAACTCAAGAACAGGCTCACCTATCCAAATCAAATGCTTAGGCTTTGTTCAGACTATTCAGTAGACGGTTTATGTGAAGTTTGCACAAAATCGGTCGAGCTTCTTAAAATCCCACGGGTAAAACCGGTTTCCATTTATCAAGGAAACATCAGACGATCGGGTCGAAATGAAATCAAGTCGGTTTCATTACGTACTGACGGCGGGATCGGTGGCTTTACTGAAATCAAAACTATGTTATGAAGTAAAAAAAACCAATCATACATACGTCCAAATCGAGAAACCCCCTCCTTACTAAACTTACTTACTTCGTAAAAAGCGAACACTACACATTTTACATACGTTTACGGAACACTGTCTTCTGTGACCACGTTTCGTGTAAGGGGTCCAACAAAAAAAGAAAAATAAAAGCGAAGTGTATTCGTAAACGTAGTTTCAATTCAAGACGAACTAATCTCAGGAATTATCAGTACGATTCTTATAGGTATATATTTTAGCATTGGATAGCGAGCTGCATTCAAAACAAAGGTTATAGGCTTTTTTATTTCTTTTCTTAATCCTACTTCCTAGTGAAACGGTTTCAACGCGGGCAATACCTTAAGGCACTGCTATAACATTAACCTTAACGTAGCTAGTGTACTACATTAACCGTTATATCGATGAATAAATCATAAGTATCGATAACCCTTGTCCTGCCCGATTCAGATCTCTCAGATCTATCCGACCATTACGATTCGTTAATGACTCTCGTGATGACTGTACGTCATTACCGAACGGATACCCACACAAACACACACTATATTACATAATACACTATATATACTGGAACACACATACATAACGATCTAACATATTGACAAGCCCGTTGGCACAGTGGCAGTGAGAGCGCTTACTATGTCGGGGGTTGCGGGCTCGATTCAACGGAGTAACAATATGTGAAGACTATTATTGGCGACGACGTCTGGGTGTCAATAATTATCCTACTAATTATAAATGCGAAAGTATGTGAGTATGGATGTATGGATGAATGGATGGATATTTGATGGATGTCACGAAAAAACTACTGGACGGATGTGAATTAAACGTTACAGTAATATAGGTTATACATCAGAACAACACACGATATACATTTTATCCCGAAATTCCCGCGGGAACGGGTACAACGCGGGTAACATCGCGGGGCGTTGCTAGTCATTTAATATATCGCAGAGTCGACATCTGTATGACATGTCTAATCCGTAGAAACATGCTTCAACCACTACATCCCTTACGTAAGCTAATGCGAAATATTTGTAAATCGATCTCCAAAGGTCAAGGTTGCCTGTTCCGGGGTTATTTCAGAGGTCATGCTAGGGTTAAGTTATGATTGGTTGAGGGGACAATTTAATGAGTCGTTAGATTAGGGGTTAAATTCTGAAAAGTGTTTGATGTTTATTAAATATGAAGTTATTAATAATCGAGGTACAATATCCAGATAAAAATAGTATGTGTAGGTGAGTAGATCGATGTTGATTTTAGCTAGTTTATAAGCTGCTAGTCGGCGAGTTAGCTTGTCAATCGGTCGATAAACGCTCAAAATGGGAGAAGTCTTACCCTACGACACGTTAAGCAGTCGGTCCCAGTTGTTTCAATCGTTAGACCATGTCGGAGGCCTTTAGGCGGTCTAAAAACTCGGACACCAGGTTGGATACTAACCTATTTGAAATGAATGAATGAATGTGAATAGAGCACACGAACGACTGATTTATAAGTGTGCGTCCTCGCTCTCGTTCGATTTCTCTCGCTGGCTCGTAAACTAGCTCAAACCAAACGACAACTATACAACTATCTGTCAAATAAGTATATTATGTTGAAGAGTTCGATAAAAAACAAACTTAACACACTAAAAGAACTACTCCATAAGATCAAAACCCACCCTAATAGAACAAAATAAAATTCCCATAAGTTGTATCTTAAACCAGCCATCACTCGTACAATTTCCTAAATCCTTTTCATCCCCTTTTCATCCCTCTTTTGGTCCCCTCGAAAACAAGAAACAGTAATAGCAAACACTCAATACTAAAGTGGTATTTATTACATCGTAGGGGGCTTTTAATCCAGAAAAGATGTATTAGGTTTGGGGGTGGAATCGGAACAGGGTGGGGTAAATGGACGTTAACTTGATAGTATAATTTTATGGATAAAACTGTTATCTGTTATTGTCTTCTTTATTTTATTTTAGTGCTGTTATGATTTATTGTGGGTCTGCACTAAACAAATGCGATCAGTTTGGAAAGTGATACATTTTGCCGGTGTGTGTACGACTCACATTGTCTATAATAATGTAAAATAATGTTCAAGGTTGAACTGACTTCAATGATTATTGAGATAAACACCGGACCTCCATCGGTTTTTGACATCGCTTACACAACACTATCGGGTTACAACCTAACGAAATCGTATTAAAACAAAATCTAATTTAGATCATCTTAGACATCTTTAAAACACAAGACACAACTAAGCGTGGTTCAAAAAACTAAATATTGTAGACATAAAAAATATCTATTCAGAATCATGCTAACGTAATTAAAAATCTAATTCGATCGTTAAGAATTTGCAAATGAGAATCAAGAAATCGCGTAATAAAATTATATAATAAAATGTCAAAGTTTGTGAGGATCTATGTATGTATGTTTGTTACTCTTTCATGAAAAAACTACTGAACGGATTTAGATGAAACTTTACAGTTACATAGGTTATATACATCAGAATAACACATGGGATACATTTTAACCCGAAAATCCCACGGGAACGGGTACACCGCGGGGCGCGGCTATATAATTAATAAGCACAAATATACGTAGAATAATAATTATTAATAATATGTCCTGATTCATACCACAATAAGTTAAATTCTTATCATAAAACGATATTTCCTAATTCATATCATGTAAGGCTCACAAGAACGAATACACAAAACGATTTTAAATAGCACCAAGTACTGTATATAGGAAGCCTCGATCGAATACAATAGGGCGGATCCACCCCTTTGTTTAGGGCACAATACAACTGACCCCACGCTTTTGTCTCTAAATTTTCAGATTAAATAAGAGAAGATAGGGTAGATATATTTTATTTATGAGGCGGGTTATTGAATTTGAGTTAATGATTGCTAGATCTAGTCTTCTTTTTTGAGTCTAGTTAATTTTTGATTATTTGTCTTTGCTTTCCTCCTCATTGTACTGATATCTTCAGTGATATGAGAGGCCTTTGCCCAACAGTGGGACGTTACAGGTTAATACAACCTTCTCAATAGCAATAGTCATCAGAAGGTTTTCTTATGTCAATTTTTCAAGAACTAGTCAAAACTGTTTAAAGAAAAGTCACTAAAGAATTCAATTAAAGAGAATTCTCCGCTCCGAATAAAAACTTCTTTCAGAATTGAATATTAAAATGTCATAAAAATTGAAATGCAGTCGCCACTCGCCGTTCAACGCTGCAACGTGATTGGTCAATTTAAAAACTTAATTCGAAACAATAACCAATCATTCCGAAGTTTAGATTAGTTTTAGAATCGGTTCCAATTTCAATTTAACCGCGAAAATAATTAATAAACATGGCGGGATCGGAAAAATCTTGTTTATACTAGTTCGATCCGGATGAATCTCGATTTTATTGGTTTTAACTTGTTCTTTTCAGTTTTGATGTTTTAATTTTTTTATGTAAACATTTGGTTTGCTTGTTTATGCTTTAACGAGATCAATGAGTGAATTGCGGTAATTTATTTGCTGAAATCTTTGAATTTGTGGGTAAATCTGTTCAATGCAGGTGAAATCAAATAGACCAGCATTGCGGGTAGTTAGTTAAACAGTTGTTTTGTTAATTAAGCGTTAATTAACAGTATTTTGTAATTGGGTATGATAACAATGTTATTAAGAAGTATTTTTTGTAGAAATTTAAAACTGAGTTGCATACATTTTATAGAAGTACAAAAACCTTCTTTGAAAAAATTTCGTTTTCCACGCTAAAGTAACTACAGTCATAGAGATTCCAAACCCGCCTACCGATAATCCAGCGAATGTAAAAGCTAATTAAGACCGAGACCGAACGAATGGAATCAATTACGTTAAGACACTCTGTGGCGCATTGCGAGTGACAGATGAGCGGATTAAGTCAGATTGTTCCGGAATTTTCCGGTTTATAGTGATGTCCGATACGGTACGACGTAGAGTGTTTTCCTAATGTACTTAGTTTGAAGTAGATAACATGAAATATAATACTGTAGGCGTGCCCCGCGGTTTGACCCGCTTTGTACCCGTTTCTTTAAGAATTTTGGTACAAAAAAATAGGAAAAATACATTCACGTTTTACTTAAAGCTAAAAAATAGTGTAGCAATGGAAGGCATAAAATATAATGGTCTTATACTACTGTGTGTAGAGACACAAGCTTTCCCCGCGTCGAACTTAAAATTTTGGAATATTTTGTACATGGCTCGGGCTTGAGAGATCATCAAACCGCAAGGCAAGCGTATTGATAACGACATCCTCCTCACTGTACTGATATCTTCAAGGAGATGAGAGGCCTTTGCCCAGCAGTGGGACATTACAGGCTAATACTTTATTTTACTTTAGAAGTACCTTCACCTTGAATGTAGCTATGCAAAACATAACTAATTAATTCAGTTGTGCCGGCAATTCTTAAGATAAGCCTGTTCAAATTACTTATTTTTAGCTTAATTATACCAACGTCGTACACAGAAACATCAAATGTTTCCTTAGTACAGATTTAATGAGTGATTTTGACATGTAACGTATAAAAAACTAGCAGCGCCCCGCGGTTTTACCCGCGTTGTGTCCATTCCTGTGGGAATTTCGGGATGAAAAATAGCCTATGTTACTCGTGGATAATATAGCTTTCGAATGGTGAAAGAATTTTTAAAAACGGTCCAGTAGTTTTTGAGCCTATTCATTACAACCAAACAAACAAAGTTTTCCTCTTTATAATATTAGTGTAGAAGTGTAGATAAAGTCAATTAGTTAAGTATCGGTTTAATGAGCGTCACTGAGTGCGGCAGTTTGTATCAAAGGGGTGTCCTGAACTATAAAATGTGAATTAAATAGTTTGGTTGGAAATAACTGAAATTTTGATCTAACGCCTCGGTGGTCTAGTGGTACACTCGCCTGTCAAGACTGAGGTCCCAGGTTCAATTCCCGGGTCGAGCGAAAACATGTTTCCAACTTTTCAAACATAGCTCCGGCTTGTGATCACCAACCCGCATTTGGCAAGTGAGGTGATTATGCCTAATCCTCCTCACTATACTGATATCTTCAGTGAGATGAGAGGCTTTTGCCCAGCTGTGGGACATTACAGGTTAATACTTTGTTCTCCTACTTTTTCACGGGAACAGGTATGCTGCGGGTAATTCTACGGGGCAATAACAGTATTTTGTAAGTACATAATCGAGGTAAAGCCAAGACCCTAGTTAAATAAAAATATTATTGAATTACCTTTGAGATGGGTCTTACGGAATGAACGAGATCCAATGAATGAATGATGAGAACGAACGACCGACCGGTGAAGTCTGTGGAGCGTTCGTGGAGATCTATTTAATAGAATTTTATATTATTTAATTTCATATTTATTTGCTTTTATGATAGAAATGTTGGTTAGTGGGCTACAGGGTATAACATACAAGTTATATTTATAACTTTTATGAGATATCCTACAAATATAATATTAAAAATGCGAAAGCTTGTGAGGATGGATGTATGTATGTTTGTTACTCTTTCACGCAAAAACTACAGAATGGATTTGGATGAAACTTTACAGTAATATAGGATAAACATCAGAATAAAACATGGGATACATTTTATCCCGAAATTCTCGCGGGAACGGGCACAACGCGAGTAACACCGTGGGGCATGGCTAGTATATTATAAAAAGGCAAACCTGACTGACTGACTCTCTGACTTCTTATCAACGCACAGCTGAAACTACTGTTCCTAGAAACTTGGTATTTGTTACAGAGGTTCCTTTCATGATGTAAGTGAGCACTAAGAAAGGATTTTGTGAAATTCAACCCCTAACCGGGGATGGCCCAAGGCGAGGGCGGGTGGTTAGTGTTTTATAATCATTGATGTTTTCAGTGGTTTACACGATTTTCTGAAATGTTTGTTCTTTTAACCTTATTATCCCTATTCCTGTAGTTCGATTATGTTAGAGGTCTACCCTGGTCTCGGAGTTTTAAGACTGCCTAAAGGCCTCCGACATGGTCTAATGATTGAAATGACGAGACCGACCATTTAACCCACCCTCTGTAACTGCAGGGAATGTTTTCATACACACAAATATTTCATCTTAATTTCTGATTTACAGTCGATTTCCTTAAACCAGTCCAATAGTTCATTAGTCCACTAGTCCAGTGGTCCAACAGTCCATTAGTCCAATAGGCACGAAACCAATTACACTTAAAAGAGATATCGGTCAACTAAGTCCATAAAACGGTAAAAAGCTCGGAATCTCAACTGGAACGGACGTTTTAATCAATATTTATCTGAATCCCGGAAATCCGGACATCTAGTCCGTGTTCCCGGACTATTTACGACCCGCCCGGGACATGTATACGACCTACCACACTTCAGGGGGAAACTTTTTAAAAACAAAATCATATATAAAATGTTTTTGACCCTTGATTTTCGTAAAATGTTCTCAACCCCTGGACTTTGATATTCCGAATCCCTTCGATAAAAATTTTGGTTACCCCTTTTTGTACACGATTTTTACACTTTAATATAAAATGTTTTTAACATCTGACTTTTATGGGAAATGTTTTTCACCTCTGGCCCGATGAATAAAATATTTTATCGGTGTACGAAATAATTTGCAATTTGGGTTAATTGTCGGTTTATTTACGTATATTATCCTTTTTGGATTAAGTAGCTGAAATAAGATATCTATGAAAATATTTTTTTTAACATTTTTGTTTTACCCGCGTTTTATCCGTTCCCGTGGTAATTCTGGGATAAAAAGTAGCCTATAACCTTCCCGTTGAATGAGGCTATCTATTACAAAAATAATTATTCAAAACAGACCAGAAATTCCCGAGATTAGCTCGAACATACAAACAAAGAAACAAAATTACAAATTTTACCTCTTTATAATATTAGTATAAATTAGTAGGTATAGATAATAAGTGCAAATCGTTCGAATTTAAAAATATTCTATAACTTTATGGTAGTTTATTTAAACTAGCCTTAAATTTAATTGGAAATTTCCAAAACAAATTGTTGGCATGCTTTCCGTTAATATTAATAGTTCTGCATAGTTGGGAGGTTCGGGTCTGACCTCGAGTGAGCCTCACCGACCTGCGGCCAGTTTGGGGGTCTCTCATCAATTGGTGTTATCCTTTGTGAAAGGAAAAATAACAAGCCCGTTGGCGCAGTGGCAGTGAGAGCGCTTACTGTGTCGAGGGTTGCGGGTTCGATTCAACGGAGTCGACAATAATTATAGTTGTTAGCGACGACCGCGACGTCTGGGTGTCAATTATATATTCATATAAAGTGTTTGTGTATGTATATGTAGTAGTATCATTTAGTTAGATTCCATAATACAAGCTTAGAGCTAACTTTGGGTCTAATTAATCGTCTAAGTTGAGAATACTTATTTTGACGACGATGTGTCTGTCTGAGCCTCGTTACTTAGTGTTACTTCAAAATTTGATTAAAAGGTGAGGCAATGACAGTCAGACAAACAGATACACGTCGTTTAGATTCAGCAAGCTGCTTTACAAGCTTCACCAACTCACAGCTTATAAATATGATTACTCGAAAAAGCTCCTTTGAGTAAACAGAACATGAGTAATAACAAGCAATACTAATGTAGCAACAATATTCCAACCAGCGTACACCCACCATACATCACCCGCTGCTTACAATAACACGGATATAACCGTAATGCCAAAAAACCGCGCATAAACGAACCAAATGACGTCACATTACGTACACGTATCGTCATCCACTAAAATTGCCCGACCTCGAAAGAAAACATCAAATCACAATACAAATAACGAAATAACGTAGATACCCGTTTGGAAATTACGCGAATAGCCCGAAGGAAGCGGTTTTTTTCCGTAGAAAGCGGTTTTTTCAGCAAAAAACCGCTTTTGCCCAAATTCAATATAATAAAAGCATACGAATCGGTATTGGGTATCCCCCGTGGTGTTTGTAATAACGAATTATATCAATCGGTATGGTTCGCAGGATAGGTTTTATTTATTTTTGATGGCGGTTTTTTTGTAGCTGCTTTTTCGTTAGTTTTCTTGGGGGTTTGTTTAACAGTTCAAATGCTATTGGAGTTAATTGAAAACGGTCTGAAAAAGCAGTTGTTTAGTAATAGCGAGCTTAAAAGGTAGAAGTTGACAAGTTCAAAAGAACGCTTTCACAAATGTCTTTACAAATTGATTACTCGCTCACTCACTAGTGGTAACATTGAACTCGCTCGTTTCCTGCTTGTAAACTAGCCAATATAAGCAAGATATCGAAACAGGTAATATTTGTTAAAACGTCTTACTCAATGCGGGGAGAGACGCTGTCGCTGTCGCTTCACCCACCTCCTGATGAAGGTCACCGGACGTGACCGAAACGATTTGAGGAATGCTCAACAGTAACCTTCGTCGTACGTAAGTTCCCGTTCTAACAAATAATAACGACATTAATGTACGTTTGAATTAATAGTAAAACAAGTATTAGCCTGTAATGTCCCACTGCTGGGCAAAGGCCTCTCATCTCAAGCAAGATATCAGTACAGTGAGGAGGTTATAGAATATCTTCAGTTTTTACTCTTTTTATCTAAAACTAGCAGCGCCCCGCGGTATTACCCGCGTTGTTCCCGTTCCCATGGGAATTTCGGAATGAAAAGTAGCCTATAACCTTCCCGTTGAATGTGGCTATCCATTACAAAAAGAATTTTTCAAATCGGTTCAGTAGTTTCTGAGATTAGCGCGTTTAAACAAACAAACAAACAAACAAACAAACAAACAAACAAAACAAACTCTTCAGCTTTATAATATTAGTATAGATTATTCAGTTTTTACAGTATTTATTCTGCTACCACTTCAAACGCACCTATGGAAATTGTAATGTTAAATTGGGTAGTCATTTCATAAATTGCATTTGACCTCCGCGCCTGGCTTATATTAAATCTGCCTATATTCCCCTTAATGACTACAACATACCCCAAATAATTTAAATATGGCGGATGGAATTGCTTATTTCGCGATCCTGTGCCGTTTTAATATTAAATTACTTTGATAAAATCTGTGTTTTTAACGGCTCTGATTATTTATTCGTTTAATGATAGCTGATAAGAATTGTTTACTGTTTGGTGGTGTACGGTTATTACATCACTACATATTATAAAATAAAGTCGTCTCTGTTTCGTGTCTGTTTGTCTGTATGCTTAAATCTTTAAAATTACGCAACGGATTTTGATGCGGTTTTTGTAATAGGTAATTCAAGAGGAAGGTTTTTATGTAAAGAAATTCCCGAAATTCCCACGGGAACGGCCACAACGCGGGTAAAACCGCGGGGCGCTGCTAGTTTTCATATAAAAGATACCTACATTTAGTAAGTAAGTTCGTGTAGGTTAGTTTCCAGCCCTGGTGTCGAAGTTTTTAGACCAGCTAAAGGCTTTCGACTTCGCCGTCGCCGTCGTGAACCGTGGCATCTCCGACACCGCACCTACTTTTACTCGTGGCGTAGTTTGACTATGCGGTGTTAGCTCATTGTGTTTGTTAAGCAACGTGCAGCTCGGCCCGTACATGGATGCGTGGCCGATAATGGCATTTCTGTCTAAGCTTCGGAAGGCAGGTAGAATTATCGGTCCCGGTTGTTTCAATGAAAAGACCATGTCGGAGTCCTTGAGCGGGCTAAAAACTGCGATACCAGGGTTGGCCACTGACCTACTTGAACTTACTTAGTTTATCGTCACCGTACCGTGGCACCACTTAAGGTAAGGGCCTTATCACACTTGCGATTTACAAGCGATTTGAAAGCGAAGCGTACGCGCGGCGTGTTCGTTGCGTGCCCGTCAAGACGATCACTCTCAGCGATTTACTGACGGCTGCGCAGCGTATTCGTTACGCAATCGCGGCAAAATCGCGACGCACTCGCGGCGAATTGGTTACGGGAACGCGACGAACACGCCGCGCGTACGTTTCGCTTTCAAATCGCTTGTAAATCGCAAGTGTGATAAGGCCCAAGTATCACAATTTTTTGACAATATTTTCATACCATAGTATGACGAAGTTTATTTTAACCCTTAACATTCCAACGCCCGTGACTTTCATTAACCGGTCCAAAAATTATAGGTTATAGGTTTAAACCCGGCACGAACAAGCCAGAACTGACAACAAAAAAGAAACATTGTCCTACCCTCAATATCACTGCATATAGACGGGGAAAGTTGGCCATAGCTTTTTTTAAGGGTGAATAAAAGAAAAACTATTCGAAGGAAAACACTTGGTTATAACTTGCGTTATATTATAATCCTACTATATTATAAATGCGAAAGTTTGTGAGGATGTATGTTTGTTACTCTATCACGCAAAAACTACTGAACGGATTTTAATGCAACTTAACAGTAATATAGCATTATTATATTATACATCAGAATAACACATGGGATGCATTTTATCCCAAAATTCCCACGGGAACGGTTATAATGCGGGTAAAACCGTACTGAGGCAGGGATATATGTTTGTTACTCTTTCACGCAACAACAACTGAACGGATTTGGATGAAACTTAACAGTAATATAGCATTATTATATTGTACATCAGAATAATGCGATACATCTTATCCCTGAACTCCCGCGGGAACATGTACAATATGAAACAGCGAACCACAGCTAGTCTGAAATAAACTGTTTAAAGAAAATCGACGCGAAAACACAGCAATATTGCCTCGCAAATTCAAAATTAAAAGAAAAATCTCCCTCTACCCATCTCGCTTCGAGTTACTCTCACAAACGTGCGCGATTCAATTCCGGACAAACATTTTGATAGTCAACAAAAAATGAAACCGAGAGAGCGGTGTGTAACTTTGAATGGCACTTTGTGTAGACTGCGCGGTTGACCGCTTTTAGACGTTCTTTGTTTAGGTAGGTCCGTTGTTTTAATGCAGGACAAAAGATTCTATGCTCGGTGAAATTATAATGTCTAGTGAAGTGAAGTGCAAGTAGACGTTAGAATCAAAATGTTTTTAGAAACAGCTTTTAGGTATAATAAGATATCTATACACCCTAGCTACGCCCCAAGGTTTTACCCACGTTGTGCCCGTTCCCGTGGGAACTTCGGGATGAAAAATAACCTATAACCCTCCCGTTTAGTGTCACTATCCAATATAAAAAGAATTATGCAATTCGGAATACTAGTTTCTGAGTAAGTTCTGAGTTTAATCACGAGTAATCGAAAGGCTTCACTTCAAAGTAGCGTCCGAACGCTGGTTAAAATTCACGAGGATTCACGCTGGTACCGTCAGACTACGCTCCAGATACATCTGTAGAGCTGAAAAGAAAAGCGAAGCTACTAATGGTGCGAGATTTCAGTTCGATTTTAGATCAAACGCGTCTGTGTGGTAAAGATTTTTTTTTCGAACTGTACTTGGATTGATGAGTGCTACCGTGCTTCGGACGACACGTTAAATGGTCGGTCCTGGTTGTTCCAATCGTTAGACCATATCCGAGGCCTTTGGGCGGTTTAAAAACTCCTACACCAGGGTTGGCCACTAGCCTACTCGAACTTACTTAGTTACTTAGTAATTTTATCCCACGAGTGTCCCTGAGTAAGGATCCGTTTCCGAGTTGTGCGGAGGTCAATCGTCCAATCACAGCGCATTCTTCTTCTTCATCGAGTGGATGGTCAACCTGACCAATCCTGGTGTCAGAGTTATTGAGCCGCTAAAGGCCTCTGAAGTGGCTCAAGTAACGACTACTATCCGTAGAAAGTAACCGGCACCGACGGTTTAACGTGCCCTCCGAAGCACGGAATCATCTTACTTTTCGGGCAATCAGGTGATTTAGCCTGCAATGCCCTAACCAAATTGAGTTCAGTCTAACAAAGTGATTTTTGTGAGGTATCCCCACCGGGAATCGAACCCGGAACCTCCGGATCGTGAGCCGGGTGCTCAAACCACAAGACCACGGAGGCTGTGCAGCATTGCAATTGCCAAACAATGCACTGGACATTGTTAAAATGTTTTCGTAATGCATTGTGATTGGTCAGTTGAGCTCCGCAGAGCTCCGCTTCGCTTTAACAGAAACACACCCTTATTCTCACCGATCTGAAGAAGCCCTAACAATGTAGAGCTTGTCATAAACTAGGTCACATATTAAAGAACAGTATAAGTCTATATACAATGGAGATCGGGACGGGTCTGTATCGAAAAAGCGACGCTGAAAAATCCCGAAAAGCTTTTAAGCCGCGTCGGGAGAAGCTACAGACACACTGATTGGGTCTATGCAGACGAGCAGATTATTATTATTAACAACTATCGTTTTATATTGCATTTGAAAGTAGTTTGTATTGAAGTTTCAGTGATTTTGTCCTATTAGAAATTAGAAAAGGACTGTTAGTATGATTTTTGGAACTATCTACCGCGAAAAAAACTCGTGTGAATTTACCAACAAAGACAGCTTCTAGCATTTTTTGACAAATGAACCCAAAACATCAACTTATTCTACGATTTTGTACAAATAAATACTTTAAAAAAATACACGCTATCATTGCATCGCTGATCACCGTCGCTGCACAGCACACCCCCATTGAAAAACATAACAATCCCTCACAAAATCGTATTCCGTGCATCCTGAACTTCAAAATGGACACACAAAAACCGTGTACACAAAAAAGTTAATACAATCCGCTCGTCTACTAAACCCAACTAGCTCCTACATCGGCTTGCATTCATTTCGCGTGTCCACGGATAGATGTCGCTACTCCATCCTGTTTCTCATGCAAATGGAATTGATACGTGTGCACTGAATTTTATTATCTACTGGTACGTTGTGTACCGGACTTTAGTTTGTCGTTCCTTTTTCAAGTTTGCTGACAGGAGTAATTAAATGGCGTTGTTTAGTTTCAGGATGGTATTAGGGTTTTGGGTGTAAGTAATTTTATGTTTTTGGGTTCGGTTTTTGAATTTTGTATAGTTTTATGACACTTCTTCTTCTTATCGAGTGGATGGTCAACCTTGACCAATCCTGGTGTCAGAGTTATTGAGCCGCCAAAGGCCTCTGACATGGCTCAAGTAACGTATGAGACTGAAGGAAGGTTAGAACTGGTATACCCTTTGTGAATACTAATCTAGGTAGAACTGTAGATTTTTTGTAAACACTAATCTAGACTTAATCGCCCATTAAACATTAACCGTCTTATTAATAAACACAGTGTAACTAAAACACTGTTATACTGGGTTTTTTTTGTGTCTTCGAAAAATTGCGTATGTCAGAAAGTGACATAGGTACCATTTGATCGCTAAAATGTTCTATGAATTTATTAATATAGCTGACTGTATGTATGTATTTGTGTTAGTAAAGACTATATAAACTATTTTAAAAATTCATAAAAAACTCACCTCTTTCTGCATTCGCCTCAGGCCACCACGCGACAGCCAATATGGCCACCAACAGGATTGATTTCAGCGCCATCTCTTGAGGGACACAACACAATATCACAACATTTAACTCACGGTCACTACACTGTGATTACACTACACTTTTTAAACTAATTAAGACTTAAACCTAGTACATTTTGAGTCGATTTTCGTTCGATGTGTACCCTGAAACAAAACAAATTCGTATTAGTAATCTTTTTTCATAATTTCCAATTCAAAAATATTTATTGCTAGATAAAAAGTAAGGTAGGTATTGCAATATCCTACTGCGGGCAGAAGTCTCTCATCTCACTGAAAATATCAGTCAGTACATTCATTAGAATGCCTACTGCGAGTTCTTGATCTCAAACCAGAGCCATTTTTTAAAAGTAACTTGGCAACGTGATTCGCTCTACGCCCGGGAATTGAACCCGAGACCTACGCCTTGGTAGGCTAGTGATACAAAATAATAATAGCTTAATACTAAATCATAAAGCCGGTTATCTACAAGAGGCAGCCTCAGGTCTCGGGCTGCCTCGCCCCGAGGTCGCGCAAGTGGAGATGCTGTCTCGCCCTGAGGTCGACGCGACGCGACACGATGTGTATATCTTGTACCTATTGTAGGCTGTGTGCCTCAACTCGAGGCTGCTTAACCCGAAGCTGCCTCAAGTAAATAACCGGGTTAACAACATTCGAAAATCAACACAAAATATAGAAATCAAATAATTCAAGTTTAAAACACAAACCAGTGAATAATTAAATGAAAACTTCAAAGTAACAATTGGAACACAAAACCTCAACTTGAAAAGGTAACACTAACTAATTAAATAGCCCTTGAGCCCTTCATTAACCGATGTCAATATTTAACCGTTTTTATACATTAGGGTTGTATTACGTTCTTTGAAAATTATATTTTATTTTCAACCCCTATTTTTCGGGGTTAATTTAATCGGAAATTGTGTGTAATGGTTAGGGTTTGAATAGATTAAAAGCATTTAAGTTAAAACAGGTAATAAGACTAATATCGATAATTTTTATTATAGCTAAGGGTGCGTTTCCACATAAGCGGAGCGATTCACCAATCACAGCGTATTGAGATTGTCATCGCTTAATAGCTACATTATCCACGAGTAACATAGGCTATTTTTCATCCCGAAATTCCCACAGGAATGGACACAACGCGGGTAAAACCGCGGGGCGCTGATAGTTTGTAATAAAATACTAGTACACAAAATATTAGACATAATACTAGCAGTTCGCCGCATTGTGCCTGTTCTCGGAGGAATTCGAACATTCCCGTTGAATGTGGCTCAACATTACAAAATAATTATTTGAATCGGATTGCTAGTTTCTGAGATTAGCGCGTTCAAACAAACTCTTCAGCTTAATTATATTAATCTCTTCTTCTTATCGAGTGGATGTTCAACCCGACCAATCCTGGTGTCAGAGTTATTGAGCCGCCAAAGGCCTCTGACATGACAAAGTAACCGGGACCGACCGACGGCTTAACGTGCCCTCCGAAGCACGGAATCATCGTACTTTTCGGGCAATCAGGTGATTCAGCCTGCAATGCCCTAACCAAACTGAGGACAGTCTCACAAAGTGATTTTTGTGAGATATCCCCACCGGGAATCGAACCCGGAACCTCCGGATCGTGAGCCGAGCGCTCAAACCACTAGACCACGGAGGCTGTTAGATTATATTAATGTAAAACACAAACGCTAGGAATACACCATTTTCCCTAACAACAATAAAACCCCACACCCAGCAACCGTCTAATATTATTCTTAACTTTCCGCACATATATTAGTAATACTGAACACGTAAAACACACAACACAAACACACACAGTCGGTTTATTTTAGACCGTAATGTAAACTCGACGCGTTTAGTTAAGGTTCGAGCACATTATGCCGGGCCGCAGCGGGGCGGAGCGGGCCGCAGCGCAGCGCAAAATGTTTACCTAGCACATTAGTGACGGGCCGGGTCACAGTGCATTGACGGATTTTGAGCTCAGTGTACTGCCAGAATTTGCATGCAACTGTACGTTATGGATAGCTCTGACGAAGAACTTTCTTTTATAATATCAAATAAACACGTGCGCGCGTGCGCACCAATCCGCTAGCTATAGCACACTGTTGACGGGGCGCAGCGGGGCGGGGCGGGCCGCATCGCACGGACGAGAATCCGCCTCGCATTAATGCGAGCCGCTGCGGCCCGGCACAGTGTGCGATAATTCTATACAAATTGTATTAAAGCGATTTAAGCGGATTTTTGCGCTCCGCCCCGACACGCTGCGGCCCGGCATAATGTGCTCGAACCTTTACTCCTACTTCATCTATGCCATTACGCTTAGTAACTGTTTCCTAATCTGTGGCGGTTATGACGTAGTCACTATGTTGGAATCTGCAGAATTGGTTATGAAGTAACTATTAGATATGCTGTGGCGCATGTTATGTACGTTCTTTATTTCTTTATGTGTGTTATATAGTAATAAGATCGATTTTCCAGCCAAATTTTCCTTCCACCTATAATTTGATACTATAATATAATAAAGCTGAAGTGTGTTTGTTTCAACGCACTAATCGCAGAAATTATCAATCCGACTCGAATAATTATTTTATTACAAAAATAATTATTCAAATCGGGCTGGTAATTCCCGAGATAAGCTCGAACACACAAACTTACAAATACCTCTTTATAATATTAGTATAGATAAAAACTTTATATATTGGTAGGTATATTAACTGTGCAGATTCAGAAATTCCCGCGAAAACCCGACAAAGTGAGTAACACCGCGGGACGCAGCTAGTCATATGTTTGAAAAAGCTGTTATTAATAAATCTGATAGAATTCACAGTAATAATGATGAGCTCACGACACGCGTGCCAACCGCTGATATTCAGGTCGGTATAAATAAAAACTTTTGTCTGTCTGGAGCTCGCGTGAAAACTAGACATCTTTAGGCATCATAGAGTGAGCTAGTTTACAAGCTACCTCGTAGAGTGAGCTAGTTTACAAGCTATCTCGTAGAGTGAGCTAGTTTACAAGCTACCTCGTAAAGTGAGCTAGTTTACAAGCTACCTCGTAGAGTGAGCTAGTTTACAAGCTACCTCGTAGAGTGAGCTAGTTTACAAGCTACCTCGTAGGGTGAGTATTGGATTTTGGGCGAAAATAAGAAAGGATTTATCTGGATAACAGTGATTTTTATTCTTGAGTTGAGTTGCACACACAGAGTTGAGGCGCGAGGACAAAAGTGTTGCCATTACTATCAGACCACAGAGTATAAACAAATATAATACAATATTGCCACAGATCAAATATTACATATTGTTTACTTTATTTCCAACAGTGAGGTAGTTTACAAGCTACCTCGTAGAGTGAGGTAGTTTACAAGCTACCTCGTAGAGTGAGCTAGTTTACAAGCTACCTCATAGAGTGAGCTAGTTTACAAGCTACCTCGTAGGGTGAGGTAGTTTACAAGCTACCTCGTAGAGTGAGGTAGTTTACAAGCTACCTCGTAGAGTGAGGTAGTTTACAAGCTACCTCGTAGAGTGAGGTAGTTTACAAGCTACCTCGTAGAGTGAGCTAGTTTACAAGCTACCTCGTAGAGTGAGCTAGTTTACAAGCTACCTCGTAGAGTGAGGTAGATTACAAGCTACCTCGTAGAGTGAGCTAGTTTACTAGTTTTGCAAGCTACTAGCTTCATAAAGGTGTGTTTAATAAACAAAAGCTGTTCGTTCAAAATTGTATTTTATGTTGCACGATATTATAGAACACTATTTAGTACGAACGTCATTTGTTTATTCTTGTACAAACGCTTATCATCTCACTGATGATATCAATACAATGAGGAATAAAAATGCTTATTAAAAGAGCATGTACAGTTACTAATAAAATAAAAATATACCTATACTAGCTGCGCCCCGCGGTTTCACCCGCGTTGTACCCGTTCCCGCGGGAATTTCGGGATGAAAAATAGATGTTGGCCGATTCTCAGACCTACTCAATATGCTCACAAAATTTCATGAGAATCGGTCGAGCCGTTTCGGAGGAGTACGCGAACGAACACTGTGACACGAGAATTTTATATATAAGATATAAGATAGGAAAAATTGTGCCTGAATTTTGTAAATAAACTTTACCGATTCTAATTTTCAAAACAAATAAAACTAAAACCTTGGATTAATTATACACTCTATGCTAATAACAGTAAGACTTAATTCTCTTTGTATCGAGGTCAGAATCATAATTTAAAATTGTATTTTATCTGTATAATTCTGACTAGTTTGTTTTTAATGAAAATACTGAATCCATAGTAATTAATAATGATAAGGTTATGTTTTTAATGTAAACGATTTAATCTCTGGAAATAGCAGTCGGGTTTGAAAATTTTTTTTGGTATATTTTATGACCACGCCTCGGTGGTCTAGTGCTGTATGCACTCGCCTGCCAAGACTGAGGTCCCGGGTTTAATTCCCGGGTCGAGCGAAAACATGTTTCCTACTTTTCAAACGTGGCTCGGGTTTGAGATCACCAACCCGCATTTGGCAAGCGTGGTGATTATGCCTTATCCTCTTCACTGTACTGATATCTTCAGTGAGATGAGAGGCCTTTGCCCAGCAGTGGAACATTACAGGCTAATACTTTCTTTACTATAAGTTCACCTTTGTGAGATAACACAGGTAAAACCACGGGGTAATACTTAGTCATTTATAAAAAGATTAGCCAGTGAATTCACTACATTTGATTTTTTATATAGTCCTTAATGTAAGCGAATACGGTCGATTTTTCAAGTTTCCAATCAAAGACAATTTTCATTCAAAGAAAAACAGTTTAATGATGTGGTAAGAATGGAATTGAAATTGGTTTACCTTTTTCCTTTACAGAAGGAACAGTCGGCCATATTAATTTATAATTTATTACTTGTAAAATGAAACAACAGCTTAGATATAAGAATGTGTTAGAATAGATATGTCATCTCCACCAATTTGACTCGTGTGACCATAATTGCAGAAATTATAGAGATATTTGTACAAAAAAAATAATTTTAAAAAAAACCGGCAAAGTGCGACTCGGACTCGCGCACAGAGGGTTCCGTACATTAAAAACGGCAAAAAATCACGTTTGTTGTATGGGAGCCCCCTTGTTTTATGTTATTTTTAGTATTTGTCGTTATAGCGGCAATAGAAATACATCATCCGTGAAAATTTCAACTGTCTAGCTAACACCGTTCTTGAGATACAGCTTGGTGACAGACAGACGGACGGACGAACGGACAGCGAAATCTCAGTTATAGGGTTCAGCTTTTACCCTTCGGGTACGGAACCCTTAAAACACGAAAAAATAGCTTTCCCGTCCTTTCGACTCATGTGACCACGATTACAGTAAAGCAGAAACATCTTCCACAAAAAAAAACAGAAAAAAAGTATTCAAAAAAATACTCAAAAAAGTACTATTTAAAGAAAGATATTACAAGAAATAACAGGAAAACACAAAGAGCCGAACTGAATGAAAGAATAGATTCCCGCCGCTGGCCGCGCGGTATTAACTCCTTTGAGTCGCGTAACACATAGCGAGGTTATGTTTTAACAGTAAAGACCAGGAGAGCTTTACACTCGGACTAGGCGAAATTGAAAATCGACTGCTTCGGGTTTTAAAAAACGATTTTGTATTATGTAAGTAAGATCAAGTAGGTTCGTGGCCAACCGTGGTGTCGGAGTTTTTTGACCGCCTTAAGGCCTTCGACAATTTGCACACATGTATATTGATGTACTTGCGATACGGTTATCATGTAACAATATGGAATTTATAACAAATCGAAAAATTTTTACGTACACTAAAATATTTAAAAAAAAAATTTTTTGACGATTAGTACCCATTACCACAAATAAATCAAACTATGTTTTTTACTAGCGCTTTTCAGTTATACAAAGAGAAAAATATGACAATATTAGGACAAATACACACTTCAAAAACTTAATATTACTCATTGAATACATCCTTAGCTTCAAAAGACACGTTAAATTGTCGGTCCCGGTAGTTTTTTACACTATATCATCAGCTTTAGACGGTCTAAAACTTCGCCAACAGAGTTGGCCACTAACTTATTCCAGCTTACTTTGTACACCCCTTTACTTAAAGGTGGGGAAAAAACTTAAAAAGGCATATGTCGACGGCAGGTGTGGCGGGTTCACACCAGCGACGCAGTATTGCAATCGTCGGCCAACCGTGAAGCTGGTGTGAACATGCCTTAGAGACACCATGTGTTGTGCGAATGGCGTACACTTTACTGGGAGTGTTAAAATAAGTTCGTGTAGGTTAGGTTTTAGTTTAGCTAACTAGTGTGAAACCTACCTATTATAAACACGAAAGTTGGTAAAGGTGTCTTATGTTAGTTAATTATACAAAAAACTGCTAAACCAATTTAGATGAAAATGAGAGTGAGAGGTTGATTAGAAATACAAAATTAAATACTTATAACTATACAAAAATAAATAATTATAAGATTTTCTTCATCGAGTGGATGGTCAACCTGACCAATCCTGGTGTCAGAGTTATTGAGCCGCCAAAAGCCTCTGACGTGGCTCATGTAACGACTACTATCCGTAGAAAGTAACCGGGACCGACGGCTTAACGTGCCCTCCGAAGAGAGATTTAAATCTGGAAGGGGGCATGTAGGGGCCGAGCTGCAAGTTGCTTAACATTCTTAACAATCGCAATAAACTAACATCGCTTAGTCAAACTACGCCACGAGCGAAACTGTTAAAGCCAGTGAGTACTGTTACTCACTTGCCCATCGCGGCACCAATCAATTGTTTCGATCTAATTTCGTTCGAGATACCAAACCGAACAACCTACATATTTTATTATGGAACTTGTGTAATTATGGAATATTAATGTCGTTTGCTGAGGCGGTTTGTTACAAGTTCAATGTACAGGGGTGGCATTACTTCCTAATAGGATGACCAGGCGTTTGAAGGTAATGGGATAAAATTAAAATTTAAGGATTCCCTTTTTGATGTGAAATGAATTGTTGAAAATTCCTTATCTTGTACGCAAATAAAGAAGTGTTAGTTGAGCGTTTTTACAAGCTAAAATAATAATTCGTTAAAAAATATTTTAAAGTTAATTTTAGAATTCGCCGGATCGCAGATTGTAAATTCGTTTTATGGAAATGTCGTAAGTGTCGTAATTACATGTTATGTATCTGATATTTTAGTGCCTAAGTTGTGATAACGTGATAACGTTGTTGTGATAATTATTAGTTGACATATCAAAAATTTTATTCTTAAATAGATTCAATAAAGTTTGATTGAACTTGAAATAATTCAATACTTATGAGTGTTCGTACGAAATCCAATTTGGAAACATGTCAAATGTTCAAAACAAAACAACAAACAAACCAATATCCGGTGCAATAAAAAAATATTGTATAAGTCTCTCAATGTCGTAATATTGGAGGACATAATAAAACAGATCAAATCAGCTATTGTAAAACTGAGATATATTTAGTTTTATGTCGATTAAGACGTATAAATGACATACGATATTATCAGTATACATAGGAAACAAGTTTTTTTAAAATACTTTTTTTCATTAAAATTGTAATTGAAGCGCTGGTAGCTTAGTTTAATTAAGCGATTTTAACATTTGTCATTGTTAACCAACGTGCTGCTCGACCGCTAGTTTGAGTGCTACCGTGCTTCGGTGGGCACGTAAAATTGTCGTTTCAGATTGTTTCTAGACCATGTCAGAGACTATTAGGCGGTTCAAAAACTCACGGTTCACCACTAACTTACACGAACTCACTTATCCAAATACAAATCTCATAAGATTTATATAGTTTAAACGTACTCACACGGGGTTTTCGTGTTAGGAAATTAATAAAGCAAGTAATAACTTTCTTTTTATTTCCCGACGTTTCGAGGGGATTGCACCTCTCGTGGTCGCGGGTGAACCCGTGTGAGTACGTTTAAACTATGTGTTCAAATCGTGTAAGTTTAAAAAAGACTATCTCATAAGTTTTATTACTTTTTTTGTCATTTACGCATTGTAATCAATCTGACATATCTAACATATTTACTGTAACACGTCAGTTCAATAAAAAAACGGAAATAAATACTTTAACTTCCAAGATTCAATGACAGACAGACACCAAGACAAAATTCACAAAACTATTTAAGCAATATTCATCATTACAAATTATTATCATTTCATTCAGTAAAATGTCCCTAATATCTCCAAAATAATACTCCCCCTACTAAAACTCAATGAGACAAACCAAATGTCATAATAACAAACAAACAAACAAACAAACAATTCACAATAACGATAATATCCGAACAATTATTATGCTGGGGCCACACTTACGCTCAATGTCAATGCCCATTGAATGCAATAATTTTCAATGCAATATAGTGGGTGGCTACACTTAAACTGTCAATGTCAATGTTCATTTATTGGAAAAATTTGACATTGACAACGGCATTGAATTTACTTCAATTCAGGCAAGATGGACGTCGACAGAGCTCTATATTTCATGAGAGTTAATTTATATTATTTGACTTTATTAAATCATTATCGAATAAAGAGACCATGTTTGCATAATCTCAAGAAAAGTAATAATTTTGTTGTTACTCCACTCTGTCGCCATAGTACGTATAGACAAAAACGTGCGATTTTGAGGCAAATCCATCGTAATAAGCAAATACGTCCGAACCCGTTGCGCTCTCGACGCACACTGACAATTAGGGCGTGCAAACCCGGTTTCCGGTTTTGCTGAAAACCGGAAAACCGGACACAAATTTAACATTTTTCAAAACCGGCTTTGAGAGTCAAAACCGGAGTTAACTCCGGTTTTCCCGTTAATTAATTAAATTTTTATTTAAATCCACTTTTTTCGAACGCACTCAAGAAATATGTAATTCTGAGTCATCGGATATATCCAAATGCAACCTATACCACAGAATAAATATGTTACTTCGTAACAGATACCTTACTCACTCGTTTTCACCAATCAATTTTGATCCTTATGCCCTTGGATAAGGTGTGATAATTTTGTAGATCGCGCTTTACTGTCTCAGATTTAGTGGAGTTGCGCCCATTGTTCGTATTGTTCCAGGAAGAAAACTTTCCTCTTCATGTTTTATTCATCTATATTAATAGATTATCAAGATACTTTAAAGGCTTATCCCCATTACACCGTATCATACCATGACCGTGCTATGAACGTGTCAGGCAAAAAGTATTCTTTGTATTGAAAAGTATGAGACTATGCTCACTAGACTGTTCCGTCACCAACCAAAAACGTCGACTATTTTCGATGAATATATTTTGCCGGTGCTGACACGTTCATAGCACGGTCATGGTATGATACGGTGTAATGGGTAGAGACCTTAAATTAAACCAATTTTATAAACGAGCTGATGTCGCCAATTCTTTAAAGTTTATTAATAATGTCGTAGAGATATAAACGTAAACAAATAACATAAAATAGCCACTGAATGATAAAGTCTGCTCTAGTATCCAGCTTGAATCAGTGAAGGATGGTTATTTATTAGGCGGTTGTGGTCTATGCTTATTATTCTCTGATGATGTTTTATTTGTAGGTTTTGTAAGTATCTAAGAATATTGTTTTCTTTTTCAAAATCTACTATGTAAAAAAATATAAAAATGTTGCCAAAACCGGGGCTAACACCGGTTTCCGGTTTTGGGCCCTCAAAACCGAAATTCAAAACCGGTTTTAAAAACCTTCCGGTTTTGCACGCCCTACTGACAATACGTAGTGTGGCCGCTTCATGCATTTAACTCTCGCATTAATCTCTTTGATGTACCGCCACTCGAGCTATCGCATACGCCAAATGGCATTGTCAATGCTATTGTCAAATTATGACGCATAGTCGTGGCTACACCTACGGTTAATGTCATATTCTATGGCATATGGCATAGGTGTGGCCCCAGCATTAGAATTATCTTAACACTTACCAGACTCGACAATTTTCGACGAAACTTTTACAAAATTGTCGACTTCCGAACAATTCTCACTCGGTATTATACTAATAATTTTATAGAAAGTTGTTTTATTTATTTACTGGTCCTCACTTTACTTCCGTTACAGTATTTATTTTGAAAATTGGGAACATTTGCCAAAAGCTTAATTAGTCAATTGATTGTTTGTGTTCATTATGAATCAATTGAAGGATTCCTTAAACTTATTGTTGTTTTAATTAACTTTATTGTTATAGTAGAATACAAAATCCAGTGCTATAGAGGTATCTAGTGACCTATAGGTATTTTTATAGATCACTGCATGTCAAAGGTCCATATATTAGGTATCTAGTGACCTAATAGGCAGTTCTATAGGTCACTGCATGTCAAAGGTCACTCATATGAATACAATAAAGAGAATTAGGTTAGACACGAGTCACACTCTCACTCAGAGTCGTCCACACATTTTCCACATATTTACTACTAGGAGCGCCTCCGGTTTTACCCACTTTGTGCCCGTTCCCATAAGAATTTCGGGCTGAATAACCTATAATAACATTTTCGTTGAATGTGGCTACCCATTACAAAAATAATTATACCGACCATATTGGTAATTTCTAAGATTACCACGGCATATTAGCACTAGCCGCGCCCCGCGGTGCTACCCGCGTTATACCCGTTCCCACGGGAATTTCGGGATAAAATGTATCCCATGTATTATTCTGATGTACTCGTATAACCTATATTACTGTACTCTTTCACGTCAAAACTACTGTACGGATTTGGATGAAACTTTACAGTAATATTGGTTGTACATCAGAATAACATATGGGATACATTTTATCCCGAAATTCCCGCGGGAACGGGTACAACGCGGGTAGCGCTGCGGGGCGTTGCTAGTAGATGGATATAATATCAATGCCCACATTTTATGTATCCCATAACACAAGACAATACACTTGATTACAATAGATTAACTCCATATTTCCAATCGTATTACATACTATTGTCAATGTTAACCCTCCGGCGGGTCGCAGGGACCGATTAGGAAATAATCTCGACGTGTTTGTTCTATTCATTTTGGTGAGGGGTTAAGATGTGTTGTTACTGTTTAATTGATTAAATATTTTTTGGGGTTGTTTGTTTAATTTTGTAGAAAGATTTTGTTGGCGGGGAAGAGGTTAAATTAGATGTTAAGGTTTTTTATGAGTGTGTGACAGAAAATATGACGGCAAATAATAAATAAATACACACGGTTAATGAGACCCAAAATAAGCTTGTATTATGGGACCTAAATAACTGATACTATTACATATATATACCTACACTAGCAGCGCCCCGCGGTTTTACCCGCGTTGTGCCCGTTCCCGTGGTAATTTCGGGATAAAATGTAGCCTATAGCCTTCCTCGATAAATAGACTATCTAACAGTGAAAGAATTATTCAAATCGGTTCAGTAGTTTCTGAGATTAGCGCGTTTAAACAAACAAACAAACAAACAAACAAACAAAACAAACTCTTCAGCTTTATAATATTAGTATAGATGAGAAAATGTTCAAAAATAAATTGTGACTAGCGCCATCCATTGGATCGCTGGTGGAACCGCCGCGCGGAACAACTAGTGTAAAATAAAAGAGACCTTTGCCCAGCTGTGGGACAGCGAGGTTACGTAAAAAAAAAAGTATACTAAAGGTGCCTAATTCTATTTCAGCTGATAATAACTAGGGTATAAAACTAGGTACTTTTTTAAAACTTAAGTTTAAATTTCAGCGCTTTCAGGTGTATAATAAAAAAGATAAGTGCGTTTAATCTAGCAAAGTGAGTAAAACCGCGGGGAAACACTACGACTTTTAATATGTACTTTTTTTTGTCTCTGAAAAAAAACTGTAGTTAACTGTAACTAAAACTGTAACACTTTTATATAACTAGGTCAATTAATTAAAAAGATTTTATTCAGAACAACATTGAAATTCCAAAAAATACAATTTTAATGCAAAATTCGAGAGTTCGATATCAAAACGGACCATTTGGCTACGATTCAAACTTCACATCCGTCCACAAACACCAATTTCAACTTTATCCCAACAACAATACGAACCAAATTCGTCTGCACAATTTCCAAATTAAATCGGACATCACATTACCATACATTTGCGCCCGTAAACTTTATTACAAGGGGTTAAAGTTCAAATCTCCTTGTCAATTACCGAAATTGTTATGATAGTTGGTTTATAGAGGATATTATGATTTATTTACTTTAAGTTAAGGTTCAATTTCGTTTGTTTTGTTTATTTGTATGACGTTAGTTCGTTACGATATGTGGTAGTTTGGTTTTATTAAAATGTGTAATTTTGAGAAAACAATTTTCTTATAAATACTTTTGACTAGCATTTGGGTTTACCCGAATTATACCCGTTTCTTTAGGAATTTCGGGGTAAAAGTAGGCCATAGCATTTGTCTTGAATGTGGCTATCATTTAGAGACAGAATTTTCCAAATCTGACGGATCAAAATATTATGGAAATATACAAGAAACTTCGTAAACTTAAACTTTTTTATATTTCTCATAAACATATCTTCAAAATAATAAATAATATTATCCGAAAGTCACCTCTGCCTGCACTATTATAAACTACAAACTTTACTCATAAAAAACTATTTTTTCCCCAAAAATCTTTGCGACGACTTTCAGCTATCTTTGACAACACAACTATATATTTTCACGACTAATTTCATTTGGCCACAACAAAAAGTTTTTGGAAAAATAACCCTTTATGAGATAAGCCATTTATGATATTAAATAGTAATATGATAAAGTGTGTTGTTATTGAGTTAGTTTAGGGGATGTGACGAGGGGTTGTAAGAGTCTGATGTCTGTCTGTATGTGACAGAGTTGTTTAATAATAATCGTAACTAGAGACATCTAACAGCCTCCGTGGTCTTGTGGTTTGAGCACCCAGCTCACGATCCGGAGGTTCCGGGTTCGATTCCCGGTGGGGATACCTCACAAAAATCACTTTGTGAGACTGTCCTCAGTTTGGTTAGGGGATTGCAGGCTGAATCGTCTGATTGCCCGAAAAGTAAGATGATTCCGTGCTTCGGAGGGCACGTTAAACCGTCGGTCCCGGTGACTTTCTACGGAATAGTAGTAGTTACATGAGCCACGTCAGAGGCCTTTGGCGGCTCAATAACTCTGACACCAGGATAGGTCAGGTTGACCGTCCACTCGATGAAGAAGACTAGGGACATGTATGTCTTTATCGGCTGTGTTGTGTCTCTCTATGGCCTCCTTTGCAGTAAAATATATTTAAACTAGCTGTCCCGCGCGGTGGTTTCACCCGCGACATAATAGATGTCGCTAGTGTGAATCTAAACCATCCAGGGTATCCAAGGTACCCAAATGCATACAAAAAAACATTCAAAGCGGTCCAGCCGTTTAGGAGGAGTTCAGTGACATACACACTTACCTATAGTAGAATTTTTATACATATAAACCTTCCTCTTGAATTACTCTATCTAGGTATTAAAAAACCGCGGCAAAATCCGTGCAGTAGTATTTGAGGTTATCAACAGGCAGACAGACGCGGGGACTTTGTTTTATAATATATGTAGCGATGATCCAAACGAGCTTACGTTCTAAGAATCACGACGTACAACCTCCATACATCTAATGAACCGGCCATAGCTAATCTATGTAGTACCTACTATCATGTAATCTGCGCTCAATACACAAACCATAGATTAGCGCGGTTTCTAGACGTCGAGCCATAACTTGGCCTGTTTGGCGGGAAGCCAGGAAACGTCAGATATAGTTGGATTAGTAATGCTGTAATGAGCCATTCAGGTATGGTTTGGTGAAAAAAATACGTTATACAAACACCTTAATATTTAGGAGTCGCATTTAGAAGTTCAGTTTTTGTCTAAAGTCTTACCATATTATAAATGCGAAAGTTTCTCATGATGGATGTATATTTGTTACTCTTTCACGAAAAAACTGCTTGACGGATTTATATGAAACTTTATTGTAATATAGGTTATACATCTGTATAATACATGGAATACATTTTATCTCGTAATTCCCGCAGGAACGAGTACAACGCGGGTGACACCGCGGGGCGCGGCTAGTATTTATATAGTTACTCATAATACATTTTGTCGGTGATTCTATAGGTGACAGTCTTCCCAAATATTCCTGTCCAATCACCCCAAGTATTAGGTCTTCTTTGCCCAGCAATGGGACAGCTTGGTTACGTAAAAACACCTATTTTCCATACCCAATAACCTCATCAAAAATCAGTTTTCTAATCCCATAAAAACGTTACAACATAAAATTTCACTGATCACGTGAGGCCCCAAAAGTTTTCTTGTAGTCATTCATTAATTTCGCGTAGATTAGTGGCTAACCTATCGGAATTTTAAAACCGCTTCAAGGCCTCCGACATGGTCTGACGATTGAAAAAACCGGGACCGACTGCCCTCAGCGCTAGCGCTCAGATATAAATATTACCATTACTATCGGCCGCCCATACAAGTAGGGGTCGATCTGCACGTTGCCTGACAATCGCAATGAACTTACATCGCTTGGTCACGACTCCTTGTAGACTACATACCCCGTGGGTCCCGAGGGACCAAGTTGATTGTCCTCAAAGTTTTGACTTACTGTCAGGGGCTCGTGACAGAGGGAGGATTTTATATGGACGGAATATTGTTATTGGATAACTTCGAGAATTATTTTGGAGTTAGATGGTTTGGTTTAGGAAGTCGCTTTTTAGTTGGTTAGGAAACATTGAATATTGTACTATCCTACTAAGAATATAAACTAGCAGCGCCCTGCGTTTTACCCGCGTTGAACCCGTTCCCGTGAGAATTTTAGGATGAAAAGTTGTCTATAACCTTTCCGTTGAGTGTGGCCATCCATCCATTACAAAAAGATTTTTTCAAATCGGACCAGTAGTTCCTGAGATTAGCGCGTTCAAACAAAAAAACAAACTCTCCAGCTTTATAATATAAAGCACGAGTATACTCGTAGGTGCTAAAATGTGTAGATGCTAGTCTTACATTTTGAACCCAACTAAACATATATACTTTTCTATAAAAAAAAAATAACATAATGAATAGGTACTAAACTGAAATTCTTAACGTGATTTAAGGGTTGTGCGTTTTGTATGAAAAACAAAAGAGCATCCGTGCTCGCGGTATACTTATAATTTCACATAAAACGCACGTACCGTGCATAAACGAAACCTAACGACTATTTAGGCTTAAATTGAACGGGCCCTAAAAGTTGATGGATAAACAGAAATGCTGTCGTATTTACGTTTGTAGCCGTCAAAGAACAAACGTAATATATCCATAGGAGTTATTCAAAACTAAATTAGTTCAAAGTAAAGTAAAAAGTATTAGCCTGTAATGTTCCACTGCTGGTCAAAGGCCTCTCATCTCACTGAAAATATCAGTACAGTGAGGAGGATGTTGTAATCAAAGATCCCTAATGTAGGTTGAAGATCTCAAACCCGAGTCACGTTTGAAAAGTGGGAAACATGTTTTTACTCGACACAGGATTTGAACCCGGGACCTCAGTCTAAACAGGCGAGTGCACACACCACTAGATCACCGAGGCGTCTAAATTTAGTTCATTTAACCTTAAAATCAAAGCGTATTAACTCCAAAATAGCAGACGCCTAAAGTACACACTTGATTAGTTTCAAATTGGTTTTCTTTCTGCGAAATAATGTGGAAATAATTCTCCGAATTTGAGTACGTGTATAAAGTAGGCGCAGATTTTCTACGAATGTTATTATTGTGAATCATTGAATAGGCTTTTTGGTAGCTTGGTTTGGTACAAGTTACACTGGTTTCTTATGTTTAAGCGAACACTACACATTTTGAATAGAACGTTTAGGGATACATATCGCTTTTGTTTTACATTTTTATCTGACGTTTCGGCCCCTTTGCAGGAACCGTGCTCACAGAAGACAAAACAAAAACACAACGCGGGTAAAACCGCGGGGCATAGCTAGTATTAAATAGGCTCTTTAAATATTTCTTCTGCGTATAACTTACGTTAGTAACTATTTATTAATCTGTGGTATAACCCCGTCCAAACCCATTGATTACTCATACGCAGTTTTCAGTGTATTTCTGCGCGGCCTTCCACGCTTCCGAACATTAATTCGTTACTGTCTTGTTAACCGTATGCTGCGCTTTCAATTATTCTACAACGATTTTATCATAACAAGCAGACCAGAGATTTTACCCGCGTTGTGCCCGTTCGTGTTCGTTGTGGGAATTTTGGGATAAAAAATACCCTGTAATCTTTCCACTGAATGTGGCTATACATTGAAAAAATAATTATTAAAATCGGATAGCTAGTTTCCGAGAGTAGCGCATTCAAACAAACAAAATCTTCAGCTTTATTATATAGTAAGTACAGATTCCTGCTCAGTGTACTGCTACAGAACTATTAGCATGTAACTAATTGCCACTGTACTGATATTTTCAGTGAGATGAGAGGCCTTTGTCCAACACTGGAACGTTACAAGCTGTGTTTCTTTAAACTTTTTAAACAGAGTTTTTATTTTATTGCCTTAAATCAAAATTGCCAAAAAATCTTTTGAAATATGTAAGAGTATACTTACAGAATGGCCTTATGTTTAACCGGTTTATAAAAGTTATTATAAAGGTCTGTTTTTTTATTATAAAAGTAGAATAGAAACAGAATAGGCCAGCAAAGATTTTTTGGCCGCGACTTTCTTCGACTCACAGCTTACCCAATAGTCACTACATCAACCTTATTACAAAGTAGCGTGTTCAATGAAAATCAATATACTAGTTCTCGCTAGAATACATTAATCAAACTGTCAATTAGTAGAGTTTTATAAACATTGGTTTAGCCTCGTTTTGGTTGGCTAAGAAATGGATTACGTTAGAGGGCGGCATGTTTTGTTTATCACCCTATCTAGAACTATCACCGCCCTGCGGTTTAGCCCGTATTTTTCCCGTTTCCCGTGAAAAAATCGGAATAACATACAGCTTGTAAACTTCCTCTTGAATATAGCTATCTAACACAGAAAGTATGATTCAAATCGGACTGGTACTTCTAGAGATTAGTCCGTTCAAACAAACAAACAATCATTCCGCTTTATTTGACAGCAGAATTTTTCAAATCGGACCTGTAGTTCCTGAGAATAGCGCGTACAAACAAATAGAAAGTCCTGAGCTTAATATAGGTAAAAAGTTTTCAGTAGGTTTACAGAAAATAAATAGTTTTTCATCCCGTATTTCCCTCGGGAAGTGACATACAAAGCCTAGGCTTATCATATTGATATGAATACGTAATATCTAGGCCAACATACCACTGAAAACGTCGAGTTTACAAACCAACTATAATTGACCTGCATCAACATACAATTTTGTTCAATTAAGAGATCTTGTTTCATAGGTTATTAATTAACCAATGAGCAATAACAGTGATCTATAATTTAACGTTAATTGATATTTCATACTTTATTGTGAATTATCGTTTGACAATTGATGTAGTTTTATTAAAGAACTGAATAATTAATTAATTTTGCTGTAATAGGATCAAACTGTAATATTGTTACATCAATTTATACTACTATATTATAAATGCGAAAGTTTGTGAGGATGTATGTATGTTTGTTACTCTTTCACGAAAAAACTACTGAACGGATTTGGATGAAACTTTACAGGAATCATTACATTAAATCGGATCAGTAATTTTCAAGATTAGTGCGTTCAAACACCAATCAAACTGTTCACCTACAAGTATATTATATTATATTAAGCATAGATGAGTAGGTATCTATAGATATTGGTGATGAAAGTTTCATATGAAAAGGAATGACAACACAAATCTATGTTTACCCACGTTACCCGACCTTGTGTAACAGCGAGGTGATGTGTTTCTGACATCACATGTGGTTATAGATCTGAGGGATATTTCTAGATCTATGATATCACGACTCAGCGGGTTTCGTCGTAGTATTAATGCTATTTAATTTTGTGTTGTTGGAATGGCGGAGATTTAATGTATGATCGGTTTTGAAAGAAACTTTTTTGAATATGAAATTAGGTGAAAACCCGACTTTAGACTACAGCCTTTTTTCAAAAGCACCTTTCTTGGTCCTACGCTGTACACTCTTATATACTTACCGCCTTATTCATAAACGATATTTAACTTAAACAGTGTTTTAAAGTGTTTTGTCTCTTTCGCTCTTTGGCAAATAGCGTATGTCGGAAAGGGACAAAACATTTGATAGCTAAAGTGCTGTCAATAAGCGTTTACGAGTATGAATAAGGCCCATACACTATTAAACACCAATAAATATTATATATTGTGTTGTCTCTAACAAGTTACTATTTAAACCGTCATAACTGATTTTCGGAACGGGTACAAAGCGGGTAACACCGCGGGCTGCGGCTAGTAAATAAACATATCTACCGCAGAAACCAATGCGAACATCAATATGGCATCAAACTTTCATATCTCCCGAACATTCCATAACTGAATCCCGCATTCCATATCTTTCATCACATAAAAAAGCTTTCACTAACCAAAATCGAATCAGAAAGCGTCCAGCGTACCCTTTACAAACTTGACCCAAATCAAAGAAATTTTATTCAAAATCCATAAAAAAACATGTCCCATATATATTATTTAACGTCATTTGGTTTCGATACATTCACCAAACCTAATAATTCAAACGAAAATAACCGTACAAACCGAACGCATAAAGGTCATATAAACATAACGATTGCCAAGCAAAAATAGACTTAATGTCAATGGCATAACAACTAGTGAAGACTGCACAATTTGACAGTGTCATTGAGCTTTAAGCTTAGGGAATAAGGTTGGTTTTCGCGTGTTTCTAGTAATAGGTCATTGTAGTATAAATAGTGATGGTCGCATGCTTTCTGAAGCTTTTGTAATTTCAGTTGCATAGCGTTGGTTTGCGGTTTTACTTGTTGGATTTCCTGTAGGAAAATTGGGATACAACATGGTCTTTATGCTACGCTGCCCTTTGTTGCTATGCTTAGTTTAATACGTTCCGTTCAACCATCGCTATGTTATATGCTATTACGTTTTATATAATTAGTACAAGTAAATGGCCAACCCTAGTGTCTGAGTTTATTAGACCGCCGTAAGGCCTCCGATATGGTCTAATGTTAAAGAAACCGGGACCGACAATTTGCCGTGCCCGCTGAAGTAGCGCTCAGATATAAATGCAGCATCGGCCACCCATCCAAGTAGGGCGCGAGCTGCACGTTGCTTAACAATAGCAATTAACTTAGCTAAAATACGCACCAGTGAGTGACAATAGTTAAATGAATGAGCGCTTCGAATAATATAGTTACGTAAGTATTAGCCTGAAATGTCCCACTGCAGGACAAAGGCCCAATTGGTGTTTTTTGGAGATTTTTGTAAGCATTTTGTTAGCATGACTAATATGTACATTCATGCCAAATTATAGTTTCCAGTATTACTAGTTTCTAAGCAAACGAATATGGTAATATTATCAGTATAAAACAAAGTCGCTTTCCGCTGTCTGTCTGTCTCTATGTATGCTTAGATCTTTAAAACTACGCAACGGATTTTGACTCGGTTTTCTTAAATTAAATTAATAATTAAAGTGATTAAAGAGAAAGGTTTATTGTATATAATTCCAGAAATTCCCACGGGAACGGACACAACGCGGGTAAAACCGTGGGGCGCTGCTAGTGCACTCTAAAATAGAAAGATAACGTTTGATTAACCTCTTCTTTGAAGTCAGTTAAAACAAAAATACAAAAAATTAAAATCAAAGAACGTTGCACTCAGAAAAACTAGACACAAATTAGTCATCAACTTTTGAGTCTAAATAAAAAAACTTCCTAGTCTAAACGAATGGAAATTATTTATAAAATTTCTAGTTTCTCTGGCGCCGTTACGCGTTGCCAACTACTCCGTTTTGAAATATATCTTTAATTTTCCGTCGCTTTTGAAATAGTTATTTCACGAGTGATTTCATTTCATGAGATTTGTCTTGTGTTGATTACATGTGTGTGTTTAGATCGAGCGAGTTGGCTAGTGGGAGTGAGTGAGGGGATAGTAAGCGAGCGACGAGTGAGCGAGAGGCGAGTGAGCGAGAGAGAGAGATAGTCACATTTAACGGAAAGATTATTCGCTATGTTTCGACCCAAAAATTCCTCTAGAACGGGCACAAAGCAGGTAAACCCGCGTGGCGCTGCTAGTTATAAAAATATAAGCTAATTTTATTTTTGTTTGGACGCGCTAATCTCTCGAACTACCAGTCAGATTTGAACAAATCTTATAGCATATGATAGCTACATCCAAGAAGAAGGTCAAAGGCTACTTATTATCCCAAAATCGTTACAAAAAACGGGGACAACACGGGTAAATCCGCGACGCGCTAGTAGTCTGCCCACTGTACCAACAGATTTTAACAATAAACATACATAAAACTACCTGTCAGTAATCTGTCAGTCTAGTAATGTCGGCTGGTGATAAACAAACATATTGTACTACACATTTTACTCATAGTTTTAATACAATTTTGAGGGAATTTCGGAATTAAAATATAACTAGTGTTAATGTAGGTCATATATCAAGTTTACATACCTAAATTTTTTGGGTTCCGTAGCCAAATGGCAAAAACCCTTTAAACGGAACCCTTATGAATTCATGTCTGTCTGTCTATCCGTCCGTATGTCACAGCCACTTTTTTCCGAAACTATAAGGACTATACTGTTGAATCTTGGTAAGTAGATGTATTCTTGCAAGCCGCATTAAGATTTTTACATAAAAATTGAAAATTTGGGACTGAAACTCAATTTTTTTTTCATCAAACCCTTACGTGTGGGTTATCTATGGGGTAAAACCGCGGGCGGTGCTAGTTTTGTTTATAATACATATAGATATAACTAGTATAATTTTCGAAATACTTCTCCAATAGTAATGGCTTCCGTCAAACTCAATTAGTAGGTATTTTGAAACAAACAGTGTTGAACTAATATTAGTTATAAATAGCTTGGAGACTATGCGTGGATCTCAGCGTATTAATATTATTTTTGCAAGTAGGTTAATCATTCGAAGTCTAGGCTTTATAGTGAGCGAGTTTACAAGCTGCTAGTCAGCGAGTTATATAGAAACAGAAGATGTTTAGCGAGCTATATTCTAATACTAGCAGCGCCCCGCGGTTTTACCCGCGTTGTACCCGTTCCCGTAGGAATTTCGGGATGAAAAATAGCCTATAACCTTCCCGTTGAATGTGGCTATCTATTACAAAAAGAATTATTCAAATCGGTTCAGTAGTTTCTGAGATTAGCGCGTTTAAACAAACAAACAAACAAACAAACAAACAAACAAACAAAACAAACTCTTCAGCTTTATAATATTAGTATAGATATAAAATTCTCGTGTCACGGGGTGCGTGGTTGAACTCCTCCGAAACGGCTCGACCGATTCTCATGAAATTTTGTGTGGTAGGTCTGAGAATCGGACAACATCTATTTTGCATGCCCGGCCTAAATGTTAAGGGTGGTCACCCTTGATTTGTATATGGCAAAACAACGTTTGCCGGGACCGCTAGTTATAATATAATATACCTGGACAAATTCACACACGGTTAATTAGACCCAAAGTAAGCTCTAAGCTTGTATAATGGAATCTAACTCACTCACTGATACTACTACATATACATACACAAATACTAGCTATACATACTCGTATAAGTATACATCCATCCATCGAAAACCTTTTGCATTTAGCCAACGATGAAGCCAAAAAGAAGCTTAGGAATTTTAGTCCGATTCTATCTTCCTTTTATGTCCTAGGTTTAGTTCCGTTAATCTAGGCCTCCACTTGACCTGAAACCTAGTTTCAGACTTCAGGTCAAAATGAAACGCGTAATTTGATATTTCATTAATTTTAATGAATCTTGTGGTTTTATGGAGTAATTAAATAGAGAGCTCTTTTGGAAAATATTGCAGGGTTTTACCCGCAGTTTTACCCGTCGCTTTACCTGTTTTTAACCCGCTCCCGTGGACAATTTCGGGGTAAAAAGTAGCTTATAACCTTCCTTCTGAATCCGGTTATCTAAAACTAATATAAATGCGAAAGTTTGTGTGAAGATGGATGTACCTATGTATGTACCTATGTTTGTTGCCCTTTCACGAAAAAAATACTGGACGGAGTTGGATGAAACTTTACAGTAATATAGGTTATACATCAGAATAACACATGGGATACATTTTATCCCAAAATTCCCGCGGAAACGGGAACAATTCGGGGTGCGGTTAGGTTATAAAGTTGAAAAATAAACATACTCTCCTCAATTGTTTCCAACTCACAATAATCCGTCCGCATCTATCTTCAGCTTCATGTAACGGTACATTAGTCAAATAATTTTAAAAAACTTTTTACAGTAACTTTGTTTTTTGTTGGGACTTCGGATTATGTTTTGTTTAGATACAGTCCTATCGACCTTGGACGGAAAAAGACTTGGATTAAATCGACCATTAAATAATTGGAGCTTGAAAACTTGCTCAATCTAACTAAGCGGGCTTCTGAGCGTGAAAACATTTTAAGAAACTGTTAAAAGATCCAGTTTTAGATCCATTTAAAAACATTAAGTTAAAAAGTATTAGCATGTAATGTCCCACTGCCGGGCAAAAACCTCTCATCTCCCTGAAGATATCAGTACTAAGGACGGATCAAAAAACGTCAAAAAATATTATAATCTTTACTGTTTTCTATCTAATCTAAAAATATATTATTATCTTAATTGTTCTTTTGTTTAAAAAAAGAGTTTTCTGTAAAACACTTTCAACCAAAACCTTAGATATATCAAGCAAGTGGATAAGACACAATAATATTCGTACAAATATCCATACGGACGAAACTTTTCGGAATGAGATGAATAAATACAAATGTCAATATATTATAAAATAAAGTCCCTAAAAGCTGTATATCTATATGTAATCGATTTTCTCGAAAACTACTGAACGATTTAATGCGGTTTCACAAAAACGCCTCGGTAGTCTAGTGGTATGTGCACTCGCCTGCCAACACTGAGGCTCGGGTTGGATTCCCGGGTCGAGTGAAAACATATTTCCTACTTTTCAAACATGGCTCGAGTTTGAGATCACCAACCCGCATTTGGCGAGCGTGGTGATTATGTCTAATTCTCCTCACTGTACTGATATCTTCAGTGAGATGAAATGCCTTTGCCCAGGAGTGGGACATTACAGGCTAATACTTTATTTTCCTTTAACCAACATACATATTCAGAATGAAAGATACATACTGTTCCATTCGCTCTAAAACTGTTAAATGATAAAATATAGAATACTTTTCTAAACCTAACAATTACTGACGCATTACTTTATGTCGCTGTATCCACACAACACAATTCAGTTATATCTATCATGATATTCCATCGTATCAAAACCAAGCCGTCAACGTCCATTCCTTGCCCCTAAATGCTCGAGCTGAATACTAAAATAAAATAAAATTCAGCAGCAAAACTCTAGATTTAAAAGTTAAATTTCCAACGGCTTGCAAAGTGGCTCACAACGAAACGACTGCAAATTATTAACATATTTTTTATCGCCTTGTATTGCATAGTAGCAGCGCCCGGCGGATTTACCCGCGTTGTACCCGATTGTGCGGTTGTTTCGGGGTGAAATGTAACCAATAAGCTTCCTGTTGAGTTTAGTTCAAGAGATTTCACGGTTAACTATTCAAATCGTTCGTAGTTCCAAAAATCACGAAACGAAAAAAGAAAGCTCGCGTTTCGACTCCGGCGGGACGCCATCACGACTCCTCCTCGACTCCAACGCGACTCCACCTCGACTCGCAATGAGCGTCACTCCTAACATGTCTCACCTCAAGTTAATATAATGCCGCGGCTCCGGCCCCGTCGACTTCGTATAGAATTCAAAAATTTACATAATTTTCAAAAGAACACTGTAATAAGTTTTATACGTGACAGCAATGTAATTTGTAGTTAATATAGTGCTTTCCTTGTCTTTTTATTAGATTTAAGAAGAGACAGCAATATAATTTGAAGTTAATATAGTGCTTTCCTTGTCTTTTTATTAGATTTAAACAGGGAGAGATAATTGAGAAATGTGATTTTAATTTAGCGCCTGTGTTGTTGGTTTGTGTATTATTTTAAAAGAATTATTTTTAAAAAAATACCTATAATATATACTTTAAGTAAGTCAAGCACTTTGAAAGGTATTTTCCCAGCAGTGGGACAGTACAGTTTAATACTTTTTTATTGAAAAAGAAAACATAGACTAAAATATTAAATTGTTTTTTTTGTAAAAAAAAGTAATCCATACAATTAAGTAGTATCCAAAAGTAAGTTCCAGCAGATTAGTGACCACCCCTGGAGTCATTTTGAGACCTCCAAAGGTCTCCAACATAGTGTAAATATTGAAACAACATGGACCAACAATGTCTTCTGTGACCACGGTTCCTGTAAAGGGGCCGATACGTCAGGCGTTAGGCGGTCTAAAAACTCCGACACACCAGGGTTGGCTGCTGACCTACTTCTTCTTCTTCTTCACCGAGTGGACGGTCAACCTGACCAATCCTGATGTCAGAGTTATTGAGCCGCCAAAGGCCTCTGACATGGCTCATGTAACGACTACTATCCGTAGAAAGTAACCGGGACCGACGGCTTAACGTGCCCTCCGAAGCACGGAATCATCTTACTTTTCCAGCAATCAGGTTATTCAGCCGCAATGCCCTAACCAAGCTGTGGAAAGTCTCACAAAAATACTGGCCTACTCGAAATGATTGAATATCAAAAGTAGTATAGCAACGTAGCACCGCATAGCTTTCATAGATAGGCACTTTAAGTAACACTTTTTCATGATGCATCTCTGACATCACCAAAATACATTAGCGCTGAGTGATTACTAGTTTTTTCTCGCTCTATTTATATCTGCAGTGAGAAAGTCCTTTGATCAGGTGAGGTTAGAAAGAGATAGCTGTTAAAGAGTTAACGTTTGATGGATGGTGATCAATCATTTCGAATGTTAAGCTACGTTTACCTGGAATAACTTTTGGATGGGTGGCCGATGGTATTAGAATGTCTTATTTTGTGGTGTCGTTTAAGTTGAGCGATTTTACAAGCTGCTAGTCGGCGAATTGAGTAAAACTAGTATATCTACAGCTCCACACATTTTATTTGCTTACAGCTTCTATTGAATAACCTATATAAAAGCTTGAGTGATTTTATTCCATTCCTACACCATTGATATAGCTTAACGATTCTCTTCTAAATGGATTTTTTTTGAAAAACTAATGGACGGATTTGGATGAAACTTTACAGTAATATAGGTTATACATCAGAATAATTCGTACAACGTAACACCGCGGGGCACGGCTAGTATGTTTAATAAACAAATGAAATTCGCTTTCAGTAATGTTCTATTCCGGGCAATAAGAAGAAGAAGAAGAAGGAGACTCCGGGCAATACAAAACACAATTTTGAACAAACGGTTTATGTTTAGGTGTTAAAAATATATTGGGTACATATTTAGGTATATGAAACCTTACAGCCTGGACACACTGTACTTATATAGTCTCGCAGGACAAAGATGCAAGCCAAGATAATCCTGCCATCCGGAAATTCCCAAGGGAAAGGACACAACGCGGGTAAATCCGCAGAACGCTTCTAGTATACAAATATTTATAAAGCCGAAAAGTTTGATTTTTTATTTGTTCAAACACGCTCACGCTAATCTCAAACTACTAGTCCGATTCCAATAATTCTTTGTGTATTAGATAGCTTCATTAAAGAGCAAAGTTATAGTCCATTTTCATCCCGAAATTCCCACAGGAACGTGCACAATGCGTGTAAAACCGTTGAACGCTGTATTAACATAATATTATACGCGATAGAGACCTACACAACATTAGATAATTTTAAAAGGCAATTTGTTCATAACGGCCGGTGTTGCCTTATAAAACATGATACCGAGTCGCTTATTAGATGTACGATAATGTGGATGGGTTTCATGTCGAACGATAAGTGTGTTAAGCTACGGTGGTGTATGTTTTGGAGGGATGGGTGACCGAAAGAAAAATAACGTAATTGATTGTGATTTATATTACTAGTTTAACTAAAATTGGAATGTTTCGCTATAATTAGTAAATGTCAGTCCCTTTGTGTGTCTGTTTGTGTAACACTTTTATGCCTAAAAACGTTATAGTGAGTTAAAGATGGATTTAACTAAAGGGTATACCTCAAGAGTCATCTTTAAAAACAGCAATCACTACATATTATAAAACAAAGTCCTCAGCCGCGTCTGTCTGTTCGCGATAAACTCAAATACCACTGCACGGATTTTGACGCGGTTTTTTTAAATAGATAGAGTGATTCAAGAGGAAAGTTTATATGTATAAAAATTCCCGAAATTCCCACGGGAATGGGCACAACGCGACTAACACCGCCGACACGATTAGTTTCTACAAAAAAAGGTATTATTAACGCGACAATCATTTAGTTCGTTTAATAGCACATCATACCTCTTCTTTGCAGTCGGTAACCTTAATATTAAACAACGCATGTATAACACGTGAACTATTTAGTAAACCGAACTACAACTATTCTGAAACTGGAAAATTTGAAGTTTAATAAACAGAATTCGATAAAACTCGACTCAACTTTAAGTTTTTGGGTGGGCCTTGTATGTGGAAAGTATTTTAGAATTCGTGTGCTCAATTTTGATAGAAACTTATTTTTATTAGTGCACTAGCAGCGCCCCGCGGTTTTACCCGCGTTGTGCCTGTTCCCGTGAGAATTTCGAGATGAAAAATAGCCTATGACCTTCCCGTTGATTGTAGCTATATATTACAAAAAGAATTATTGAAATCGGACTGATCATTCCCGAGATTACTTCGAACATACAAACAAACAAACTTAAAAATTTTACCTCTTTATAATATTAGTATAGATTAATCGCGACCCGCGGAATTACCCGCGTTGTACCCGTTCCTAACAAAAAAAACTACAAACTAGATTTTAATGAAAACTACCACTTATTTTGAAGTCGGTTAAAATGAGACCCTTCTGTAAACATATCGCTGATAGTACTATTTTTTTTATCGAAAACTGCTCATCAACGACGGATATAATATACCCGGACCCCGGATAAATTCACTCCCGGTTAATTAGACCCAAACTAAGCTCTAAGCTTGTTATAAGGAATCTAACTAACTGATACTACTACATATACATACACAAATACTTTATAAGAATATATAATTGACACCCAGACGTCGCCAACAACTATGTCTGCACATATTGTTGACTCCGGGCGGTAATCGAACCGCAACCCCCGACACACTGAGCTCTCTCACTTCCACTGTACCAACGGGCTTGTCAAAAATAAACCAAACATTTTGAAAAACACACGAATCGAAAACCTCCTCTGAGGTTTTGGAAGTCGGTTAAATCAGCGAAACTCCGTTTTTTGATGTATCAACTGATGGATGGATGTTTATGACACTAAAACAGCTGAATGTAATATAATAACGGTTGGCATGACACATAAAAACATTATTATAAAAATAATATTATAATTCACATTTTTGTTTAACTCTAAATTCCAAGGTGAACTACAACGAGGTTACAACAACGACAGCAGTTTAGTAAGTAAGTTCCAGTATGCTAGTGGTCAAACCTGGTGTCAGAGTTATTAGACCGCCTTAAAGCCTCCGAAATAGTCTATCGATTGACCACCAGGACAGTGTAACCCACCCAAGCACAGTAGTTCTCAACTAAAAATTTCACTATCGGCCACCCATCCAAGTCGAGGTCGAGCTGCACGTTGCTTAACAATCGCGATGAGTTAACATCGCTTAGTCAAACTACGTCACGAGCTCCTATGTAAAGGCGACTAGAGAATTTGAAAAAAGAATACTAAATTACAGCCATGATTACAATTACAGGAGATAATGTTCTATTTTCAAAATATTATGAACAAATGCTTCATGTTCTTTTTTCAAACATTTCGAGTCTGTTTTGTTTTTATTTGTTTGCAAAGAAGGTAGGTATTCTTTGAGAACGGTTCAATTTTCAACCGATTGCCGAAAAAGAAGGTACTTACTTATAAAAATCTAAGGAATCGATATTTTGCTTTTACCAAGATATTTCAAAAAGTAAAATAAAGTATTAGCCTCTAATGTCCCACCGCTAGGCAAAGGCCTCTCATCTCACTGAAATTATCAGTACAGTGAGGAGGGTGAATTTTCAAACCTATTTTCAGTTTTCAATCGCATTCCAAACTAACAGAAATAGAACATAGAATTCCTTCTAGAATCTAATTTTAATGATTCATGCATGATTCAAAAAGTAGGTTGTAATTTAAAAAGACAAAAATGCGCTATGTTTCGTGGGAACATAGTTTTTCATTGCCAAATTCAAGTATAAAGTAAATATTCGACGCGTCTCTGTACGAACGTAATTTTAGCATAAACGGGACATAAATAGAAACTGGTTTGAGATAGCGAAAATAGATATTCGCTGAAATATATTTTTTTTATGTTTTTTTGGACGAATGTCCGAATATTTCTCAGTAAAAACCAAATCACATGCTGGTTTCTAAGTAGCCACGTTGTTGTATAAAACCTCCTTTGTACCGCAGCGTATCATTTTTAAAAAAAGAATCAAGAAAATAAACTAGGGCCATCAATCTATTCAACATTTCGGTGAAAAATTGAGGCCGCATTTTCTTTGGTAATAAAAAAAATTAAAGCTAAAACCAACCTTATTTTTTCAAAACACAGAAGTAATAACGTTCCAACGTCACTACAACACACACATCACTGTTTCACATGTTATTTTCGAAATATTTTTTTTCATACACGAGTTCGTATTGTTGCCCGCGCGGCGATACGTCCGCTCGCTAAAGCGGATGCCCCGAGACTAAATCGCTAGCCCGGGGTATGTATCTGTGTGTGTAAACGACAGGGTAGTTTTGTTAATGTGTGTGTGCAGGTCACAGAAATTCGGTGAAGACAACGTTGCCCCATTTTAGTTCAGCTGATTCTTGCAATTCTTTTTTTGAAAAGGAATTACATTTTTTTAATTCGCGCGGTTTTATCTGTCAATGTCAGTGTCATTAGCTTTTGAATGATGTGTTTTTTTAAGCGGGAAAATGTTTTTTTTATAATGCCAAACCAGATAAAGGTTTATTTAGGAATGTTGTAACGTTGAATGTAGAAATAAGATATGAATTATGCTCGTGGCGTAGTTTGACTAAGCGATGTTAGTTGATTGCTATTGTTAAGCTGCGTGCAGCTCGACCCGTACTTGGATTGGTGATTGATAGGGGCATTTCTATCCGAGCGCTACCGTGCTTCGGAAGGCATTATCGATCCTGGTTATTTCAAGCGTTAGACCATGTCAGTGGTCTTAAGGCGGTCTAAAAACTTCGACACCAGGTTCACCAGATTCGATATGAATTAGGCATAAATAATTATATTATAATTCTTTTGTTCTTTATGGATCTGAACCTCTATGTGTCTATCACTTTAATATAAGCTTACATCTATACTAATATTATAAGGAGGCAATTTTTTAATTTTGTTTGTTTGTATGTTCAGGCTAATCTCGGATATTACTAGTCCGATTTGAATAATTATTTTTGTAATAGACCACCACATCAACGGGAAGGTTATAGGCTATTTTTTCATCCCGAAATACCACGGGAACGGGCACTACGCGGGTAAAACCGCGGAGCGATGCTAGTCTTTTATGAAATTTGAGGATTTAGTAAATGTTAATAAAGACTAATGTTTATTATTGATAACAAAGTCTAGACTATCTGCCTTAATTTATTACCTATTGTTTTAGTGTTTATAAGATTACTAGTATTCAAAATTAGTTTGTCTTTTGTCTGTGTAACTAGAATAATTAGATTACGGTTGAGTAAATTCCTACCAATAGGTATTATAATTTTGTGAGGATGGTTTGTGAGGATGGATATATGTTTGTTCCTCTTTCATGAAAAATCTACTGGACGGATTTGGATGAAACTTAACAGTAATATAGGTTATACATCAGAATAACACATGGGATACATTTTATACCGAAATTCCTGTGGGAGAGGGTAGAACGCGGGTAACATCGCGGGGCGCGGCTAGCATATTATATAATATCTTGAAAACCTTTTGTTTCTTCTTAATAAATTAAGTACTTAATTTAATTACCCTAATCACCTTTTTTTATGTTTTCATCAATCTAAGTATTTATTTTTCAAACTAAGCAGTTACCTAATCTAAAAATATTTAATTCTTTGATAAGAAAATACTTAAACTATTTTATTTAGCTTAGCAAAGTTAAAAACAAGATAAATATAAGTAATTTTTTTTAAGCGAATTTTTTTTTCGTTTCTGTAGTAACTAATTCTAAGATAATACCTAAATATTCACTTCACGTTCGAGTATGTTAGTAGCCATCCCTGGTGTCGGAGTTTTTAGACCGCCTAAAGGCCGCCGACATGGTCTAACGATTGAATTTACCTGGATCGACCAATATTTACTTTGATAACTATACAAACGACGTGGCGACGCAACGCAACGCGTCGCCACGGGTCGCCACGCTTCACTGCCGCATCAGATGTTCAATATAACTACATTATTCTAATTCAACGAATATCCCTACATTCTTAACTTTACACTCGAATGATCACATATAGCATCTGTCACGAAAACACGCCATAGGGTAAAAGCATTCCATACAAAACTACTATGTAATAACCAGAATGTAAAACACTAATTTACAATGTGTTACTCCTTGTTTCGCTTCCCATACAACCATTTTGGTCGCAGTGTAGTAACAATTTCATTTGAACACAAAATCTGGTTGAAGTGTGGTAACAGTTACTACACTTTAGTGTCGACTTTAAAAAGTGGTAACATACTGCACACATTGCGACCACTTTGTGACCACTTTGTAAATGTAGTAACATAGTGCACACATTGTAGAAACATCGTTACCGAAATTTTTCTCACACATTTTGGTCACACAGTGTGCACTATGTTACCACTATGTTACTACATTTACAAAGTGGTCACAAAGTGGTCGCAATGTGTGCAGTATGTTACCACTTTTTAAGTGAGTATTAAGTGGAAACATTATTTTATACTCCTGCCCAAAATGTTCAGTGGTACTCAACTATTGGTGTAGAAATTATTATTTTTGTGTGTAGAAACGTGTTCACTACAATTTACTTACGGAAACACTTTTGTCTTCGCTGTACAGTGAAAGATAAATGGTTTCTATCTACCGATAATCGGGTAGTAGAAATGCAATACGGGGAAATCATTAAAGGAAATTTAATGATAGCTGGGAAAAAAGTAAAAATAACTTTTGATTTCTTTGAACTACCTGTCAAATCTCGATATCTTAACATACATGCAACTATTAAAAAATTTGAACAAGAAGAACTGCAACTATATGAACTAAGCAACGTAAAATGTGAATTAATTTCAATCAAGGATAAAAATAAAATAGTATTTTTGCCTATATTATCAACACTACAGCAGTCTCAGAAGTAATAATATTACGTGTTATTTTTTAGTACTTTGTCTCTCATATAATATTTTTAGATATCTCTTTATTTTCTGTAATAGAAATAGGTGATGTAATAATAAAATATGTAATTATTAAAAGTTTTTATTATTTAGTTGATTAGTAGTTGCAGACATTAGTTGATCATTTAATTTAATTAACCCATATTTAATTAGTTGCTTCTTCATTTTGTAGAACTACTTTTTCTCTTTCTGGTGAAGATTTGGCTGATTTGTATCTGCAAGAAACAATAAAAAAAGATTAAATGAGCAAGCTAAGTTTTTTTGGTTTGTAATAGAAAGGTACAGTAAACAGGTGTTATTCGGAACATTTTTGAAATTCAAAATATAATATATCGTCAATGCTATTTCAATCTATAATGGCATCGCTTGTGACCATCAACACCTAGCAAATTGTAGAAAAATGTGCAAATCAATACAAATGAATATGTTTTAGTTACGTAGGTACCTACAATTCGAATCGATCCCAATCTAATGTTATACGTTGGGAACCTCTGATTTTGGATTACACGGCAGCCATAGTGAAAGTGGTCACAAAGTGTGCGCTTTGTGTACACTTTGTGACCACTTTGTGACTAAACACTGAAAACCATCATAAAATTAATATTGTCTGTTTTACAACCTACAAATAGACTATTTATTAGACATTTACATTTCAAATGTAATTAAATTATTTTTAAATTTGCAAGTTTTCTAAGTTACCGTCATTATTATCTACTCATATAATTTATTATTTGGTTTTCATATGTACAAATTTAGCAATTAAAATATTTATTTTGCTTACCTGTTACTATATTGAGGCGCTCTTATTTATTATGATTTTTATCAAAATTCCGTCGATGAACTTGATTTCGTTTTTGTCAAACACTTCACTTTCGACGAATAATCCGCATCAAAGAAATGAAGTAAAGTTAATCACAATAAAAAAATGGCCGCATATAGTTTAGTAAATTATAATGGCCGCAGTTTATTTAGTTTAGTAAAATAAGTTGACATTTAATCCCCAAGTTGACGTTATTTCTATCAGTCATTCGTTATCATTCGGTCATCATTCACTCGAATTGTGGTCACAATCCAGTAACATTGTGTACACAATGTTACTACACATGTGTACAAATTGCGACCACTATTTTTTTTTTTTTTGTGTCGTAAATTCCCCACTTTCGGTAACAAAGTGGTAACAGCGACTGATCTTGTTTCTTGTGTAAAGTTTTTGTGTGGTAACAGTTACCACACTGCGACCAAAATGGTTGTATGGGTTGCCATACACAAAACTTACGTATGATTCCTAAATTAAAAGTATACAGTATAATAAAATTAAAAATAAACTTTATATGTACATCATTTTATGAACATCTATTTAACCATTTTCGAAATATTATCTAATAAACATACAAACCAACTCGCACAAAATTGACGCGTGCTGCTGCTCTGTATCGTGTGACCGTTAACGGTCACCTGTTATTTAAGTCAGGTGTATGAAAGAGAGAAATGATAGTAATATGTCCGTCCTTTTCTATCAAGGAAGGGTCGAAGGCACCTGTTTTACTTAGTTGAATAAAAATGGTAGTTGTACATATTTGTGACAAATAATTTTATTACTTTAGGTCTTTTTTAAAGATATCTTAACTAGCTGGTCATCCGGTTTCATCCGTCACGTAAACTATCCCAAGGTATTTTAGGTATAAATTAGCATTTTAATCCCCAAGGTCTATACTATTTCTACGCTATAATTTATCAAAATCGGTTCAGCCGTTTTGACCTAAAAGCTTTTAAGAAATAGGTAACAGCTGCTATTATTGATTTATTTATGTATTTAATGTTAGTTCATTGCGATTGTTAGCAACGTGCAGCTCGACCCCTACTTGGATGGGTGGCCGATAGTGACATTCTATCAGAGCGTTAAATTGTCGGTCCCGGTTGTTTAAATTGTTAGACCATGTCGTCAACTTTAGGCGGTCTAAAAACTCCGACATTAAGGTTGACCACTAACCTAATCGCACTTGCTTTTTAAAAATATATTTTCAAATCCAACATATAGTTCTAGATATTAGCGCGTTCAAACAAACAAACTCTTCAGCTTTATTATATTAGTTTAAACTAGCAACGCCCCGCGGTTTTACCCGCGCTGTGCCCGTCCCCGTGGGAATTTCGGGATGAAAAATACCCTATAACCTTACCGTTGATTGTGATAGCCACAATCAACGGTAAGGTTAAAGGAGATTTTTACAAAAATAAATATTGACATCGGATTGGTAGTTTCTGAGATTAGCGCGATCAAACAAACAAACTCTGCAGCTTTGCTATATTAGTATAGATTAGTGAAGATTAAAATATCTATAATAAAGAAAAAACTATAGAAAAAACATCGACTACGTTTCGTATTAAAAACCTATATTTGTCTCTTTCTAACTCTAACCAAAAGAAGGAGATAAAACATAATAATCCCTAATTAATACAAGACTACAATACAAGCTAAATTCTTAAGTAGATATATACTATCAACTACGTTAGCGAAAAACCAATTTTAGTAAACTAACTTTCGCGAGAAAATTGTAAAAGTTCTTATAATATACAAAACTAGGTATGATTAAAATGTAAAGGTTTGTGTTAACTTCGTAACTAACTAGCAGCCCCCCGCGATTAAACCCGTTGTGTGCATTCCTGTGGGAATTGCGGGATAAAAGAACCTTCCTGTTGAATTTAACTATCCATTACAAAAATAATTATTCAAATTGGACAGTTCCCGCGAATAGGGTATTCAAACAAACAAAAATCAATATATTCACAGATATACACATGTATACAGATAAAGTAAAGTATAGTATTAGCCTTGTTAAGTATATCCCACAGCTGGGCAAAGGCCTCTCATCGCACTGAAGATATCAGTACAGTATACCGATAACGAACAAAAATAAATTACAAAATCTGACCGTAGATAAATGTCGAACCACATCTAGGTAAATCGGTTGAAAATAATCAACTGCTATTTTTATAGCCTTAAAATGGTCAACCGCCAACTCACCCAACCGTACCTTCTCTAAACTCCTACTAAAAAATATAATTATGTTCGATGCGGCTTCGTAAACAATACGTTACATTATTTTAGTTTCCTAAACAAATATCGATAATCTTTTTACTCGTTGTTAGAGCACGGAGCGGAGTTAACTGGTCAATGGCTTTAACCGACTTTGTAGGAGCGGGTGCGTTGTTTACATTATGGTGTTAAGGCGAGTTAATATACCTTTAAGTCCATATTAGTAGGTCAGCAGATTTATAGTATAGTAGCCGTGTCCTGCAGTTTAGCCCGCTTTGTACCCGTTGCGCGGGGACTTTTGGATTAAAAGTAGCTTAAACTATAATGTAGTAATCTATACTAATATTATAAAGCTGAAGAGTTTGTTTTGTTTGTTTGTTTGTTTAAACGCGCTAATCTCAGAAACTACTGAACCGATTTGAATAATTCTTTCACTGTTAGATAGTCTATTTATCGAGGAAGGCTATAGGCTACATTTTATCCCGGATTTCCTACGGGAACGGGCACAACGCGGGTAAAACCGCGGGGCACTGCTAGTCTTATATAAACTTTAATGTGGCTATCTATAGAAACTTTTAAATATGTAATTTTGGGTTGTTTAAAAGCAATTCTACTTATATTATAAATGCGAAAGTTTGTGAGGATGTACCTAGTATGTATGTATGTTTATTAAGTACTCTTTCACGAAAAAACCAATAGACAGATTTGGATGAAACTTCATAGTGTTCTTCTTCACCGAGTGGATGGTGACCAATCCTGGTGTCAGAGTTATTGAGCCGCCAAAGGCCTCTGACATGGCTCATGTAACGACTACTATCCGTAGAGAGTAACCGGGACCGACGGCTTAACGTGCCCTCCGAAGCACGGAATCATCTTACTTTTCGGGCAATCAGGTGATTCAGCCTGCAATGCCCTAACCAAACTGAGGGCAGTCTCATAAAGAGATTTTTGTGAGCTATTGTCCCCACCGGGAATCGAACCCGGAACCTCCGGATCGTGAGCCGAGCGCCAAAACCACAAGACCACGGAGGCTGTTAACTTCATACTCGTAGTTATATAGTTTATACATCACAATAACACATGAGATACATTTTATCCCGGCTAGTTAACGTATAATATAGCTTTTTCATTGCTACAGTAGCACATTGCACAATGTAATGTCATCGCCCTAAGCGATGCGGAAACCATATCGCTATGAATATTCATCGCCTATCATCGCTCAGTGCAGACCTGATTCAATCATTGATAACCGACTGCGGGAAGATGTATTGTGTTCGTGTTCTGTTTGAGTATTGACATTTGTTTTACTTACAGTGAGCCACACTTGCACTTGGGCGGGTTTTTTTGTATGCGTTTGGGTGGCACCCTGGATGGTTTACATTCACACTAGCGACATCTATTGTTTCAATTCATTTCCGAATCAGTAAGTAAGTCCTAGTTATTGCATTATTTTAAGTTCACTTCACATAAAAACATTCAGTTTAATTATACTTTTATTGTCATTTATCATGCGCGACCCAAATCAAATGAATAAACTTAAGATGAAATCCAGCCTCCAAAAGATTAGCCAATCACATCACAGCACCGATTGAAGGAAGGTCAAAGGACGTCTCTGATTGGCCAATCGTTTGTATGCGCGCAAGCCGGTTTTCGTGTTTCTTTATTTAAATGTGTTTTGTTTTTATCATTTGTATTGTATTTAAATTTTTAACAAGGTTATATTTAACTTGACTTTTTGTTTGTCAGTCGGGGACAAATTTGGAATTGAATTTGTTTTTTGTTTTAATTCACTCACGGTTAATTAGACCCAAACTAAGCTCTGAACTTGTATTATGGAATCTAACTAACTGATACTCTGACTTGCTACTATACTATATGGAATAGTAAAAATGAAATTGTCTTAATCTACTATTATAAAGAGGAAAGATTTGTGTTTTTTGTGTGTATGTTTGTAATGAATAAACTCAAAAACTACTTGACCGATTTGAATAATTATTTTTGTAACGGATAGACATATTCAACGGAAAGGTTATAGGCTATTTTTCATCCCAAAGTTCCTACGGGAAAGGGCACAACGCGGGTAAAACCACGAGGCGCTGCTAGTTGATAAATAAATACAATCTACGCACCCGAACTAATCGCATGGTTAATTAGACCCAAACTAAGCTCTAAGCTTGCAATATGGACTCTAACTCAATGATACTAACTGTTATTGTTAAAGGCCTATTGGCCTAAAAACTCCACCAAAGTTTCACATCACTATTTCATAGGTTTTTTTATTATATTTTCGTCAAATCTTTTTAAAACTAAATCTTCTCAAAGCTGTAGATTTTGTGTAACGGTTGTTATATTTCCGGTTGCGTTATTTTATTTAATGACCATCGATAGAAAGCCTAAAGGGGTTGAAAAGAAAAACAGTTTCTTTGTAACATACGAGTATCTTATTAGTTCAAAGCGTTAAGTTACCGCGATTGTTAAGCGACGTGCAGCTCGGCACCGATCGTGGTATTTCTATCTGACATTTGATAGATTGCGTGACGTTGAGTATTTCTATAGACTTTTAATAATCATATGGTGCAACTCTCGAAACTCGACCGGTATTCGATAATGAAATTATGCGAAGCCTCTAAGGGTCAACACTGCGTTAAGCGTGCGCCCGCCGCGTGCGCACGCGTCGGTTCTCTTTTATATGACACCGCACGCGACGGGCGCACGCGACGGTTCACTTTTGTACGAAGCCACACGCGGCGTGCGCACGCTTAACGCAGTTTTGACATTAAGACTTTTAATAAAGTGAGCTAACAAGGTAGCTGACCCTGATGTCAGAAATTTTAGACCGCCAAAATGCTTCCAATGCAACGTGGTCTTACCACTGTAGCAACTGAGTCCGACAATATAACGAGCGATCTTGTTTAAAATTAAAGAAAAAAATCCGCAATAAGAGGGTTTATTCATATTTAAAGCGTACTTGAAGTCAAAGAATAAATATTTGAAGTCAGTTTTTTGCAGTCATTAAGTCACTGAAAAAGCTTCAACTGGAGTCCACAGACTTGAAAGTTTTCTTAATAAACATACTTGTGGGTAGGAGCAAACAAGTCGGCCCCTCGCCGGTGTATGATTGGGAAACTTTCCGAAGGTCCATCTCGTGACGTGACCAAGTTTGTGGGACATACGACTTTTTGTTTATTTTGGTTTTTAGGTATGTTTTATATTTTTACAGTCAAAGTGTTTTAATATGTCGATATATGTACGCTCAAATTCATTATTGTTTTATTACTAGCTTTGTCCCGCCGATTCACCCGCAGTGCATCAGTTCCCGTAGAAATTACGGGATTTTTATTACTTATTATTCTCTTCCTGACCAAGAGAAATAAAATAAAAAAAGAATCATTAAAATCGGTCCAGCTGTTCTAGAGTTACAAATGGTGTAACAACAACGATTTTATTTTATATAATTAAGACTAACAGCGACCCGCGGTTCAACCCAGGTATGCCCCTTCCCGTGGCAAGTTCAGGATGAAAAATAACCTATAACCTTGCTGTTAAATGTGGCTATTCATTACAAAAATAATTATTCAAATTGGACCAGTAGTTCCCAGATTAACTCTAACAAACAAACAAAAAAAGTTTTATAATACATATAAAGCGATTGCAACTATACATTAAAACGCCATCCCCCCCCCCCCCACACCACTTCAACCCTTACATTCCTAGCCTACAAAAGCAACCCTAGGCATTGCACAAACCGCATAGGCAATACAAGTGTCCTAGGTCTCAACCACGTGATTATATGATCGCTTTGTGACGTCACTCTCAAACAGGGTCAATTGAGGTCTTTTCAGGGAAGTATTTTGCATCAGATTAAGTAATTGGTTTACTCTCTTAGGCTCTTATTAATAAACGCTGTGTTTCGTCTCTTTTATATCTTTTAAAAATATAGCCAATTAATGCATAAACCAATTCAACCCCAATATAAGACACTCAGAACCTATAGCTCAAAATCGATTAAACATAACCATGAAGCCATTTCGAGAAATCTTACAAACGCCACGATAAAAATTTAATTCTATAACGTATTGTGTGAAAAAGAGAAAGAACATGCAATAAACGTGTGTTTCAATAAGAGCGAGAGAGATGGATGTAGTAATGAAACCGGTTTACTGCGGTTTTTACTGCTTTTAACACGTTGTGAACAATTAAAATTTCATGAGTTGAATATATCGCTTGTTTGAGACGGATGAAGGCTTCGCAACCTACTGGAAAAGAGGGGGTTGTGAGTTTGTTGTGTTTTAAGCTCTGTATTGTCATATGAATTGAATGCAGTAATCAATTTTGTACTACTTTAATAAATAATTATCAAAACTATATGAAATTCAGTTTTTTTTCAGCATTCGGGGGTTTTGGTGTATTTCATGGGAATAATACATCCTCCTCACTGTACTGATATCTTCAGTGAGATGAGAGGCCTTTGCCCAGCAGTGGGACATTACAGGCTTATACTTTACTATCTTAGAATAGAACTAGATAGATATACTTAGTCATTCATTCAATTCGAGTAGGTCAGCGGCCAATCCTGGCATTGGAGTTTTTAGACCGCCTAAAGCCCGCCGACATGGTCTGACGATTTAAAAAACCGGGACCGACTGCTTGACAGTAAGGAGTACAGTACAGTAGTAGTACAGTACGGAGGATTAGGCGTAAATTACGATAGGTAATATATGTAAACTAGCAGCGCCCCGCGGTTTTACCCGCGTTGTACCCGTTCCCGTAGGAATTTCGGAATGAAAAATAGCCTATAACCTTCCCGTTGAATGTGGCTATCTATTACAAAAAGAATTATTCAAATCGGTTCAGTAGTTTCTGAGATTAGCGCGTTTAAACAAACAAACAAACAAACAAACAAACAAACAAAACAAACTCTTCAGCTTTATAATATTAGTATAGATAGGTAGGTAGGTAGGATAGGTTTAGACCGCATTTAGTTAACTAGCAGCACTCCGCGGTTTTACCCACGTTGTGCCCGTTCCCGTGGGAATTTCGGGATATCTACTATATAAAAATAAGTCGGGGTTTCCTCCCTGACGCTATAACTCCAGAACGCACGAACCGATTTCCACGGTTTTGCATTCGTTGGAAAGGTCTTGGGCTCCGTGAGGTTTATAGGGTTAATAAAAATCTCAAAATTCCCACGGGAACGGGGGCGCTGCGGGTGAAAACGCGGGGCACAGCTAGTTTTTACATATAAACCTTCCTCTTGAATCACTCTATCTATTCAAAAACCGCATCAAAATCCGTTGCGTAGTTTTAAAGATCTTAGCATACATAGGGACAGACAGCGGAAAGCGATTTTGTTTTATACTATGTAGTGAAGATGTGTTTGCACGTAGCGATTTATCTCTGCGACCAACGGTGAGTTATTGTCTTTGTACATGTAAAATGTTTTGTAAAAATATGTTTGGGTTACGGTCGAATAGTGTAACATTGTTGTAATAGATGGAGAAATGTTTAATAAGAATTTGTTGTATTTTTTTAAACTACATACTAAGCCTTCTCTGATTACTTCTATCTGAACGCTACCGTGCTTCGGAGGGCACGTTAAGCAGTCGCCCCGGTTATTTCAATCGTCTGACCATGTCGGAGACCTTTAGGCGGTCCAAAAACTCTGACACTAGAGTTGGCCACTAACTGCTAAGCCCCAAACTCAATATGGAATCTAAATAATACTACTATATATACAAATACTTTTTACAAGAATATTAAATTGACACCCAGCAGAGAATCGAACGCGCAACCCCCGACACAGTAAGCGCTCTCACCGCCACTGTGCCAAGGGGCCCGTCACATTTACATAGTGCTTGTATAGCACAAAGTGATTATAAATCGGCACGTTAGTAACCTAATCCACTTATTACCGCCCAAACTAACCTCAAAGCTCAACAACGAGTCGTGACGTCACCCGTCACTTATGACGTCACCCGTCGGCAGTGGAAACACGTCATAACTTTGCTACAGTCGGGTAAGCCCGAGTTAACAGTGGCGACTTGCCCTAACCGCATAGTTAGCAAGTTGGCGGAGTTGAGATTGGTGGGGTGTAGTTATAGTAATATACAGGGTGGGTTTTTTGGATCACCCGGACTTGTCCACCAGTCTGAAATAATAAGACTTCGAGTAGGTTAGTGCCCAACCGTGTTTTTAGACCACCTAAAGGCTACCAAAATGTTCTGACGATTGAAACAACTGGGACCGAGAAATTAACATGCTCTTGGGAGCTAGGTAGCGCTCGGATAGAAAGGCCACTATCGGCTTCCCACCCAAGTAGGGGTCGAGCTGCACGTTGCTTAACAATCGTACTTAACAATATCCTTTATCTATACTAATATTATAAAGCTAAAGAGTTTGTTTTGTTTGTTTGTTTGTTTGTTTGTTTGTTTGTTTGTTTAAACGCGCTAATCTCAGAAACTACTGAACCGATTTGAATAATTCTTTCACTGTTAGATAGTCTATTTATCGAGGAAGGCTATAGGCTACATTTTATCCCGAAATTCCCACGGGAACGGGCACAACGCGGGTAAAACCGCGGGGCGCTGCTAGTAGAAAAATAAAATAACTAGCAGCGCCCCGCGGTTTTACCAGCATGTTTACTTTCGGGATGAAAAGTAGCCTATAACCTTTGCGTTGAATGTGGCTATCCAATAAAAAAATAATTATTCGAATCGGATTATTAGTTTCTGAGATTAGCGCGTTCAAACAAACAAACTGCTCAGCTTTATTATATTAAGTACTAGCCGCGCCTCGCGGTGTAACCCGCGTTATATCGGTTCCCGCAGGAATTTCGCGATAAAATGTATCCCATGTGTTATTCTGATGTATAACCTGTATTACTGTAAAGTTTCATCCATATCCGTCCAGTAGTTTGTACGTGAAAGAGCAACAAACATACATCCATACATACATCCATCCTCAGAAGCTTTCGCATTTATAATATTATTAAAATAAAATATTAATAGTTTAGTAGGAAGTAGGATAGGATAGGATAGATTGGATGTAGTTTATATTTAGCTTCCGAAGCTGAAAGGACTGTTTGTTACATTATTTTGTTTGTTAATGTTAACGGTATGTTTATGTTAAGGCCATTTCTTATTAAGTTATTTTTTTAAAGTGCATTTGATCGATAACGATTGATTGTCTTGATGATGTAAGGATATTTATTTTTAGCATTTTGTTTCATCCTTTCAATCAAAATGTTTCTCTATAAATATAAAAATAAACAAGCCGCTCCCCGCGGTAAAACCGAGCCATATCAAAAATAACCTGTGCAATGAAACTATAAAATAAAAAAACCGCTTCGAAATTGGTCCATTGCACACACATAACAATGTCAAACTTATAACACCCTTTTTGCGTCGGGGTTTAAAATGTTAAAAAATAAAAGCTTGTTCAAAAATTTTATTTTATGAAATTCATTTTATCTTATAGATCAAATATAGTACAGCAACATAGCATAGCATAGTTCTGTCAAAGGCACTTTGAATAGCGATAGAAGTGGCGTAACAACCAGCAGTAGACTGTATTGTATACATCAAGTTTCAATACAATAGGCTTCCCACTGAAGAGAGCACTCTGTGTGGCCACGAGTAGCTGTAATTGTGCACTCCACTCAGAATACTGAAATACTTCAACGGACGCAATGCCTGAAAAAACTGGTTTTGATACCGTGAAGTTTATGAGGGCGCGGGGGAATTTTAATTTACAAATATCCTATCTTACTAATACGAGTATATATAATGGGAAAGTTTATATGGATTCATGTATGTTTGGATGTATATATGTATGGCTGTATGTATGTATGTTTGTTACTGTTTCACAAAAAAAAGGCGGATTGGAATGAAACTTTACAATAATCCTAACTAACAATACAAATGCGAAAATAACTCGGTCTGTCTGTCTGTTACGCTTTCACGCCAAAACTACTGAACTGATTTGAATAAAATTAGTTACACAGTTAGTCCAGAGCCTGAGAAACGACATAGGCTACTTTTAATCGCGAAATTCCTGCGGGAACGGGTACAACGTGGGTGAAACTGCGGGGCGCTGCTAGTATAGGATATACATTAGAATAATACATGGGGTACATTTTATCCCCAAATTCCCGTGGGAACAACGGAGAGCGCGGTTAGTTTTTGTTTCAGATTTATAGTGCTATAAATAAACTTAACCAAACCCAAATATACCACATTATTTGTCGTAACATAAATACATATAGCAAGTAGACACGTGTGTTTGTCGTGCGGAATGCGACACCGCAGTCCACGATCACTGTTTCATTATTGAAATGTTTTAGTGATGAGGTCTGGGTGCTTGGTATGTATGGAAACATCGAAACTAGATATTAAGGGTCAACACTGCGTTAAGCGTGCGCACGCCGCGGTTCCATACAAAAGTGAAACGTCGCGGGCGCCCGCCGCGTGAGCACGCCGCGTGTGGCTTCGTACAAAAATGAAACGTCGCGTGCGGTGTCATACAAAAGTGAACCGTTGCGTGCGCCCACGGCGTGCGAACGCGATGGGCGCACGCTTAAGGCAGTGTTGACCCTAAAAGAAGAACGCGTGTGACAAAAGAAAGACATATTTTGTGTCACAGACATTGGAACTGCTTCCAAATTCAAACTCTTGGAAATTCAAACTCAAATGTTTTTATTATTTTTAGAACGTAAAGGTTCTTTTAAACGAACCAAGCTTCAGTGCACTGCGCTTATATTAGCTTAGTCTCTCTTTTTGTGTGGACAGTACATTTATCAGCACAGACAGATTTATAGTTGTCAACACTTCCAACAACACTTCACTTGTCACGTGCCGTTATCTATAACGGATCAAGATCAGTTATTGGGACCGTCTCTTGATGTACTTTGACAAGAAAAGCATACATGTTACATTCTTCTTAACGAAGATTCATAGTTGGAAATAGCATTACAAAATCGAGTTTACACTACTCTATTAAACATCTATCTACTAAAAATAATCTTAAACATCGATATTCAAAGTACCGATACCAATATTTAACACACTTTACCCCATCACTAGCCCACCTGCACTAAACGCGGTGTCCTGCAAATAACGGCCGCAACGCATTACAAACAACCGTTCCAAATAGCGCACATCACTAGCTACAGTAGGGTAAATGCGTCTATAATCGTCACAGTCGATACTGAGCAATAATATACAGAAGAAATAAAATAATTTTATATTCTTTTAGCTGGCTATAAAAATATGGCTGGCTTTTATTTGTTACTTTAGATTTCTCATCATAAATTACCGTGCTTAGAAAAAAACATGAACAATTTTTTTTCTAAGCACGGTAATTTATTTTTCAATTCTTAGACCATATCGGAGGTGAAGGGCCTTTAGGCGGTCTAAAACTCCGACACCAGGGTTGACCGCTAACTTACACGAACTTTTTATCTTTTACTTGTCACCAGTTTATAGTTTATCTTATGCTCATCTACAAATATATAAAGCTGAAAAATGAAAATGTCTGAATACGCCAATTCTTTCAAAAGTATCATAGTCTTATTCACGAGGAAAGTTATACGAAGGCTACTGTTTAAAATCTGAATTCCTCAAAAGTTACAAATAAGTGATTCTTCTAAACTTAAGAGCTGGGCTCTTGTCGATGGAGTTCTTTCCACTTTCCTCTGTCACCTGCCATTCTCTTCAGCTGTTCGTACGACACGACTTAAATAAGTGATTGATATTATATAATTCCTCAAAAGTTACAACAAGGCATTTCTATGTTCTTATGAATGAAAAAATTATATTTGAATTGTTGTTTTTCTATATTAAGAAAATTCCGTCAAACGTTTGAAGGAATATGTTTCTGACAGATTTCGAATTAGGGGAAAATTTCTACGTTTTACTTTTATTACTCGTATACAAAATTCAGACCCATTTAATGCCTTTTAGCTTTACCCTATGCTAAATTGCTTTTGTGCTCTTTAAACCTAAAAGGTATTTTTACATACAATTCAATTTGTAGCCTGCTAAAACAATATGTGTAATTTTCAAAGGCAGGTTTTACCAATATCTAGAACAAAGAGTAGACAATCATTTATTCAGTCATTCATTTCAACCTAGCCAGTCGGAGTTTGTAGACCACCTAAAGGCCTCCAATATAATCGTATTGTAAGTGGAGATCTAGGCCGCCTAATTTGGGAGTTTTAGAACATAATTTTGACTGTTTGAAACAGCCGTGATTGACAATTTCATGTGGCCTTTTAATTACAGAACTTACGTAGTATAAGATAGTAATAATACATTCAGTAGCTTCAAAACATAGAAATAAAAAGACGTGTGGCACTCGGGGACTGCCGCGGTAAAGCTATTGCATAGTTATTTTTTGTTCACTAGATGGCGTTAGTGGGGAGCGTGAGGTTTTTTCGTTACGGAATTTCTGGATTCGGTCCCCGCGCTCAAGGCCCGCGATAGAAGCTATGCAATAGCTTAATAAATTCAACAGCTTAAATAGAAATTATATGCTATGGACAATTTACAAAGAGTTCAAAATGTACCAATCATCGGTGTTTTTACCCTACAATTCGAGTTTAGCGTAACGTTAATTGTTAATGGCAACTGAAAGGACTGGGTATCATAGAAATAACGCCAGCAGAGTGTCACACAGTTCATATATTTGAACTAATTTAATGCGTTTTGAATTGAAACCACGTTTACGGATACACTTCGCTTTTATTTTACATTTTTATCTGACGATTCGGCCCTTTTACAAAATGTAAAATAAAAGCGGGCATCCGTAAACGTAGATTCAATTCAGAATAAGTAGTGTTCGCTTGAACTTAAGAAACCAGTATTCATTTAATGCGATTACTAATTACACGGATTGGGCCAAATAGTATGTTTAAGTAGGTAATGTAACATTGGCTGTATTGACAGACGCCATTTGGTTGTATAATACACGTAGCTATATATCGCCTTATTGAATAAATAAACCTAGACAAATTCACACACGGTTAGTTAGACCCAAATCACGCTGTAAGCCTGCATTATGAAGTCTAACTGACTGATACTATAACTTATACATACTATCTAATATATAAAATTCTCGTGTCACGGGGGCGTGGTTGAACTCCTCTGAAACGGCTCGACCGATTTTCATGAAATTTTGTGTGCATATCGGGTAGGTCTGAGAATCGGACAACATCTTTTTTCATCCCGAAATTCCCGCGGGAACGGGTACCGTGGTTGAACACTTCTGAAACGGCTCGACCGATTCTCATGAAATTTTGTGTGCATATCGGGTAGGTCTGAGAATCGGAAACATCTATTTTTCATCCCCTTAAATGTTAAGGGTAGTCCACCCCTAAAATAATTTCTATTTTAAAACAACGTTTGCCGGGACAGCTAGTATGAATATAAAATTGACACCCAACTACCTATCTATAACCTTCCTCTTGAATCACTCTAACTATTTAAAAAACTGCATCACAATTCGTTGCGTAAATTTAAAGATCTAAGCATACATACGGACTGACAGACAGACAGACAGCGGAAAGCAACTTTGTTTTATCCTATGCAGTAAAGTGATATCTATTGTACTTGAAAACATACTAAATACCGGGTACATAATACATATTAAACAGACAATATTTTATTCCAGGAGCGTCCAATTTCACGTATAAACATGGAATGTTTTCAAGTAATCAAACTCGAAGCGACGCGATATGTTTCATTCGGCCCCGTGAAATATATCGACGGATTTTGAATATATTTTGTGTTTTTAATTCTGAGAGGCCAGTGTTTCATATAATGGAGAGCACAGTGCAGTGGAAGCAGTAGGTCCGTTTATTATTAGTTTTACTTATGAACGGAATATTTTGGTCGTCTCTAGAGTCTCCAGCATGAGCCATGTCAGAGGCCTTTGGCGGCTCAATAACTCTGACACCAGGATTGGTCAGAGTGACCATCCACTCGACGAAGAAGAAGAAGAAGAAGCATAACTATTATTAGCATAACTATTCTAGCATAACTATAATTTCGATTTTGCACGGAATAGAAGTGTCAGTGAATACTTCGCTCTTCCGTGTGAGAGTGTGAGACAGAGACAACGCTATCGTTGTCTCTGTCTCACACTATCTCAAGTTTTATGTAGTAAACTAGCAGCGCCCCGCGGTTTTACCCGCGTTGTACCCGTTCCCGTAGGAATTTCGGGATGAAAAATAGCCTATAACCTTCCCGTTGAATGTGGCTATCTATTACAAAAAGAATTATTCAAATCGGTTCAGTAGTTTCTGAGATTAGCGCGTTTAAACAAACAAACAAACAAACAAACAAACAAACAAAACAAACTCTTCAGCTTTATAATATTACTAGCAGCGCCCCGCGGTTTTACCCGCGTTGTGCCCGTTCCCGTGGGAATTTCGGGATAAAATGTAGCCTATAGCCTTCCTCGATAAATAGACTATCTAACAGTGAAAGAATTATTCAAATCGGTTCAGTAGTTTCTGAGATTAGCGCGTGTTACACACGGCCAACCCTAGTAGATCGCTGCATCAGCATGAGTGCAATATACATTGCACACGCCACCTACGACCTACTTGGAAGTCACGAGGCGCAAGCTCAGCAATGACGTCAATAGAAGTTTCCGTAGAAGCACCAAACGTGGGAGCGTCACTTTTGGTACAAACATCGACCAATTGACATCAATGTAATTTAGTTGTAATAATTAATTTGTAATACTTTGAATAAATTAGTTTTATTAAATTTAAATTTGCATTTTTTTGAATCCTCGGGCTGCACCCATCGTAATTGGCGCAGTCGGTAGGATACTCGCGGGATAGATCGCGAATCTGTCTATAATATCGACCTTCGATATCGCGTCGCGAGCTACCCGGGTGGCTTCCCAGCACCAGCACGAGTATCCAGAATCTACGGGAGTGTGGCAAGAGGAGTATCCGAAAATCGATACACAGAGAAAATGCAGATTTGGTAAGTACCTAGATCTTACTAGAGTTGCTCACCTTTCCTATAATTAAGTTCCTTTAAGTTTCCAAAATTTTTCACCCACGTGGTCAATCGCGGACCTCTAGGTCAAGTAGTAATAGTAGATTCTCGCAAATTGATGCAAGTAGAAATCTAGAGAATATTTTAGAGTGTAGTAATAGTAATATAAAATCTAGTGATTTAATTTTTAATTGTAATAAAATGAGTGTAGACTTAGTAGATCAAGTTTACAAGGCCTTACGCCTGTTACCCGAGTTCGACGGGAACCCGAATGTACTCACGCGCTTTGTGCATTTATGCGACCAACTTGTTGCGCAATTTGTTAGAGCCGAGCCAGGATATGAGCTTAGTAACTTATCACTATTAAATGGCATCCTTAATAAGGTTACCGGACATGCCGCACGCACTATCAATTCGAACGGCATCCCCGAAACCTGGCAGGGCATAAGAAATGCTCTAATTAATAATTTCTCGGACCAACGAGATGAGACCGCTTTGTACAACGATTTAGCTTTGTTAACTCAGAAACATTTAACACCACAAGAGTTTTATGAGAAGTGCCAAAGTCTATTCAGTACGATAATGACGTATGTAACTTTACACGAGTCCATACCTACTACTATCGAGGCTAAACGTGCCCTGTATAAAAAGTTAACCTTACAGGCATATGTTCGTGGTCTTAAGGAACCGTTAGGTTCACGTATTAGGTGTATGCGACCAGATACCATCGAGAAAGCCCTCGAGTTTGTCCACGAGGAAGTTAACACCCTTTACTTACAGCAACGTAACGATCAGTTGCCGGAGCGGAGAGCTGCGCAGCAGTCTACGTCTTCATTTGACCCTACTGTTAGTTATAAGCCGAATTTACTTACCCCGCGACCGTTTACGTTTACACCCCCATTCAATCAACCTGGTCAAATGAAACCTATATATCAGGTACAGCCATCAAGGCCAATGCAAGCTTGGAGACCCCAAGTGCCTTATAATCGTGGCCCCTCTCGAACCCAACAGATGTTTAGTGCACCCCCGCCTAATTACAGGCCCCAGAGTAATGTGTTCCGAGCGCCTCAACAACGGCCCGGATACTCACCCCCTAATAGCGGCCCTAAGCCTATGAGTGGTGTTAGCCATTTCGTATCGAAGCCCATGCCTAGACCCTTGACAGTACATGACTGGAGTAAACACGGAAATCCACCCCCGTCTAACTACTTCAAGACTCGCGAAATGAACATGAACGAAATAGACTGTTATGACTATTACGAATACCCCGACTATGACTATAACTATGACCACTATGACCAATATTACCCCGAAACTTATTACGAACCCGTTTACGAGCCGTCAAGCCGTAATGACTTTGTCCCCGCGTACGTAGAGGAACACCAGGACGTATCGGACAATACCGCTGCTGAAAATCAGGATTTTCAGATAGCCCCGAAATCAGACAAGCCAAAATAGAAATTAACTTACAGACGCAAAGACAACTACCGTACATACAAATTAACAATCCACCCTTAAAACTACTAATCGACACAGGCGCGAACCAGTCCTTTATTAGCCCCGACGCAGTAGAAAAGTTTTATTCTAATATTCAGTTTAATTATCAACCCTTTGAAGTAACTAACATTCACGCAACTACTCGCAATAACTATTCTATTACTTTACCTTGTTTTTCTGAATTTAATGAAGATTGCGACATTACCCTATTCGTATATAAATTCCATAATTATTTCGACGGTTTAATTGGCTTAGATTTGTTAGAGAATTTAGAAAGTAATATAGATTTGAAAAATAAAGTCCTTAAGACACGTAATTCGATTAATCCATTGTGCATGTATGATTCACGTAATTGTAATCTGTACGAAAACATAATACCGGCTAATTCATCTAAATTAATAAAAGTACCTATTAACTTTCATAACGGTAATGCATTTATTTCCGAACAGACTATATCTAACTGCATTGTGCGCGATTGTATTACCAAGGTCAGAGATAACCGAGGTATTATAGAAATTACTAATACGACAAAACATGATGTAGTGTTCTCAATGGATAGACCTGTCAGTGCGGAATTATTTAACGAACAATTTTTGCGTATAGACCCGCCTGAGGATCGTGTATCCCAAGTACTTTCGCGGTTACGCACCGACCATTTGAACCTTGAAGAAAAGGCAAATTTAGAGGCTCTTTGTGCAAAATATGCTGACATTTTTTACATCGAAGGTGAACCCTTATCTTTTACAAGTCGAGTAAAGCATAGGATTCGCACTACCGACGAAACACCTGTCTATACTAAGACCTATAGATACCCTTTCGTTCACAAACAGGAAGTCCAGGATCAGATAAAAAAAATGTTAGAGCAGGGAATCATTCGACCTTCACATTCAGCCTGGAGCTCCCCCATCTGGGTAGTTCCAAAGAAAGCTGACGCGTCTGGTAAAACCAAATGGCGTATTGTAGTTGATTTTCGAAAAGTCAACGAAAAAACGATTGACGACAAGTACCCCATCCCTAATATTACTGACGCTTTTGATAAGCTCGGTAATTGCCAGTACTTTACGACGTTAGACTTTGCTAGTGGTTTCTATCAAATGGAAATGCACCCTGACGATATTCACAAAACAGCATTTAACGTAGAGCAAGGGCACTATGAATTCTTACGTATGCCCATGGGTCTTAAAACCGCCCCTTCAACATTCCAACGCATGGTAGAAGACCTCCTTAGGGACCTCGATAATTGTCTAGCTTACGTCGATGACGTCATTGTGTTCAGTGTCTCTTTACAAGAGCACATGATTAAACTAGAGAAAGTCTTTCAAAGAATTAGGGAATCAAATCTAAAAATTCAATTAGATAAATCAGAGTTCTTAAAACTAGAAACCCCGTTCTTAGGTCACATAGTTAGTAAAGACGGTATCAAACCTAACCCCGACAAGATTTCCGCCATTCAGAAATTCCCTATTCCTAAAACCTCCACTGAGATAAAACGGTTTCTCGGACTAGTAGGCTACTATAGGAAGTTTATTCCCGACTTTGCGCGCATCACAAAACCGATGACGCAATGTCTAAAGAAAGGTTCTAAGATCACCTTTAATGACCCTAAGTACATTGACTGTTTCGAAAAATGTAAAGACCTTCTGACCAACGACCCTATCTTACAGTACCCAGACTTCACAAAAGAATTTGTACTTACGACTGACGCTTCTAACTTTGCGTTAGGCGCTGTACTTTCACAAGGACCAATAGGACAAGACCGACCTATAGCTTATGCATCTAGAACTTTGAACACCAGCGAAATTAACTATAGTACAATTGAAAAGGAGTTGCTAGCCATAGTTTGGGCTACCAAATACTTCCGCCCTTATTTATTCGGAAGGAAGTTTAAGATAGTGACAGACCATAGACCCTTACAATGGGTTATGAGCCTTAAAGAACCAGGCTCTAGACTTACCCGTTGGAGACTTAAATTGAGTGAGTTTAACTTTACCGTAGTATACAAGCAGGGCAAACAGAACACCAACGCAGATGCATTGTCCCGCATTGAAATTAATAACGAGGACACTAGCTCTATAAAAGTCAATGTATCTGAAAAACCTCACTCAACCGCAGGCTCTGAAACTCTCACAGCCCCTACTGACAACTTAGACTCACCACCTGACAATTCTGACACTGCGACTATTCATACTAGTAACGAAGCCCCTATTATGGAAGTACCTATTTCTGACGACCCTTTAAATAGATTCAGTAGACAAATCTGTTTCGTACTAGTAGGTGACATTAAAAAACGACCGACAGTGACTAAACCATTCGAAACACATACTCGAACGACTATACAACTATCCGAATCTAACTTGACTAATGACGTCATTACCGCAGTTAAGGAGTACGTAAACCCTAAAGTAAAAACAGGAATTATAATTCATCCCCCTCTCGCAATGTATAAGATCATCCCTATCATTCAGGATAACTTCAAAAGCTCCGCAATGAACCTTGTCCTCACTAAAAAAGAATTAGAGAATGTCAAGGAATACTTACGTCAACAGGACATCATTCAAAAGTATCATGAAGGTAAAACCAACCATCGTGGAATTACTGAGTGCTATTTAGCATTATCATCTAGATACTATTGGCCAAAGATGAAAGAACACATCTCGAAGTACATAAATGAATGTACTATATGTGGCCAAGCTAAATACGACCGTAACCCAATCAAGCAAAGGTTTAATATTGTACCACCCCCTAGTAAGCCCTTTGAAATAATCCATCTAGACTTGTTCACGGCTCAGAATGAGAAATTCCTTACTATAGTAGATGCCTTCTCGAAATACGCACAAGCTTACCATCTTAGAGATAGCACCGCTCTTAGTGTTGTACAAGCTTTACTTGTGTTTTGCACTCACCATGGTGTCCCTTTCACTATCGTCACAGACGGAGGTCCTGAATTTACGAACCAAATATTCTTAGAATTTAGTCGAATTCATAAAGTACAACATCATAAGATCTTAGCTCATTCTCCAAACGATAACGGTATTGTAGAGAGATTCCATTCCACAATCTTAGAACATCTTAGAATATTAAAGCTTGAGAAACGTAGTGAACCAGTCATTAATCTCATGCCGTATGCCATTTTAGCTTACAATAGTTCTATACATAGTTTTACTAAATGCAGACCAATAGACTTGATAACCGGACATTTTGACCCCAGAGACCCTATAGACATTGACATATCCGAACATTTGTTTCAACAATATTCCCAAGACCATAGGAAACGAATGAATCAAGTTTACGACCTAATTAACGAGACGTCGTTACATGACCGGACACAACTGACTGAAAACCGAAATAAGAATAGAGAACCAGAGAAAGACTATACCCCTGACCAACAAGTCTTTGTACGTAATCCTATGGCGTCCAGACAAAAGTTAGCCCCGCGATATACGCAGGATACTGTACTCGCAGATCTTCCAATCCACATCTATACGAAGAAAAAGCGAGGTCCAGTAGCTAAATCCCGCCTTAAGCGAAGTCCTAAAATCCCCACCTTGTTACAGGATATTACTATGGCTGACGACACTTCATCCGACCCAAGGACAAGAGATAACAATTGACTCACTTGAAAATGGACCAGGACTACTCCCTTTCAAATTAGGAGCAGCAAAGATTGTCTCCCACTACCATTCATTTCTTAGTCATATAGACTTGGAAAGTATACATCTCCAAATAGAATTAGTGAAATCCCAGATGGCTGAATTAAGACCCCTACTAAATAATAAAACTTTGTCTCTATTTGACCCTCATCTAGAACATCTCAATAGGAAAATCATTTTAATTTCAGATAAAATAAGTATATTTGAATCAGCACGTAGTAAAAGAGGTCTCATCGACGGTCTAGGTTCCGTTATTAAAAGCATTTCTGGTAACCTAGATTATACTGATGCACTGAAGTATGAAAATGCTATTAACATCTTGCGTAATAATGAGCACAAATTAGAATTAGAGATTAACCATCAAGTTAGTTTAAATAGTAATTTCATCTCCCATAGTTCTCAGATAATAAGTAACATAGTTTTAAATCAAGATAGCATGAATAAAGCACTAAATTTAATATTAGAAAATGATGCGAATAGAGATACAGATTTAATTAAATACGCCCATCTGGCACAACACTTATTAATTTTAGGAGATAATATAGATGACCTATACGAGGAGTTACAAAGTTTAGAGAATACTCTAACTTTTATTCGTGCATCGAGCACCCCATACTCTTTATTTAGTTTAGATCAAGTTAAGAATATGTTAAGTAAACTAAGGATTTTATATTCAACTAATGAAATCCTAGATATAGAAATTAGGCATTTTTACGAAATAATTAAATTAGGATATTTTTATCTAGATAAGCAAATAGTTATAGTTATAAAGGTCCCGGTTGTCATTCCTTTCACATTCGATTTCTATAAACTATCCCTTGTTCCCAATAAAAACCATGAAACCCTTATTCCACCCTCACCTTTCGTAGCACTCTCTAGCAAAGATTCTTGGTACATAGAGACAGAATGTCCGAAGATTAACACCCTATATCTCTGTGAGTCGGTACCCAGCCTCCAGATCCAGCAAAAGCCTGATTGTATCCAGCAGCTCATAGTCCACCAGGAACTCCTGCCCACCTGCAAGCTGACACCAGTAGCCCTCAAAAATGAAGCCCTGGAATCCCTGGACGATAAGCACTACACCATAAGCTTCCCTGTACCAACCAAGGTGAAGATATCCTGCGGCCAAGAACAATATCGTACTCTACAAGGCAGCTACTTGGCAGTTATCCCTCTCAACTGTCACCTGAGAACGCCAACATTCACAATCTCCAACTCAAATGACCACATCAAAGGACACGTCATAAGGATCATCGAGATACCCCTGTACAACGAGACTACACGTCGAAGTAACCCGAGGCTCATCTTGAACTCTCCTAGTCTTCAAAAACTTCACGCCCTGAGCAACGAGATAGCGACGCAATCGCCCATACAACTTGATGACGTCACCGATCCAGTCATCTACCACACGACTATACCGATGTACCTCACACTCTCCGGTACATGCGCACTCATCTCTACTCTACTCTATCGCCGACTACGCGCAAGAAAAGTATCCAGAGACTTCACTAACCCTGAGATCGTCTATGCAGTCCCAGCACCGCGCATTATCAACCCCAACCAAATAAGGGTTGATCCCGGATGTCTACCAGCGACCATCTTGAACAAGTCCATCGATAATCGCTGTTCTTCGGGGGGAGATGTTACACACGGCCAACCCTAGTAGATCGCTGCATCAGCATGAGTGCAATATACATTGCACACGCCACCTACGACCTACTTGGAAGTCACGAGGCGCAAGCTCAGCAATGACGTCAATAGAAGTTTCCGTAGAAGCACCAAACGTGGGAGCGTCACTTTTGGTACAAACATCGACCAATTGACATCAATGTAATTTAGTTGTAATAATTAATTTGTAATACTTTGAATAAATTAGTTTTATTAAATTTAAATTTGCATTTTTTTGAATCCTCGGGCTGCACCCATCGTAATTCGCGTTTAAACAAACAAACAAACAAACAAACAAACAAACAAACAAACAAACAAAACAAACTCTTCAGCTTTATAATATTAGTATAGATATATACGATCGTTTGGCGTAGTATGTGTAGCTTGACGTAATATGGGGGACGGCGGACTTTTTAGACCGCCTAAAGGCCTCCGACGTGATCTAACGATTGAAGAAACCAGGTCTGACAATTTAACTGACGCTCCGAAGCACGGTAGCGCTCAGATAGAAAAGCCACTATCAGCCTTCCAACCGTGGTTTACGTTGCTGAGCTGTTACAGTATGAGTGCTACAAGTTAACCTACTGTTCTATCCACACTGTGTCACAACACTGGCCTCAATAAAGAAATTTATCGAAAGGTCCGATAATACAGGTCCGAATTAGGATTTTGTAAAACAAAGAATATTGTATCGCTCAGGGCGGGCGGGCGAGGGCGAGGGCGGGCGGAATCAAAATAAACATGTTCGGATTAACTAAATTAAATTCTATATTATTTAACTGTTTTGGTGTATTACTGTGAGTGAGTGCGACGGGTGTAGCGATGGTATACGTTGGTGGACGTTAAGTTGTCGGTCCCGGTTGTTTCAATCGTCAGGCCATGTTGGAGGCCTTTAGGTGGTCTATAAACTCTGATATCAGGGTCACTCGTCTTCTTGAACTTACTTTCTTAATTTTGATAATATCTATATACAGGGTGTAATCGTTAAGTGTGCACAGGCGATTATTCCGTAACTATTGCAGATATCAAAAAACTTTAAACTGATATTGAAAGTACTTTACCTAATGAGTAAAATGACATTAATAACTTTTTAAAAATAAAACGAGAAATATCCAAAAAAAATACATTAATCACTCCCATACATTTTATTTCTTAGTAAGTACAAAATTTTGTATTCAAAGCATATGTTCGAAGTGACGTCCTCCTTGTGCAATACAATGACGAGCTCTATTTACAGTTTCTAAATGAACTTTCCTTAACATTTGCGGAGTAATTAAAGCAATTGCACGACGTACACGATGCTGTAACTCTTCTAGGCTGTGTACTCTCTCAGCGTACACGTGGTCTTTGACAAATCCCCATAGGAAGAAATCACAAGGCGTGAGATCCGGGGATCTGGCAGGCCAAGGGGTTGCACTATTATTGGCTATTAAGCCATTAGAGCTCGTCATTGTATTGCACAAGGAGGACGTCACTTCGAACATATGCTTTGAATACAAAATTTTGTACTTACTAAGAAATAAAATGTATGGGAGTGATTAATGTATTTTTTTTGGATATTTCTCGTTTTATTTTTAAAAAGTTATTAATGTCATTTTACTCATTAGGTAAAGTACTTTCGATATCAGTTTAAAGTTTTTTGATATCTGCAATAGTTACGGAATAATCGCCTGTGCACACTTAACGATTACACCCTGTATATAAAAGAAAGTCGTGTTAGTAACACTATTTATAACTCGAGAACGGCTTTTATCCTGAAATTCCTACGAGAACGCGTACAACGTGGGTGGAACCCCGGGGCACGGCTAGTAATTCATAAATGTATGTAATTAATTTTCAGTGATGTTGTTCCGCCCGAAGATACAAAGTTATTGGAAATACGAACACTATTATATTAATTACATGTATTTTATGTTTTACTCAGAATTAGCGCTGGCGGTGTAATTTCAACGATAATATTAAAATACTTAAAAAAAGGACGGTTTCTCAATTCGACCGTATCTATGCTTTTTTATAAGCTCGCGGATAACTGCGTTGTTTAAGAACCGAGTGTGCTACGATGCCGAGGTGGAGGTGTGCTACGTCGCGGAGGTGGGAGTGTGCTACGAAGTGGAGGTGAGGTGTACTACGAATTGGAGGAGGGAGCGTGCTACGACGCTGAGGCGGGAGTTTGCTACGACGTGGAGACGGGAGTTTGCTACGACGCGGAGGTGGGAGTGTGCTACGATGCGGAGGCGAGAGTGTGCTACGATGTGGAGGAGGGGGTGTGCTACGATGCGGTCAGATACTTCGAGCGGTACAATCTCGGGAATGACCAGTCTGATTTGAATAATTCGTTTTGTACTAGATAGCCACATTCAACGGGAAGGTGAAAGGCTATTTTTCATCCAAAGTTCCTACGGAAACGGGCACGATGCGGGTAAAACCGCGGGACACTGCTCGTTATTAAATAAACAGCCCGATTGAGTAGCGAAGCGTGAGATAATAAAAAATCGAGTGTTTTGGAATTTTTCATTTCCTTTGTGACGGCGCTGCGAGACCCTACATCGAAGACTTATAGTTCGGACTTGAGCACATTTTAATTAAAGTAACTGACTGAAAATTGACGTATTGCTGCACTCACAGTCAAATGATTCAATAAGAGGTTTATGAGAAATATTTGACAGGGAATGTATGAAAAATACGTTAATCAGGTAATTGTCGCGGTAATCAACAACTACTAAACCGATTTGAACAATTCTTTTTGTAACGGTGAGCTACATTCAACGGGAATATTGTAGGCTATTTTTCATCTCGAAATTCCTACTATAACGTTTACAAAGCGAGTAAAACCTAGGACACTGCTAGTCCAATTAAACTCTCCCGCCTTATCAATAAACACTGTGTAACTAAAAAACTGTTATAATGTGTTTTGTCTCTTTTGCTCTTCGGAAAATTGCGTATGTCAGAAAGTGACAAACCATTTGACAGCTAAAATGTTCTTAATACGCGTTTCTTAATATGGCACTTCAGGTTTATTAGATTAGTAAAGATATCATATATTGTCTCAAGTCAATACTATCCACAATTGCCCATAGACAAAAGTCAGACTCCTCCATTACTCAATTTCCTATCGCGAGTACATCGACAAACGAGTGAACAATCAAATAACTCACTCTCTCACTCATTCACTCCTAAGGACTCTTTCCAAAATAAGGAAATTGCTTATTGTTCGTTCAATTTGCATTGAAAACGAATTTACGCATGTTTTTAGGATTCTTGACGAGGCATTTGGATTTATTGGGTTAGCCGACTTTTAATAAAGGTGATGGTTGTTTGGTTTGCTGTTTTGTTTATAATTAAGTGTCTTTCTTATATCTTATTAACGCACGGTAGCTATCGTTGTCGCTGTTGCACTATGGCACCTTAAGATTCAATCTTAATTATTCAACCTCATTTTTAAAATCAGAAGTCATTTTTAGTATAGTTACGTTACCTTAACCTACTTCAAAAAAGGCGAATAAGACAACACGAATCATAGAAACTGTAATAAACTAACCAACACGATGTGATCTTCACCCCTGTAAGGGATGAATATTTAAATAACTACCCTACGATCTACCCTTTCAAGTATCTGTCAATCCGATAAACTCATGTTGGTTTCACGTTATTGATTATAACATAACCCTACATTTGTGAGGTAGGGTGAAAAGGTTGCATAATTTTGAAAGCAAGATTGTCATGGTAAGGATTTTTTTACCGTATTGAAAAACCAAAGAAGGTTTTCAAAGATTCGACGGTCGAAGTCGACCCGTTAGACCATGTCGGTGGCCTTTAGGCGGTCTAAAAAATTCCGACACCAAGGTTGACCACTGACCTACTCGGAATGAATGAATAAATTCGACTGTGTGTTTGTTTTGTTAGGTTTGTTACTTCATATTTTGACAAGCTCATTGGCACAGCGGCATGTGAGAGCGCTTACTGTATGGGGTTGCGGGTTCGATTCAACGGAGTCGACAATATGTGCAGACATAATTGTTGGCGACGACGTCTGGATATCAATTATATGAAGTATTTCTCTCATCTCACTGAAGATATGAGTACACTTAAGAGGAATAATAAAATAATATTATTTCGTTCTTATCGTTTATTATTATAGGTTTTCCAAAAGTCTTGTGAAAGATTTTCAAAATAAACATTTAAAATTCCAGATTAATTCTTCACTAAAAGCTTGTAATTAGTAAATCTTTTCTTATTTTCCCTGAAAAATAAATTTAAGACACTTTTTTGAGACAAAGACATTCTCTAATACAACTAAGTGGAGTGCTCGTTCTTATCTGTTGAAAAACTCTTTGTGTTGCTATCTCGCTCTTAATGAAAGGTCTCGCTCACACATCGACACTGTACACTGTGAGGTTATACAGTTTTCGACAAATTATTCGGCACACAGTTAATTACAAAGTGAATCTACTGTTTTTCAAAATTCAAAAACTAATAGAGGTTTTCAATTGAAGTATTGTATTTGAAACCTCATATTTCAGACGTATATGAACCGAATTCCTTATGAATATGGATTTTTTTCATTTTAAGGCTAAGGGTGCTTTCAAATTATGCGTTTCGTGTCGGACCGCTGCGGTGCCGAAGCGGTGCGTTTGTCGTGTTGTGAACGTACGATCGTGTGTTTTCATACAAAACGAGCCGTGCGGCAACAGTGCGTACTAAAATTTTTAGTTATTTTTTAGTACGCACTGTTGCCGCACGTTTTGTATGAAAACACACAATCGTACGTTCACAACACGACAAACGCACCGCTTCGGCACCGCAGCGGTCCGACACGAAACGCATAATTTGAAAGCACCCTTATTTTAGACGATACATGATTAACTTATAAAACATATTTTTTTAAACTAGCAAAGTAAGTTCGAGTAGGTTAGTGGCCAACCCTGGTGTCGAAGTTTTTAGACCGCCTAAAGGCCTCCAACATGGTCTAACGATTAAATCAACCGGGACCGACAATTTAACGTGCCCTCCGAAGCACGGTAGCGCTCAGATAGAATGTCGAATGTAGGGGTCGAGCTGCACGTTGCTTAACAATCGCAATGAACTAACATCGCTTAGCCACGAGCGCTACGAGACTAGCAACCGGCGTGACAAAGTAAGTATGTTCAAGCAAGTAAAATAGTATACTTTGATTTCAAGTAAAATGCACCAAAACATGTGTTCAAATCGCTAAAGTTACATAAAACGAATACATCTGCCTAATAAATTGTCTTCTACTGTACTTAATTTTCGTAATTGATCTATTTACCCACCGGTCATCAATAAGCGGATTACAGCTTGTCAATAGCTTAGTAATACGACACTCAAGCCGTATTGTTCCCTTGTATGTAAACTGGCTTAGATTTAAAGCTATTAGCTTCATTCGGTAATGAAGGTATTGAAAAAATAACCTTTATAAATCTACGAAATGGGAAAAAAGTTTTAGCCGACTACGCAAAAAGAGGTGTAATAAGTTTGACGTGTCTGTATCTTTTGGGCTGTGCTATTAAAGGTAATAAGTAAGTTCGAATAGGTTAGTGACCAACCCGGTTGGCGAACTTTTTAGACCGCCTGAAGGCCTCCGACATAGTTCAAAGATTGGCACAACGGTACCGACAATAAGCACAGTAGCATGCAGATTTACTGAAAAATTATGAATTTGACTCCTGAAACACTATTTCATTCCTGAAAAATTATGACTTTGACTCCTGAAACACTATTTCATTCCTGAAAGATTATGACTTTGATTCCTGATACACTATGTTATTACTGAAAAATTATGACTTTGACTCCTGAAACACTATTTCATTCCTGAAAAATTATGACTTTGACTCCTGAAACACTATTTCATTCCTGAAAAATTATGACGTTGACTCCTGAAACACTATTTCATTCCTGAAAAATTATGACTTTGACTCCTGATACACTATGTTATTACTGAAAAATTATGATTTTGACTCCTGAAACACTATTTCATTCCTGAAAAATTATGACTTTGACTCCTGAAACATTATGTTATTACTGAAAAATTATGACTTTGACTCCTGAAACACTATTTCATTCCTGAAAAATTATGACTTTGACTCCTGAAACATTATGTTATTACTGAAAAATTATGACTTTGACTCCTGAAACACTATGTTATTACTGAAAAATTATGACTTTGACTCCTGAAACACTATTTCATTCCTGAAAAATTATGACTTTGACTCCTGAAACACTATGTTATTACTGAAAAATTATGACTTTGACTCCTGAAACACTATTTCATTCCTGAAAAATTATGACTTTGACTCCTGAAACATTATGTTATTACTGAAAAATTATGACTTTGACTCCTGAAACACTATGTTATTACTGAAAAATTATGACTTTGACTCCTGAAACACTATTTCATTCCTGAAAAATTATGACTTTGAATCTTGAAACATTATGTTATTACTGAAAAATTATGAATAGGTTAGTGACCAACCCGGTTGGCGAACTTTTTAGACCGCCTGAAGGCCTCCGACATAGTTCAAAGATTGGCACAACGGTACCGACAATAAGCACAGTAGCATGCAGATTTACTGAAAAATTATGAATTTGACTCCTGAAACACTATTTCATTCCTGAAAAATTATGACTTTGACTCCTGAAACACTATTTCATTCCTGAAAGATTATGACTTTGATTCCTGATACACTATGTTATTACTGAAAAATTATGACTTTGACTCCTGAAACACTATTTCATTCCTGAAAAATTATGACTTTGACTCCTGAAACACTATTTCATTCCTGAAAAATTATGACTTTGACTCCTGATACACTATGTTATTACTGAAAAATTATGATTTTGACTCCTGAAACACTATTTCATTCCTGAAAAATTATGACTTTGACTCCTGAAACATTATGTTATTACTGAAAAATTATGACTTTGACTCCTGAAACACTATTTCATTCCTGAAAAATTATGACTTTGACTCCTGAAACATTATGTTATTACTGAAAAATTATGACTTTGACTCCTGAAACACTATGTTATTACTGAAAAATTATGACTTTGACTCCTGAAACACTATTTCATTCCTGAAAAATTATGACTTTGACTCCTGAAACACTATGTTATTACTGAAAAATTATGACTTTGACTCCTGAAACACTATTTCATTCCTGAAAAATTATGACTTTGACTCCTGAAACATTATGTTATTACTGAAAAATTATGACTTTGACTCCTGAAACACTATGTTATTACTGAAAAATTATGACTTTGACTCCTGAAACACTATTTCATTCCTGAAAAATTATGACTTTGAATCTTGAAACATTATGTTATTACTGAAAAATTATGACTTTGACTCCTGAAACACTATTGCATTCCTGAAAGATTATGACTTTGACTCCTGAAACACTATTTCATTCCTGAAAGATTATGACTTTGACTCCTGATACACTATGTTATTACTGAAAAATTATGATTTTGACTCCTGAAACACTATTTCATTCCTGAAAAATTATGACTTTGACTCCTGAAACATTATGTTATTACTGAAAAATTATGACTTTGACTCCTGAAACACTATTTCATTCCTGAAAGAATATGACTTTGACTCCTGAAACACTATGTTATTACTGAAAAATTATGACTTTGACTCCTGAAACACTATTTCATTCCTGAAAAATTATGACTTTGACTCCTGAAACACTATTTCATTCCTGAAAAATTATGACTTCGACTCCTGAAACACTATTTCATTCCTGAAAGATTATGACTTTGACTCCTGAAACACTATGTTATTACTGAAAAATTATGACTTTGACTCCTGAAACACTATGTTATTCCTGAAAAAATATGATTTTGACTCCTGAAACACTTTTGCATTCCTGAAAGTTTATGACTTTGACTCCTGAAACACTATGTTATTACTGAAAAATTATGATTTTGACTACTGAAACACTATTTCATTCCTGAAAAATTATGACTTTGACTCCTGAAACACTATTTCATTCCTGAAAGATTATGACTTTGACTCCTGATACACTATGTTATTCCTGAAAAATTATGATTTTGACTCCTGAAACACTATTTCATTCCTGAAAGATTATGACTTCGACTCCTGAAACACTATGTTTCTCCTGAAAGATTATGACTTTGACTCCTGAAACACTATGTTATTACTGAAAAATTATGACTTTGACTACTGAAACACTATTTCATTCCTGAAAGATTATGACTTTGACTCCTGAAACACTATTTCATTCCTCAAAAATTATGATTTTGACTACTGAAACACTATTTCATTCCTGAAAGATTATGACTTTGACTCCTGAAACACTATGTTATTACTGAAAAATGATGACTTTAACTCCTGAAACACTATTTCATTCCTCAAAAATTATGACTTTGACTCCTGAAACACTATTTCATTCCTGAAAAATTATGACTTTGACTCCTGAAACACTATTTCATTCCTCAAAAATTATGATTTTGACTACTGAAACACTATTTCATTCCTGAAAGATTATGACTTTGACTCCTGAAACACTATGTTATTACTGAAAAATTATGACTTTGACTCCTGAAACACTATTTCATTCCTGAAAAATTATGACTTTGACTCCTGAAACACTATTTCATTCCTGAAAGATTATGACTTTGACTCCTGAAACACTATGTTATTACTGATAAATTATGATTTTGACTACTGAAACACTATTTCATTCCTGAAAAATTATGACTTTGACTCCTGAAACACTATTTCATTCCTGAAAAATTATGACTTTGACTCCTGAAACACTATTTCATTCCTGAAAAATTATGTTTCATTCCTCAAAAATTATGATTTTGACTACTGAAACACTATTTCATTCCTGAAAGATTATGACTTTGACTCCTGAAACACTATGTTATTACTGAAAAATTATGATTTTGACTACTGAAACACTATTCCATTCCTGAAAAATTATGACTTTGACTCCTGAAACACTATGTTATTCCTGAAAAATTATGATTTTGACTCCTGAAACACTATTGCATTCCTGAAAGATTATGACTTCGACTCCTGAAACACTATTTCATTCCTGAAAAATTATGACTTTGACTCCTGAAACACTATGTTATTACTGAAAAATTATGATTTTGACTACTGAAACACTATTCCATTCCTGAAAAATTATGACTTTGACTCCTGAAACACTATGTTTCTCCTGAAAGATTATGACTTCGACTCCTGAAACACTATGTTATTACTGAAAAATTATGAATTTGACTCCTGAAACACTATGTTTCTCCTGAAAGATTATGACTTCGACTCCTGAAACACTATGTTATTACTGAAAAATTATGACTTTGACTCCTGAAACACTATGTTATTCCTGAAAAATTATGATTTTGACTCCTGAAACACTATTTCATTCCTGAAAAATTATGACTTTGACTCCTGAAACACTATGTTATTCCTGAAAAATTATGATTTTGACTCCTGAAACACTATTGCATTCCTGAAAGATTATGACTTCGACTCCTGAAACACTATTTCATTCCTGAAAAATTATGACTTTGACTCCTGAAACACTATTTCATTCCTGAAAAATTATGACTTTGACTACTGAAACACTATGTTATTACTGAAAAATTATGACTTTGACTCCTGAAACACTATTTCATTCCTGAAAAATTATGACTTTGACTCCAGAAACACTATTTCATTCCTCAAAAATTATGATTTTGACTACTGAAACACTATTTCATTCCTGAAAGATTATGACTTTGACTCCTGAAACACTATTTCATTCCTGAAAAATTATGACTTTGACTCCTGAAACATTATGTTTCTCCTGAAAGATTATGACTTTGACTCCTGAAACACTATGTTATTACTGAAAAATTATTAATTTGACTCCTGAAACACTATGTTATTACTGAAAAATTATGACTTTGACTCCTGAAACACTATGTTATTCCTGAAAAATTATTACTTTGACTCCTGAAACACTATTTCATTCCTGAAAGATTATGACTTCGACTCCTGAAACACTATGTTATTACTGAAAAATTATGAATTTGACTCCTGAAACACTATTTCATTCCTGAAAAATTATGACTTTGACTCCTGAAACACTATGTGATTCCTGAAAAATTATGATTTTGACTCCTGAAACATTATGTTTCTCCTGAAAGATTATGACTTTGATTCCTGAAACACTATGTTATTACTGAAAAATTATGAATTTGACTCCTGAAACACTATTTCATTCCTGAAAAATTATGACTTTGACTCCTGAAACACTATGTTATTCCTGAAAAATTATGATTTTGACTCCTGAAACACTATTGCATTCCTGAAAGATTATGACTTCGACTCCTGAAACACTATTTCATTCCTGAAAAATTATTAATTTGACTCCTGAAACACTATGTTATTACCGAAAAATTATGACTTTGACTCCTGAAACATTATGTTTCTCCTGAAAGATTATGACTTTGACTCCTGAAACACTATGTTATTACTGAAAAATTATTAATTTGACTCCTGAAACACTATGTTATTACTGAAAAATTATGACTTTGACTCCTGAAAAACTATTTCATTCCTGAAAAATTATGACTTTGACTCCTGAAACACTATGTTATTACTGAAAAATTATGACTTTGACTCCTGAAACACTATGTTATTCCTGAAAAATTATGACTTTGACTCCTGAAACACTATTTCATTCCTGAAAGATTATGACTTCGACTCCTGAAACACTATGTTATTACTGAAAAATTATGAATTTGACTCCTGAAACACTATTTCATTCCTGAAAAATTATGACCTTGACTCCTGAAACACTATGTTATTCCTGAAAAATTATGATTTTGACTCCTGAAACACTATTGCATTCCTGAAAGATTATGACTTCGACTCCTGAAACACTATGTTTCTCCTGAAAGATTATGACTTCGACTCCTGAAACACTATGTTATTACTGAAAAATTATGACTTTGACTCCTGAAACACTATGTTATTCCTGAAAAATTATGACTTTGACTCCTGAAACACTATTTCATTCCTGAAAGATTATGACTTTGACTCCTGAAACACTATGTTATTACCGAAAAATTATGAATTTGACTCCTGAAACACTATTTCATTCCTGAAAAATTATGACTTTGACTCCTGAAACACTATGTGATTCCTGAAAAATTATGATTTTGACTCCTGAAACATTATGTTTCTCCTGAAAGATTATGACTTTGATTCCTGAAACACTATGTTATTACTGAAAAATTATGATTTTGACTCCTGAAACACTATTGCATTCCTGAAAGATTATGACTTCGACTCCTGAAACACTATGTTTCTCCTGAAAGATTATGACTTCGACTCCTGAAACACTATGTTATTACTGAAAAATTATGATTTTGACTCCTGAAACACTATGTTATTACTGAAAAATTATGATTTTGACTCCTGAAACACTATTTCATTCCTGAAAAATTATGATTATGACTACTGAAACACTATTTCATTCCTGAAAAATTATGACTTTGACTCCTGAAACACTATGTTATTACTGAAAAATTATGATTTTGACTACTGGAACACTATTTCATTCCTGAAAGATTATGACTTTGACTCCTGACACACTATGTTATTACTGAAAAATTATGATTTTGACTCCTGAAACACTATTTCATACCTGAAAAATTATGACTTTGACTCCTGAAACACTATGTTATTACTGAAAAATTATGATTTTGACTACTGAAACACTATTTCATTCCTGAAAGATTATGACTTTGACTCCTGACACACTATGTTATTACTGAAAAATTATGATTTTGACTCCTGAAACACTATTTCATACCTGAAAAATTATGACTTTGACTCCTGAAACACTATTTCATTCCTGAAAAATTATGACTTTGACTCCTGAAACACTATTTCATTCCTGAAAAATTATGACTTTGACTACTGAAACACTATGTTATTACTGAAAAATTATGACTTTGACTCCTGAAACACTATTTCATTCCTGAAAAATTATGACTTTGACTCCTGAAACACTATTTCATTCCTGAAAAATTATGACGTTGACTCCTGAAACACTATTTCATTCCTGAAAGATTATGACTTTGACTCCTGAAACATTATGTTTCTCCTGAAAGATTATGACTTTGACTCCTGAAACACTATGTTATTCCTGAAAAATTATGACGTTGACTCCTGAAACACTATTTCATTCCTGAAAGATTATGACTTTGACTCCTGAAACACTATGTCATTACTGAAAAATTATGATTTTGACTACTGAAACACTATTTCATTCCTGAAAAATTATGACTTTGTCTCCTGAAACACTATGTTATTACTGAAAAATTATGACTTTGACTCCTGAAACACTATTTCATACCTGAAAAATTATGACTTTGACTCCTGAAACACTATGTTATTACTGAAAAATTATGACTTTGACTCCTGAAACACTATGTCATTACTGAAAAATTATGATTTTGACTACTGAAACACTATTTCATTCCTGAAAAATTATGACTTTGTCTCCTGAAACACTATGTTATTACTGAAAAATTATGACTTTGACTCCTGAAACACTATTTCATACCTGAAAAATTATGACTTTGACTCCTGAAACACTATGTTATTACTGAAAAATTATGACTTTGACTCCTGAAACACTATTTCATTCCTGAAAAATTATGACTTTGACTCCTGAAACACTATGTTATTACTGAAAAATTATGACTTTGACTACTGAAACACTATGTTATTACTGAAAAATTATGACTTTGACTCCTGAAACACTATTTCATTCCTGAAAAATTATGACTTTGACTCCTGAAACACTATTTCATTCCTGAAAAATTATGACGTTGACTCCTGAAACACTATTTCATTCCTGAAAGATTATGACTTTGACTCCTGAAACACTATGTCATTACTGAAAAATTATGATTTTGACTACTGAAACACTATGTTATTACTGAAAAATTATGACTTTGACTCCTGAAACACTATTTCATTCCTGAAAAATTATGACTTTGACTCCTGAAACATTATGTTTCTCCTGAAAGATTATGACTTTGACTCCTGAAACACTATGTTATTACTGAAAAATTATTAATTTGACTCCTGAAACACTATGTTATTACTGAAAAATTATGACTTTGACTCCTGAAAAACTATTTCATTCCTGAAAAATTATGACTTTGACTCCTGAAACACTATGTTATTACTGAAAAATTATGACTTTGACTCCTGAAACACTATTTCATTCCTGAAAAATTATGACTTTGTCTCCTGAAACACTATTTCATTCCTGAAAAATTATGACTTTGACTCCTGAAACACTATTTCATTCCTGAAAAATTATGATTTTGACTCCTGAAACACTATTTCATTCCTGAAAGATTATGACTTTGACTCCTGAAACATTATGTTTCTCCTGAAAGATTATGACTTTGACTCCTGAAACACTATGTTATTACTGAAAAATTATGACTTTGACTCCTGAAACACTATTTCATTCCTGAAAAATTATGATTTTGACTCCTGAAACACTATGTTATTACTGAAAAATTATGACTTTGACTCCTGAAACACTATGTTATTACTGAAAAATTATGGCTTTGACTCCTGAAACACTATTTCATTCCTGAAAAATTATGACTTTGTCTCCTGAAACACTATTTTATTCCTGAAAAATTATGACTTTGACTCCTGAAACACTATTTCATTCCTGAAAAATTATGATTTTGACTCCTGAAACACTATTTCATTCCTGAAAGATTATGACTTTGACTCCTGAAACACTATGTTATTACTGAAAAATTATGACTTTGACTCCTGAAACACTATTTCATTCCTGAAAAATTATGACTTTGTCTCCTGAAACACTATTTCATTCCTGAAAGATTATGACTTCGACTCCTGAAACACTATGTTTCTCCTGAAAGATTATGACTGTGACTCCTGAAACACTATGTTATTACTGAAAAATTATGAATTTGACTCCTGAAACACTATTTCATTCCTGAAAAATTATAACTTTGACTCCTGAAACACTATGTTATTACTGAAAAATTATGAATTTGACTCCTGAAACACTATGTTATTACTGAAAAATTATGAATTTGACTACTGAAACACTATTTCATTCCTGAAAGATTATGACTTTGACCCCTGAAACACTATGTTATACCTTATGCTAACCTCTTTTTCCCAGCAGTGGGACATTATATATTAATAGGTTCCTTCGCTAGTATAACCACAGAACATAACTAAGAAAAACAAAATGGCCGCCATGTCACATTTACCACCAAAACCAAACGTCAATCTAATTGAATAACATTGAACATCTTCAATATTCATGAATTACAAAACATAATGTTTCAATATAAATAATATTGTAAGCGGTGATGGAGACTCAATTTACATGCAAATATGAATCAAAAGATGGCGGGTTATATCAAATCTGGCGGGAAATCGGTTACCCTTTGTGTTAGACGACGTGCCGGCTACGAAAGGGGCGATAAATAAGATTAATAAAAGAAGTTAAGACAACACTTTTATATTTGAAAGGAAAATATTGTAATTATCATGCATTGCAATCCAAACCAAACATGGAAACAGCTCAATCGGAATTTTGGATTGAAACTACGTTTACGGATACACTTTGATTTTATTCTACACTAGCACCGCCCCGCGATTTTACCCGCGTTGTGTCCATTCCTGTGGGAATTTCGGGATGAAAAATAGCCTATGTTACTCGTTGATAATGTAGCTTTCGAATGGTGAAAGAATTTTTAAAAACGGTCCAGTAGTTTTTGAGCCTATTCATTACAACCAAACAAACAAAGTTTTCCTCTTTATAATATTAGTGTAGATTTTTATCTGACATTTCGGCTCCTTTACAGGAACCATGGCCACAGAAGGACCACGTCTGTCAAAGCAAAATGAATCCTTTAACTTTGTTTCAATTCCAAATAAGTACTGTTCGCTTAAACTTAAGAAACCAGTAGCTCAATCGGAAATCAAGAAAAAGGTTTAAAAAACAACATTTGATTACTAACAGAGATGAATGGTTTGTTAAATCCCTTTGTAGTACAACTACATTGATTTTTAATTCTATATCTATCTAAATTGTAAGGTAACAAGCCTTGTGTGTTAAACGAAGTTATCGGTGCCAGCCAACATATAGTTAATGTTACTTGGTCTTCTCCTTCTTCGAGTGGATGGTCAACCTAACCAATCCTGGTGTCAAAGTTATTGGTCTGGGTTATAAATATACATATTAAGTTATACCGATTTGGATATACTTTTTTAAAGGTGTTTAAATGACACTCCTAGCTATATAATTCAAAAAAATATTCGTCGAAGTTATGAAATTTAAAAAAAGTAATGTCCCACAAATGGGCAAAGACCTCTCATCTCACTGAAGATATCAGTACAATGCGTGTTATAAAGTGTTTTTTTAAATATTATCTCCATTTTCATAACCCCAACCCGTTTTAAACTAACAATCAAATCCCGGCGCCATTCGATAACGTCTCTAATCGTTTCATAATCGAATGACATCGATTACTATAATCAACATCGGATGGAACACCACTAGCGGCTTGTACGAGTAAATTGAAAATGGTTTTAAGAGACGGTTTTGTGACAATCTATCAATATTGAGTGATGTGATTGTAATTGTATTAGATGCTTTATTCGTGGTCGTTTTAGCAACCGACGCAAAAATAGAGGTGTAATAAGTTTGACGTCGATATCTGTGTATGTGTGTGTGTATATGTGCACAATTGCTTGTGTATGTTAATGTCCACGTATATGTGCGTAAGTGCACCTATGTGGGTGTATGTGCACGTTTGTGTGTGTATGTATTTGTGTGTATGTAGCATTTTTAACTTTCAAAAGGATGCGGTAAGACCGATTTCGATGCTGTTTTATATCGTATAGTTTTGTCGTGAAGTCATTAGACCATAATTTCGATTAGACAGTGAAAGAAACTGAGTCCACTATACTTAAAGTATTCTGGTCTATGAAAATATATGACGCAGCGCACATATAAGACAAGCCTGACAGACTATTTTGTCTTAGACTTAAAAAAAAAACAATACCAAAATGTAGAACGGACTTTCACAATAGACACGTAATAAAAAAGTATAAGCCTGTAATGTCCCACTGCTGGGCAAAGGCCTCTCATCTCACTGAAGATATCAGTACAGTGAGGAAGAATGAACCAAAGACAATTATTATATGTAATTGAGTTACATAATATCATCAAGTTAATAATATGTACAAGGTAACATAAAATTACTAGTATATACAAAAAAACCCGCAGGGTATATCATCTGTTAGTTGTAACGTTTTGATCTTCAAGGCAATTTGAACTTTATTGTCATTTATTTAAATGCTAATTGAACATCAAAGAATGACTTTGTAATTTCGTTTTTGGACAAAATGCTGTTATTGTTTATGTAAATAAATTGCTTTAAATGTAATTGTTAAAGTTACAAGTATCTAAAGCCAAAGTAAATTGTTATCTTTCGGTCAGTCTGAATAACCTACCTTTATCTGTTGACGAGCCGTTGGCTGTGTCGGGGGTTGCGGGCTCGATTCAACGGAGTCAACAATATGTGAGACATAATTTTTTTATATTTCATTTAACTTTTTATACCACTAAACATTGAACTTATTTACTCAAAACCTCTCAGTCGTTGTGTTTGTTTGTTTAGAATGCAACATGTGATGTGACCCAGGTTTGCTCGCTCCCTCGGGAACACGCCGCGTTGCTTCGTGCTTGGTTAGCGTTGATACAAAGCGTACATACAAACATTCAATTGTTTTGTTGTATCTTGTATTAATACTAGCTGAGTCCCGCGATTTCACCCGCGCCGTGAGTGAATTTGTCCTATAAATGTTTATATAAATTTTACTCCACTCAGCATTGAGTGTTACTATAATTATAACTAAAACAACCAAAGCGGCAAGTTAAAGTCATTTTATCTTATTTTTGTAGCAAGTTGTTATTACTTCCGACACAATATTGGTGTAATCTTCAAAGGTCACCCTTTGGTATTGAAATATCGTATTCTAAGACGTCTTCTAATACAAAAAGGTATTTTCCATCGAAATAATTTGGAGTAACCTTCGAAATGTCATCAAATAAAGCCCTCTTGAACTTAAAGGGGCGTTAATTAATTAAATTGTGAGTTAGGGCTAGTGTAGACTGCAGTTACAGCAATCTTAAGACGGACTCTGCTCTGTAAAATCATTTAAAAGTCAGTCTTGTTTCGACTCTAGAGATAAGAGGTGATTCCGTGCTTCAGAGGGCACGTTAAGCCGTCGGTCCCGGTTACTTTCTACGGATAGTAGTCGTTACATGAGCCATGTCAGAGGCCTCTGGCGGCTCAATAACTGTGACACCAGGATTGGTCAGGTTGACCATCCACTCGATGAAAAAGAAGAAGAAGAGGTTTTACTGACTTTTTCATACATTTTCATAGAGCAAAAGTCACTCTCAAGTAAAAAATCATACTTGAAATCTTTTGTGGATATCATTGTGCAAATATTGGCTTGTTGTAAGCAAAAGTTGAAATTGAAGACGTAAAATTTCAAAAGTATAACAACTACAGTTTTAACTCACTGACTACATTCTGCGCTACGCCTTACCCGCTACGAACCGTTACTACGAAGATCCGTAGCCTGTAGCATCGCTACGGCGTAGCGCTACGAACCACTACGGAATCAATAACATTTTAATTAGCTACGTTAGTTTGTGTTTAATTTTGTAGTACATACTTTAATTGTAAACACTAATCTAGACGGGACTTAATCGCGAATTAAACATTTAATGCATACCTCAACGTTTCGGTCGTGTCGCAACGGCCGTGTTCACGAGGGTACTTGAGTACCCTCGTGAACACGGCCGTTGCGACACGACCGAAACGTTGAGGTATGCATTAAATGTTTAATTCGCGATTAAGTCCCGTCTAGATTAGTGTTTACAATGTGTTCATATCGTGATAGTTTAAATAGTGTACATACTTTAATTAATAGAAGATGAGTACGATTGAAATTAGTTCCGTTTGCATAAACAAGTATATGAATTTCATTCATTCATTTCGAGTAGGTTAGAAGCCAACCCTAGTGTCGAAGTTTTTAACCGCCTAATGATCTCCGACATAGTCTATCGAGTGAAACAACCGGAACTGAATGCTAAACGTGCCCTCCGAAGCACGGTAGCGCTCAGATAGAAAAGCCACTATCGGCCACCCATTCAAGTAGGGGTCGAACGTTGCTTAACAATCGCAAAAAATTTAAGTAGCGAAAACATATTTTATACATTCTGGAATATCATCTCATACAGTACCGTTTCATTAATTTAAAGCAATACCGCTTTTTTAACCCGCAGTCGAGTAAAACATGAAAATCCGAACAAATGAAGAATCCTTCCCAGAAACAACAAAATATTAAAAGGATACCAATTTTACGCTATCGTATATTCTCATTAATTTATTAAAATTTTGATGAAAATTTACAATAGAGATTATATTTTATGTAGGATACAGTAATTGCGCCTTTAGGCTGTTTGCTCGAGACTTCGAGATGTAATCAATAAGCTAACATGTTACTTGAGTAAATACTAACCATTTAGGCACGGTTTAGACGTAGCTACAAATGTGGCAGCAACGAATCGTCATTAGGCATGTTCTCATAAAACGATGTCGCTCGTTTGTTTTGTAGTAAGTACCGCATTAGATAGAATATAATTACTTAGTGTATGTGTCTATGTAAATAACACAAACACCGAATGAACCACGAGACACCGAAATGTTTGTACGGGCATAACTTCCAAACGACTCTACCAAATCGATTATTTTTATGTGTATATTAATAATAATAAAAAAATTATAAAAAAAGACCGGGCTTGTCCCGTGACTCCGAGGAGAAACACTATGAAAATAATATTAATTGTTTGTAAAAATACTAAAAAAATTGCTAATATAGAAATAAATATGGCGGTACGAAGTTCGCCGGGTCAGCTCGTAATAATTGTTTTTTTTTTTTAAACCTATGTTAATAATTCCGAACTAAAAGAGAGACTTGGACATTAACAGCAAGAATTCGAAGTAAGAGTTAAGAATAGCTTTCACTTCATCACAACTTCTACCCAAAATCACAAAATCACCAGCAACAATTGCGTCAACAAATCGCCTACTCTCCAATCGCCTTTAATCAAATAATCAAATGATTTGAGTAATTATGGTCGACCGTGGACACAGAGGTACGTGGAGACGGCTGCGGCCACTAGTGTTGGCAAATTATGTTTAATTATCGGAATTGGATCTTAGATCGGTAATTCTAGTTGATTTAGCTACATGAATTGAATGTTGTGCTCAGTGGAATTAGTTGTGTTGTGTTTGTCTAATATAACTTACACCCGAGACGTCAATTGATAGATATTGACATTAATGAGTGAGTGATATTGACATGTAAAAGTAAAGAATAGTATTAGACTGTAATGTCTCACTGGTGGGCAAAGGATGAGAGGCCCGCACTTAAGATATCAGTACAGTGAAAAGGATTAGGCGTAATCACAACGCTTGCGAAATGCGGGTTGGTGATCTCAAACCCGAGCCATGTTTGAAAAGTAGGAAACATGTTCTCGCTCAACCCGGGAATTGAACCCGGGACCTCAGTCTTGGCACCTGCCAACCTGCACTCCCCTGAGTGCACATACCACTACACCACCGGGGCATTGATATGTGATGTATGAATATTACGTCAATTAGATAAGTGTCGACTTAATGGACGGTTCTGGTAGTGCCGAGCTGCTCGTTGCGTTGTACCCTCAGTGGTGTAGGGGTATGTGCATTCTCATGCCAAGACTGAGGTTCAAGATTCAATTCCTGCTCCAGCAAAGCATATCCCAAATTATTTTTAAAACACCTTAAGGTATAGTCAGATTACCTTACTCAAGCACTCAAGATATAGCCAGATTATCTAACTGCGCACTTCGCATGCTATCTCTCGCCATCCAAACGTACAGACAGCTTGTTCCAATTACATAATTATGTAAAGTAAAGTGGGGCGATAGAATACTGATATTACAGACAAAGTCGGGGGAAACGTATTGTACAAGAAGATAGCCGATGGTAATGAGAAGCAGAAAATGGTGTAGTGCAGTGAAATGAACGGTAGGATGATACTTTATAATTCATTGTGTCAGATGATTTTATGTTTTTAAACGTTTTGTTTTAATTTGAATTGAAACTACGTTTACGGATACACTTCGCGTTTAATTTTACATTTTTATCTGAATCAAGAAACTAGTGTGGTTTTGTTATATGTTAACAATAGAAATTAAAAGAAATTAAATTAGCATTTAGTCTTCACTTGAGTTAAAAATGGAGTTGTTGACGTTGCATGTAGATATCGAGAGTTTTTGACGTTGCATGCAGATATAGAGAAGTGTGTCTTAAAGCTAGCTATAAAACACATAGAAAAACTTTGTCTTCACTTATTTGCTTGCGCCACCAGTTTACTGTTTCAATTACACTGTGCCATCGTTCTAGCAATTACTGGAATGCAATTAGTGCACATCCCGGCACCGAAACTACCTCACAATGGACACCTGGATACATACAAACATACATTACATTATATATTATATAGATACACAAAGTACGTACAATACCTTGCAAAGTAGGTTAACGCACTTGATTACAGTTGAAGTTATATATTGCGGTATTTTTGGTTATAAAAAAATGAAATGAATGGTTACTGTAAAATGGAATTATGTTATTAACCTACAAACCTAAATCTTTATTTAACCTATCTTTACATTTCTCTTAACATATCAATATCCATCAAAGTCTTATCAAGATACATCAAGAAAAGTAAATATAAAAGATGCACCTCCCCGGGGATCGAACCCGCGCTCCCACTTACGGTGTCAGTTTTCATTTTTGAAAATAGTGTTTGGAATATTCTGTTATGTTGTTAGTTCTCTCGGGAGACTTATGAAGGAGTTAATATGTTTATTTTAGTGCTCAAATATGTTAAAATTAAATGAGAAATTGTGAAACGTTTTCTTTCATTACAAAGCATTTTTAATCTACTCTTGTATGTACAGTAAAATGTCCTACTGTTGGGCGAACACCTCTCATCTGAAGATATCACCACACTGAGGAGGATGTCATAATCGCCAGGTGCGGGCCTTTTGCGGGCCGGATGCGGGCTGGGTGCGGGCTCGATGCGCGTCGGGTACGGGCCGGGCTAGTGTGACACCTTTCTAACTAATATAAATACAAGGTCACGCGACTGCTTAGCGTGCCCCTACCAAGCGCAGTAAAAGTTAGATAGAAAGTCCACTAAAATAAGGACAGTTAAGGACAGTATTGGGTATTTTCATGCAGCCTCATAAAACTTTACCTCATTCATCCCTACACATATAATCCGCTGTAACAATGCGCTTTAAAAAAGTTTTCGTCCTGAAACGTGACGTCAGTGAAAGGAAGTCGTCCGCAGTGTTCGCGGAGTACAAAGAACTTACAAAACTGAAACTTGTGCTGAAATAAAACTGAAATGACCTCGACTCTGAGCGGACAGTTCTTATCTTTGTGTAGTATAAGGGAAAATGTGAGACGGCGTTTGGACCTAAAAATCGGACGTAATTTTAAATTCAAATTCAAATTATTTATTCACGTAATTAGTTAGTATATGCAAATATCACTACATAGTATAAAACAAAGTCTGTCTGTTTGTCTGTTCGCGATAAACTCAAATACTACTGCACGGATTTTCACGCGGTTTTCACCAATCGATAGAATGATTGAGAGAATGATATTTGATATCAATTTTTTACAAAAGGCATTTTTAGCCCGTTTTTTACAACGATTTTACCCGTTCCCGTGGGATTTTCGGGAATTTATATACATATAAACCTTCCTCTTGAATCACTTTATCTATTAAAAAACCGCGTCAAAGAGTATTTGAGTTTATCGCGAACAGACAGACAGACAGACAGACGCGGCCTGGAACTTTGTTTTATAATGTAGTGATAACGTATTTTTTAGTAACGTGATAACGATATAGATCCGTTTCTTTTAGTATAATGAGTGCAAATCGTGTGAGTTTAAAAAGTATGTTAATCTACAGTCGTTTGAATATGATGTGGATGTTTCCTACGCTGATTTTTTGTACACACAGTTTCATCCGTCTGTAATATTGTCCGTATCCTATTCTTTATGTACTTTTACTATTTTTTCTGCGGAATTTTCTGGAAGATGCTAAAGTTTTGTTAAATGTTTGCGATGCGGGCTCGCGATAGTCTATCGGTGTTTGTTGTTAGTGGTCAAAATGGCGGAGAAATGTCCCGGTAAAATGCTTTTACTCCTCACATTACAAATAGCGCCGCGGTTTCACTCGCGTTGTACCAGTTCCCGCGGGAATTTCGGGATGAAATATATCTAATTGTTATTCTGATGTATAACCTATATTACTGTTAAGTATCACGCTAATCTATTCAGCTATTTTTGTGTGAAAGATCATCAAACAAAGGATGTATGTAACATCTTCACAAACTTGCATTTATCACCCCGCATATTATAATATATTGCCCCCAGTTCTACTCCCGTCGTTCCTGTTCCCGAAGGAATTTTGGGATAAAAATAAATATCTATACAGATTAATGTTCATTAAGCTCCGATCAATAGTCAAGCGGATTAACCCCAATTTCACCTTTTCTATATCGAGCCACGATCAACTGAGCATGAATTATTAAATAACTTCAGATATTGTAGTAGTCATTCATTCATTTCGACAGTTCCGTTTCCAACCCTGGTGCCACAGTTTTTAGACCGCCTAAAGGCCTCCGACATGGTCTGACGATTGAAACAACCGGGATCGACTGCTTAACGTACTCTCTAAAGCCGTGTAACACTCAGATAGAAATGCCACTATCGGCCACCCATCTAAGTAGGAGCCAACCTGCGCGTTGCTTAACAACCACAATGAATTAACATCGCTTAGTAAACTACGCCACGAGCACTACAAGGAGTAATAGAACGTAGTCTGAATAAAATTGAGTTATTCCGATACCCAGAAAATCACAGATGAATGATTTTATTGTGATGTAGTGATGGGTATAGAAATATGTTTTTATTAAAACTATTTATTGTAGTAAATTTAAATATCACTATTGGCTCTTGAAAATGAAGAAATTGAATGTCAAAGTCAAAAGTCAAATATTTTTATTCAGTTTTGGCTCCATAGAGGCTCTTTTAAACGTACCACCCATTCGGAAGAACATCAGCAGAGAAGAATGGGCAAGCAACTCTGAATTGATAAGGGAACTGGGTGTGTGCTGGACTGTTTAATTTTATTTCCGACATAATCTTTTAATATATAGTACGAGTATTAGTCTGTAATGTCCCACTGCTGGACAATGGCCTCTCGTCTCACTGAAGATATCAGTACAGTGAGGAGGATTAGGCGTTATCACCACGCTTGCCATATGCGGGCTGGTGATCTGACACCCGAGCCAAGTTTGGGAAGTAGGAAATATGATTTTGCTCGACCCGGGAATCGAAGCCAGGACCTCAGGAAAGAAAATTATATGTATTACTAGCCGTGCCTCATGGTGTTACCTGCGTTTTACCCTATCCCGAGAAAATTTCGGGTTTTTTCGTGAAAGAGTAACAAACATACCTACTCACAAACTTTCGCATTTATAATATTTTTTCAATATATCAATCATGTCCCAACACTATCATATTAACATTTCACCACTACAGGCACTCCGTCAACCGTACATATCAAACAAACGAACGTCGCGGTTTGCGACCTCTCACTCGTACACGAGCGATTCCAGGAGGTCAGAAAGAGAGGGAAGATGTTTGAATGCCAGTTATTTTGGTGGGTACTTGAGCAAATATTGTGGTTGTCTCGGTTGACGTATTCGGGCTTAGTTCTTATTATTTATATTATATTAGGTTGCGCAATACTTCTGTACTCCTACACTAATTTATTAAAAGAGTTTGTTTGAACACGCTAATATCAGAAACTACCAATCCGATTTGAATAATTCATTTTGTAATAGATAGCCACATGCAACAGAAAGGTTTATAGGCTATTTTTCGTCCCGAAAGTCTCACGGGAACGGGCACAACGCGAGTAATACCGTAGGGCGGTGCTAGTTGTAATGAACTTAGTAATGTACCATTAGGCGCGCCCCGCGGTTTTACCTGCGTTGTGCCCGTTCCTGTAGGAATTTCGGGATGCCTATAACCTTCCCGTTGAATGTAGCAAAAAGTGTTATTCTAATCGGAATGGCAGTTTCTAAGATTACATACAAACTAAATTTATTTTACCTCTTTATAATATTATTACTAGCCGTGTCCGCGTTGCTACCCGCGTTTTACCCGTTTCCGCGGGAATTTGGGGAAAAAAATTATCCCATGTGTTATTCTAATATATAACCTATATTACTGTAAAGTTTCATCCAAATCCGTTCAGTAGTTTTTTCGTGAGAGAGTAACAAACATACATCCTCACAAACTTTCGCATTTATAATATTAGTAGGATTATTAAATGTTGCTTCAAATAGAACACTATTCGAATTATTAAGACGAACGTCATTTGTTTATTTTAGTTAACCAATTATATTTAGGCGCAAAATAAAAGTAAGAATTCTTGTCCAATCCGCCCCAAGAATTTAATACATAAGTTTATTCAAACCCTGACCCACTGACTAGTTTAAAACCCACACACGAGGACACACTTTAAAATCCTAATCTAACAACTCTTTAGAATATACCGTAAAACCCAGAATTACCTAGAATATTCTCAGAAAATCTAGAACATTCTTATCTTGAACCTATTTTCAGTCTCCTGAAATTCCGCTCGCCAAAGTAATTACACTTGCTTATTCCTTTAAAATAACATTTTTGTAACACCTTCAGGGTGCAGAAATTTTCAACGACAAATGACATTTTTTTGTTACAGCAAATTGGACTTTATAGTCGAGTGGGTAAGGCGGTTAGTTGGATGAGAGGTGAGGGTGAGGACGGATTTGAAAGGATATGTCGAAATAAGGCGGAAATCGGGCGTCTCATACTGAAGACGGTACCTTAGGGTCGCGACTTAGTAATGAGAGGAGCGACTCGTTGAGAAAAGTAAAATGGCCTACAAGCTCCCCGTTGAATGTGGCTATCTATTACTAAAGGAATTATTCAAATCTGATTGGTATTTTTTAAGATGAGCACGTTCAACAAAACATATTAGTATAGATTTGTTAAAGTTGGCCATTCGACTTAAGTAATTTTAGTTGTTAATTTTAAAAAAACCGCCCAAGCGCGAGTCGGGCTCGCGGGCGGAGTGTACCGTACTTTAAAAAGCGGCAAAAAATCACGTTTGTTGTATGGGAGCCCCTTTGAATATATGTCTATTTGTATGTTATTTTAAGTATTTGTCGTTAAAGAGGCAATAGAAATACATCATCTGTGAAAATTTCAACTGTCTAGCTATCACCGTTCTTGAGATACACCCTGGTGACAGACGGACGGACGGACGGATGGACAGCGAATTCTCAGTAATAGGGTCCTGTTTTTACCCTTTGGGTACGGAACCCTAAAGCAAGTATAATACAATTATCTTTGTACTAGCAGCGCCCCGCGGTTTTACCCGCGTTGTACCCGTTCCCGTAGGAATTTCGGGATGAAAAATAGCCTATAACCTTCCCGTTGAATGTGGCTATCTATTACAAAAAGAATTATTCAAATCGGTTCAGTAGTTTCTGAGATTAGCGCGTTTAAACAAACAAACAAACAAAACAAACTCTTCAGCTTTATAATATTAGTATAGATAGTATTAACTACTCGACTTACATAATTTGAGTTGCTATTAAATATTCAAAACCGCTCGTCTCAGGCCACTCCCTAACCTGAGCGAGGTGACCCGCTCGTGATACGTATACTTGAATGCATTAATCCCACGCCCACAGCTGGGATTTATACTACTAACCTACTCTAAAATAAAGGTAAAAAGCGATTCTTTTAACCTTCTCTATTAAGTACTTATTGAAACTACGACTATACGAGTATGGATACAGTATACAACTTTAAGTCAGTTTATGGTATAAAGGGATTTACATGCATTATAGCATAGTTGATTATAGCAGCAAAATGTGTGGACGCGATCCCGCTAAATCTTGAAAAATAACGTAAGCTCGATCTACATAATGTACACACTAGCGCCATCTATTGGCTCGCGGGTGGAACCACCGCGCGGAACAGATAGTCATATAACATGTATAGTACACATAGCGACACACGAATCCTTTACACTAGAAAGTTTTTATTTTATTTTAAATATTATGCCAAAACCATACCTACGTTATCTTCAATTTTGTTTACAAAATATATTATCAGAGGGGGCAAATGCATCGATTGGTTATACCTCCCTTCCCCCTTTATCTACACACTCACTCGCCATACTTATATCCCCTCCCCCCCTCTCAAGTGTTAATGAGAGAGAATGATATACTTGAAGAAGGTTCACGAGAGATACTCGTATGTACTTTGAAAAGCGTTTATTTAGGACCCCCTGGTCACGTGTCGAGTGTCTACCGCATACCTACCTACAGGCATACCAATAGGTATTAGAATGATTTTATACAAAATAGTTTTTTACATAAAAATAATCAACACCAAATAATAGTTTCCGATACGAACGCCTATACTCAGAGACGTAAAACGTTCCTTAGCGCAGATTCAATGAGTCATTATGACATTCATGTATGAAAAAAATCACCAATTAGTTAAGTGTTGATCTAATGGACGTCGCTGTGTCCGGCCGGAGACTCTTAGCATTATGTTTTTTTTTATATAAAGAGTTGTAATATTAGGAACTTATTTAATTCCCGATATTTCCCAGAAAATAACCTAACCGGGGCCAAAAAGAGGTAAAACAATTGTGAATATCCATCTAAGTACTATTTTGACACGCACCTTAGCAATCAGTACCATTAGGAGGATGTCATCATCACCTCGCGCCACTTCTGTGAGTGATCTCCAACCCCGAGACATCTGAAAGAAAATTAAAAAGTATATTAAAAACTTCGGTCACCTAACGGGAATTGAGTGCTCATGCCACTATAGCACCAATACGTAATTAAAGAAGTAAGTATTAGCCTGTAATGTCCCACTGCTGGGCAAAGGCCTCTCATCACACTGAAGATATCAGTACAGTGAGGAGGATTAGGCGGAATCACCACGCTTGCCAAATGCGGGTTGGTGATCTCAAACTCGAGCCATGCCTCGACCCGGGAATTGTACCTGAGACCTAAAAAGTTAACTACTTAAATATCTCATACACTCAGCTAAATTAACTCCACCCCTTTTCATTCCAAGTGCTGTTAAAACTCCAACTCCAAAAAGCCACCCCTTACCTACCCCTTAATAATATGACTTAATTAACGAAAATGTATTTGTTTGCTAACGGTACCGTACTGTTGACAAAAGAACTTCGAGTTTTAAACAAATTATAATTTCGCCTTTAAATTAATAGTCCGGGAGCGAGAGTTCCGAACTCGTTTTAATTTGAGACGAATGACAAAAGACGAGTGTCTTAAGAACCTGAACATACCATAGACACGAAATATCTATATTTAGTGCTATAGACGAGACTGTATAATCAAATTCCTTTGTTTTCTAACATCCGTACTCAGAGTCGTCGAATGCTTCCTTAGTTGAGATTTAATGAGTGATTTTGACATTTATGTATGAAAAATAACGTCTGTAAATCTTTTCTTCTAAGGTCCATTTATATCAAAACATGTAAAAAATGTCCAAAACAAAGATTGTCCAAATGTCCAATAAATATACCAGAACAAATTCACACTATTAATTACACCCTCACTAGGCTCCAAGTTTGTATAATGGAGCCTAACTAACTGATACTACTACATATACATATGTACACAAATACTTTATAAGAATATATAATTGACACCCAGACGTCGCCAACAACTATATCTTCACATTGACTCTCTCACATTGACTCCGTTGAATCGAACCTGCAACCCCCGACACAGTAAGTGCTCTCACTGCCACTGTGCCAACGGGCTTGTCAATCCTACTAATGTATGTTTTTTAATCTTTCACGAAAAACTATTGAAAGTATATTTATGACACTTCACAGTAATATAGGTTATACATCAGAGTAACACATGGGATACATTGTATCTCGAAATTCCCGCGGGAACGGGTACAACGCGGGTGAAACAACAGGGCGCGGCTAGTAATATCTAAAGTCGATATTTGGACATTATGTCTTCGGTTCGAAATAGTATCAGTCCCAAACATGAACAATACAAACCTAATGTATTTGTCGTTCAGTACGCATTACCGTAAATAAGTGTAATACGTCGCCGGATAAAGGCAGAGCCGAACAATGTGGCCGGGGCGGTACAGTGTGGGACGGTTCAGTTGGCACATTGACTATATATATCATCTATATCTTAACAGCCTTCGTGGTCTTGTGGTTTGAGCGCCCCGCTCACAATCCGGAGGCTCCCGGTTCGATTCCCGGTGGGGACAATATCTCACAAAAATCTCTTTGTGACTGTCCTCAGTTTGGTTAGGGCATTACAGGCTGAATCACCTGATTGCCCGAAAAGTAAGATGATTCCGTGCTTCGGAGGGCATGTTAAGCCGTCGGTGCCGGTTACTTTCTACGGATAGTAATCGTTACATGAGCCATGTCAGAGGCCTTTGGTAGCTCAATAACTCTGAAACCAAGATTGGTCAGGTTGACCATTCACTCGATGAAGCAGACTGGAACCGACAATTTAACGTACATTCCAAAGCACGGCATGAAAGCTATACTATAACTACAAGTGACAAACATTGATTAAGGTAACTAACGCAGTATACGAGTATTATGCCATACATATTTATCTGAGATTTACTTTTGACCAAAATCTCATCAAATTTTATTTTATTTCCACTCTCTGCGCCACATGAAATGCTGTGCACTGTACAACCACTGACACAGTGTAGGTAATATTAAATGGTAGATTGTCCGGCAGTTAACAATAAAATATTGTGTCTGATTATTACACCGATTGTCTGAATATTAGGGTTGCTACTAATTTTATTTGTTGCTAGCGGCCGGGTGAAAGGGGGTGGCCTTTTCACCCTTATAGGGGTTGGATTTAGCAAAATCTCTTCTTAGCACCTACATCTAATAAGGCACCCCTTTAGAAATTTGGTGTTCCTAACACTTATTGTTTCAGAGAATTTGTCATGTCAGTGGATTTCGTTTTGATATAATACCATCTGTTCCGCGCGTTGGTTCCACCCGCGACCCAATAGATGACGCTAGTGTGCACATCTTGTCGATCGCGGTTACGTTATTTTCCCAGATTTAGAGTCGCCCATACGTGTGGTAAAGCAGGTTATAATATCCTCTTGTAGTGTATGTACACCTTTATCATGTTACATCTATAAAACCCAGAGTATTATTTACAATAGATGAGTCTTATACCAGCATTCAGTTGTTTAAGTTCTCTCCTAAAATCCCCTCCTTACACTCTTTATCAGTTGAGATCGATGGATGATAGATTAACTGAAGTAATAGTATTAGCCTGTAAAGTCCCACTGCTGGGCAAAGGCCACTTATCTAAAAATATCAGTTCAGTAACAAGGAACTAACTGAAATAAACTTAAACTACCAACAACTGAATGTTTAACTTATAAGAGAGTCTTTAGAGTCTAAAGAAAATGTCCGGACAGCTTTTGTTAAACTGACTAATACAGACTGCCTACGTCGGACAAGTCAGTGTGAAGACAAGACGGTAAGTTTGAAGTAGCTCTACAAACATCGGGATATACAAAACTCATCTCTTTTAAAGTCGGCTATACCCACAACCCTGAATACATGAAGTCATAATAAACGCAATGTCCGATATCCCGATATTAATAAATGCTGAACAAAACTCGGAAAACAACATTTCAAATAGAAATACCAGCTTTTATTTATAAAAGTACTAGTCTCTCAGTGTTACCTGCTTTGCATTCGTTCCCGTGGGAATTTTGGGATAAAACCTAGATAATTATTTTATACCTGGGGAAATTCACTCACTCACGGTTAATTAGACCCAAAATAAGCTCTAAGCTTGTGTTATGGAATCTCACTCACTGATTCTGCTACATGGCCATACACAAATACTTTGATATGAATATATAATTGACACCCAGACGTCGTCGCCAACAACTATGTCTTCATAATATTATTACTCCGTTGAATCGAGCCCGCAACCCCCGACACAGTAAGCGCTCTCACTGCCACTGTGCCAACGGGCTTGTTAATTAATCCTAACTCTAAACACCTAGCTAATCTCCATCTACATACTATAATCCGATTTCAAAAAACTTTTTTGTACAACGTCTTCAGTCATATTCTTGCTTATTATTATAAGCTACTTTTCATCCCAAAATTTCCACTGCTTCCACTGCTTATTCTTCTTAAGCTTTACGGGTACAATGCGGGTATACCGCGGGGCACTGCCGTTTCTTCGAATATCCCACGGGTCCATTGCAGGTAAACCACGGGGCACTGATATGTCTTCCTAAACCATACAGATAAAATGCGGGTTAATCACGGGCCACTGTCAGTTCTTTAAACACACGGGTACAATGCGGCTACGGGTCACAGCTAGTTCTCCAACAAAACCTTTACCAATTTGTCGATTTCTCTAACCTTCTCGAAGTCGGGAACACTCACCGAACAACAAAGTATCCAAAAGAACCCACGCCGCTCGCATTCCGATGGGCCCTCGTTACTACTCATTACTACCTTCATTTTGTTTGTTTTAACCGACTTGTAGAACAAAAAGGTTTGAATTATGACTGACTAGCCGCGCCCTGCGGTAGTACATATATTGTTCTCGTTCCCGCGGGAATTTCGGTATAAGTGGTTGCCGTATGTTCATAATGTAAAGTTTCGTCAAAATCCGTCAAGTAGTTTTTGCGTGAAAGAGTAACAAACATGCATACATCCTTGAAAACTTTCGCATTTAACATATTAGTAGGCTTAAGTTAGACTGTCGGAACTATCTATATAATGTGCTCAGCCTCATACTAATAGTAATACCTCGGGGTATCTCCAAGTAATACCTCTGTAGTCCTTAAATCTCTTGAGCCTCTCAGTATTATAGTGACGTCTTGGCCCCACGGCTCCTACTCAAAATGGCTACCGAGAAACCACAACCAAATCCTTATAGTTTAATTAATTAAATTACCTTTGAATGCGAATTTAGAATCGGTTGTCGCGTACTGATATCTTCAGTGTGAGAGGCTTTTGCCCAGCAGTGGGACATTATAGGCTATTACTTTACTTTACCTTTAGGAGTTTGGAGTGAGCGAGTTTAGTATCTGTGACGTGTTTGTTTGACATGTGTGCTTATAAACTATTACCTTCCCGTTGAATGTGACTATCCATTATAAAAATAATTATTAAAATCGATATATCCTATATGTACAACCTTATTACTGTAAAGTTTCATCCGAATCCCTTCTGTAGTTTTTGCGTGAAAGAGTAACAAACATACTTCCATACATTCATCCTCACAAACTTTCGCATTTATAATATTAGTAGAATTAATACCGACCAATGTTGTGTTGATTCCTAGATTATTATTGTTGAAAACAATAATTTAATAACAATATTTTGTCATGTTTGAAATGTCAAATGTTTATTATATTATGTTTAAACGGGTTACTGTTAACAATTCCTCACACGTTTCGGTCACGTCCGGTGACCTTCATCAGGAGGTCTGGATGATCAACCTGGCCAATCCTGGTGTCAGAGTTATTGAGCCGCCAAAGGCCTCTGACATGGCTCATGTAACGACTACTATGGTGATGTCAAACCCAAGCCATATTTGAAAAGTAGGTAACATGTTTTCGCTCGACCCGTGAATTGAGCCCGGAACCTCAGTCTTGGCAGGCGAGTGCACATGCCACTAGATCTACGAAGCGACTATTTAATTAAATGAACTCTTTAAAAAATTGCCATCCGCCATCACCGTTGCTTGTAAAACGTGATATCTTTATATTTACACAGAAACCAATACTAAAATCCAATATGTTGGACTCCACTCATAAACGCTGTGAACACGCTCGCTTCGGGTCGTTTTTACGAGCGTACCCGACTCGCCGTCATGTCAATCGGGCACATCATAGAAAGCTCATAAACTCACAACTGACCCACTTATTTTGAATATTAAACACTTTATTAAAACGAAGGCAGTGTAATCTATATAATAGCAATCTTATATGAAGATGTTTTCCTGCAAACAAAATGCCTTGATGCGATCTCGATAAATCTGGGAAAAACGTAAGCGCGACATACAAGTGTCTTTTTAGACTTTCTCAAATCGGTGTCATGATTCCTAATAGAGATCGTCGTATCTCATAGTGTCAGAGGTACAAAGTCTAACAGACAAAAATCTGGGAGAGAAAGAACAGTGTTTTAGATGTTTTGTGCTCTGTGCGTTAGTAATGACGAACATAACAAATGGTATATTTGTATACAATACAATTTGGGTATAAAATATTATAAATTCAAAAATGTTACCGCAATAAAAATATTCGTAATAAAATAAAAAACCAATCTGATAACCACATCATAAAATCTTTCTATAATTTAGAAAAACAATATTTCATAAATACCCCGGTAAATTTAGACATTCGAGTTTGCATAAAGTCCCAACAAGCTGAAAATCAGGAAAATTGTTCGAAACATAATTATAAACAATGTGTAAAAGTTCCCCATCATTCCCGTGTATGGAATTTTTTTTATTCAAGGTCAAATGTCAAAAAAGAGTGTTTTTCGCGAATATCTGAAAAACGGTGCAATGTAGCAAAAAAAAGTGTATGATGAAATGAAAGCTTATAAAATTCTCTATAACTTTAATTCTATCCACTTTTTCCATATTCCAAACCGTTATTGAACTACACGCTCCAGAAATGTCAAAATTAAGGACCTCGGGCAGGTAACTATGGAGCCTGCCCCAATGCTCAACAGTGACATGACCCATGTCATTTGAAAGGTCTTGAAGAGTTGTACAAGTTACTCCTAGACAGTTATATCGAATTCGATGGCCAACTCGGTGTTTTCGACCACCGAAGAATTACCACTGGAGGTGCTGTGGAGCCTGGACGGAATGCTCAACAGTGACATGACTTACGCATTTGAAAGCTCTTACAAGTCACTTTTTGATAGTTATGTCGAAATCGACGCCAAACTCGGTGTTTTCGACCACCGAAGAAAAAACACTAGGTGTATGTGCAATAATGTGCAGTTGACCCTGATCGTATTGCTCAACAGTGACATGACTAATGTCATTTGAAAGCTCTTACAAGTCACTCCTTGACAGTTATATCGAAATCGACGACCAACTCGGTGTTTTCGACCACCGAAGTATCGACACTGATCGTATTGCTCAACAGTGACATGACACATATCATTTGAAAGCTCATAAAGAGTTTTATAAGTCACTCTTTGATAGTTATATCGAAATCGCCGTCCAACTTAGTGTTTTCGACCACCGAAGAATGGAGTTGGGCTATGCCATACCGAAGTATCGACGCTGATCCTAATGCTCAAAAGTGACATGACCTATGTCATTTGAAAGCTCTTGAAGAGTTGTACAAGTCACTCTTTGACACTTATATCGAAATCGACCGCCAACGCGGTGTTTTCGACCATCGAAATATCGACACTGGGTGTATGTGCAGTTGACCCTGATGGTATTGCTCAACAGTGACATAACTTATGTCATTTGAAAGCCCTTGAAGAGATATCCAAGTCACTCCTTGACATTTATATCGAAATCGACGGCTAACTCGGTGTTTTTTAACCAAAAATAAAAAAATATATGTACACATTAGTTAATAAAGGACCTTGAGAAAATTCCATTCTTCGGTGGTCGAAAACACCAAGTTGGCGGTCGATTTCGATAGACATGTCAAGGAGTGACTTGGACATCTCTTCAAGGGCTTTCAAATGACATAAGTTATGTCACTGTTGAGCAATACCATCAGGGTCAACTGCACATACACCCAGTGTCGATATTTCGATGGTCGAAAACACCGCGTTGGCGGTCGATTTCGATATAAGTGTCAAAGAGTGACTTGTACAACTCTTCAAGAGCTTTCAAATGACATAGGTCATGTCACTTTTGAGCATTAGGATCAGCGTCAATACTTCGGTATGGCATAGCCCAACTCCATTCTTCGGTGGTCGAAAACACTAAGTTGGACGGCGATTTCGATATAACTATCAAAGAGTGACTTATAAAACTCTTTATGAGCTTTCAAATGATATGTGTCATGTCACTGTTGAGCAATACGATCAGTGTCGATACTTCGGTGGTCGAAAACACCGAGTTGGTCGTCGATTTCGATATAACTGTCAAGGAGTGACTTGTAAGAGCTTTCAAATGACATTAGTCATGTCACTGTTGAGCAATACGATCAGGGTCAACTGCACATTATTGCACATACACCTAGTGTTTTTTCTTCGGTGGTCGAAAACACCGAGTTTGGCGTCGATTTCGACATAACTATCAAAAAGTGACTTGTAAGAGCTTTCAAATGCGTAAGTCATGTCACTGTTGAGCATTCCGTCCAGGCTCCACAGCACCTCCAGTGGTAATTCTTCGGTGGTCGAAAACACCGAGTTGGCCATCGAATTCGATATAACTGTCTAGGAGTAACTTGTACAACTCTTCAAGACCTTTCAAATGACATGGGTCATGTCACTGTTGAGCATTGGGGCAGGCTCCATAGTTACCTGCCCGAGGTCCTTAATTTTGACATTTCTGGAGCGTGTAGTTCAATAACGGTTTGGAATATGGAAAAAGTGGATAGAATTAAAGTTATAGAGAATTTTATAAGCTTTCATTTCATCATACACTTTTTTTTGCTACATTGCACCGTTTTTCAGATATTCGCGAAAAACACTCTTTTTTGACATTTGACCTTGAATAAAAAAAATTCCATACACGGGAATGATGGGGAACTTTTACACATTGTTTATAATTATGTTTCGAACAATTTTCCTGATTTTCAGCTTGTTGGGACTTTATGCAAACTCACCCTCATTTTTTGGTTTAATTTGACCGGATTAAAAACAAATAACACTCGATATTCAGTACACATGTACAATATTTAAAACCGTTTACCTGAACATACAAACAAATTGACATTATGTTAGTAAAATCACTTGTTTTGTTATACATTATGCAAACCATTCATATAACCAGAAGCAAAGGAATACAACCTGAAGAGGTCTCAGTCGAACATCGTCAAGACAAAAATACAACTGAGGAAGATTTAATAAAGGATTTGAAGCAAAAAATAACAGAAATGCAAGAAGAAATTAATCAACTGGAATCTGGTGAGGCTCTGGAGGAACAAATGAAAGCAGCAAACGATGACATACAGACGGTAAAACTACATTACGAGAATAAAACAGATTCAACAAATATAATCAAAAACAATGAAAACTCAACACATGAAAAAACTCTCACAAAACTCTTAGAAACCTTGATATATAACAATGATAGCATTGAAATCACTAAACCAAGGGAAGAAAATAAATATGAACAAGGAATAGCACAATCAGGAAGAAAATCGATTCACAAAAAGCGAATCGAAAACGTAAAATCGATATTGAACCAGATGATAATATCGATGAGCGAGGGCCGACAAAAAAAACCGGATAAGGGTGATTCGATTCTTGATTTAGAGAATTTAGAAACCATGATTATGAAGGAGAGAATTGACCATTATCTGAAGTTGAAGAAAGAACAGAAGCAGAAAGAGAAGAAAACCTCTTTGAGAACAAATGAACATCAAGAAGAATGTCCTCGCTTGGGGTTAGGGAAGAGTAAGAACAAACAGAAAGGCTTGCCGAAGTCAAACCGGCCGAAGTACCCTTGCTGCAGGAAATGCTGTAAGAACTCTTACATGGGATGCTTGTAGGATGTGAAGACTAGTTGACATTAGCTAGTTATCCACCAGAGGCAGCCTCGGGTCTCGGGCTGCCTCACCCCGAGGCCGCCCAAGTGGAACACTGCCTCGCACTGAGGTCCGCTGACACGATGTATATTCGGTACTTATTGTAAGCTGTGGTCCTCAAGGCGAGGCAGCTCGACCCGTTGCTGTCACTAGTGGATAGTCAGACATAAAAATAGATTTTACGAGTAAGCCAGCAAATTCTACAGGGAAAAGTTGATATTTGACGCGATGCATCTTTTATGGATGCAATCAAAAATTTCGATCATTTGTACGTTTACCAAGTTTTGATTAAATTATTAAAATACTTAACTATTTTTTGTTTTTAACCGATTTCGAAAAGGAGGAGGAGGATAACTTCTTTGTTTATGAACCAATTTTGATGATTTTTTTTTTTGTATGGAAGAAGATATTCCCAGGTTGGTTCCATGGTAAGGAAACCAGGGTCTGATGATGGGGTCCCAGTGAAATCGAGGGGATCTCTTACAAAAATTAGGGGCAACTAGTGCGTCTGTAAATTTTTCCATGAAATATTTTGTAGCACTGCTTTTGTAGTCAATCTGATGATGGAACCGTCTGATGCAGGTGATAAGTAATAAAAAACTTTTCCAGAAAAAATATAATCGCCTTCAAAATCTAGGCACTAAAAAGATGGAAAGAGGCAGGCGGTTAGATTTTTTCGAAAATATTTTTTTTATTATTAATCCCCTGCATCGACTTTAGTTTTGACAGTTTTATACTATTTATCGGTCTATGAAGGAAGGACCAGTTCTAACAGACAGTTCCGTTCGTCACAGAGTTTTGTATTTTTTGGCTGACTACATAATTGTTGACAACTGTTGTTAGACTGACTTCAGACAATTATGACTGCGTAGAACAATTAGTCAGTCTAGAGACAGTCTCACCATGTCAAAATTTCCGAAACATTGCACGCAAAAATAGGTGGATTGTCGACCTTTAAAACATATAGGTTTACTCGTAAAAATATCGATAAATTTCGAAATGCCAAACAGGTATTGCAATAAAATCGGATGTGTGATTGAATAAAAAGCGACTGTAATCTCAACTGCATAACTTCAATGTTCACAACTAACCTATTTCTCATAAATAAATGAAACTAAATTCTGCGTTCGAAATTAGGATTTAAAAATAGTTAAAGATAGAGATTCATTAAAATAACTTGTAAAATTTATAATAAAACACAAAACTTGACCTTAACCTAAACCTTGACTTTTGAAAAAACATTTTTGACTGAACAATGTTAATAAAACCTTTCCTTTTAACATACGTTATAAACATTTATATAATTAAAAAAAACGCAGTAAAAAGCCAAGACTACTCAGCTGATCTTGGTGACCCGGGAAACGTATTCGATGAAGATTTCATAAACGATATGAAAGACAAAATTACAGAACTAGAAACAGAGATATCAGAGCTTAAATCAGCTAATAAATTATTGAAGAAAAGAATCAAAGCAGCTGGCGACAATTTTTCAAATTTGAGACGTAACGATCCGGCGAAACTGGATGACTTTTTAATGCAATCAGCTAGAAGAATATTTGAAAAGGAATTCAAAAGAGATCCCGATGCTAATGCAACGAGTGTTGAAGTAGCCGACGTAAGTGTAGATGGCGGAGAACTTATGTCAAGTGAAAAAGACGACTTGCTGACAACAGCAATAAGAGCAGTCATCAGAGAAAGGATTCAGAGACGTAAAGCTTCTCAGAGAAGGTCACTCGATGGCAACGACATGATCACCCAGACTCTAGGACGAACTGTTTCATAGAGTATATATATTTTATGGTACGGACGTCCTTGATCCATACTAGAATAGGTAACCTCCCTTCATCAGGAGCAGGTGGCAACTGAAAACCAGCGCCTTGCGGGATCCGTTCCGTACAGCAACAGCTGAGTTGCAGCCTTTTGCCTGTTATATCTCTTTGTGTATTAAGTAAATAATCTATACATATAAAAATGAAACCCGTTTTCCTTGGTCAATGCATCCGGCGTGAATGGCTGGACCGATTTCCACGGTTTTGCATTCGTTGGAAAGGTCTCGGGCTCCGTGAGGTTTATAGGGAATAAAAATCTCAAAATTCCCACGGGAACGGGGGCGCTGCGGGTGAAACCGCAGGGCACAGCTAGTCTTCAATAAATTTATTTTATTCTTATTTTATCTAGCTGTGCCCAGCCGTGCACCCGTCCCGTGTTAATTTCAGGCTCTTATTACAGGATAAATATACAATGTACTAGCCACGCCCCGCGGTTTCATCCGCGTTGTACCCGTTCCCGCGGGAATGTCGCGATAAAAAGCCTATGTCTTTTCTCAGGCTCTGGTCTAAATGTGTACCAAATTTCATTCAAATCGGTTCAATAGTTTTGGTGTGAAAGCGTAACAGACAGACAGAGTTACTTTCGCATTTATAATACATATTAGTTAGGATATATATACCTTTATCTATACTAATATTATACAGCTGAAGAGTTTGTTTTGTTTGCTTGTTTGTTTGTTTGTTTGTTTGTTTAAACGCGCTAATCTCAGAAACTACTGAACCGATTTGAAAAATTCTTTTTGTAATGGATAGCCACATTCAACGGGAAGGTTATAGGCTACTTTTCATTCCGAAATTCCCACGGGAACGGGAACAACGCGGGTAATACCGCGGGGCGCTGCTAGTATAGATATATACCTGTAGTTGCAAAGAGTACAGAAACGCGTCTTTGTGTGTGCAACTATCAGTACCGTCGACAAGATAATCCTACTAATATTATAAATGCGAAAGTTTGTGAGGATGTATTGATATACGTTTGGTAATCTTTCGCGAAAACACTACTGGACGGATTTGGATGAAACTTTACAGTAATATAGGTTATACATCAGAATAACATGTGGGATACTTTTTATCCTGAAATTCCCGCAGGAACGGGTACAATGCGGGGCGCGGCTAGTTTATATTCATTGGACAAACTACACTGCGAATAGCCATCGAATAAATTTATCCATTTACCCAAATAAAGATACATAGATACATGATGATACATAAGATGGTAGAATATGACATATTTCAGAAGGCACGTTAAATTGTCGGTCCCGGTCACTTCAACTGAGAGGAGGTCTATAACTCCGACAACAGAGTTGATCTTAATTCATACTCGAAATTACTTTTGGTATGAAAAGGAAATAAAAAATATTTCCAAAAATTCTGTCACATTTCACATCCAAATAAAAGCATAATTTAAGAATTGAACATTATAATAATATTGTAATACACTAAAAGCGACGCCTCGCAACTTTGTATATTTATGTTGCCGTCAATACTCGCTGTTTGGCCGAAACACAACTTTACCGGTAAAACAGTTTACTGTAGTTTGTACCAGTTTCTGTTTACTGTGTGATTCATTTACATGATTCGTTGAATTAACAACAACTTTATTTTTATTTCTAGTTTATTTTTCAGTTACATGTTTTAGTTTTGTAGTTTGTTTTGGACAAAATATTAGTGATTTTAAATCAGATGTACAGCGTTCTCACTTGAACAGGCAATGGGAGTCAATCCGCGGGGCATCGCTAGTAATTCATAAAATTCCTTTTACATCTATACGAATATAAAAAAGCTGAAGAGTTTTTTTGTTGTTATTTTGAATGCGCTAATCTCAGAAACTACCAACCCTTTTTTAATAATTATTAATTAACTAGCAGCGCCCCGCGGTTTTACCCGCGTTGTACCCGTTCCCGTAGGAATTTCGGGATGAAAAATAGCCTATAACCTTCCCGTTGAATGTGGCTATCTATTACAAAAAGAATTATTCAAATCGGTTCAGTAGTTTCTGAGATTAGCGCGTTTAAACAAACAAACAAACAAACAAACAAACAAACAAAACAAACTCTTCAGCTTTATAATATTAGTATAGATTACATTAATATTTTTTTGTAATGGACAGCCACATTTAACGGGAAGGTTATAGGCTATTCTTGATCCCGAAATTAACACAGCAACGGACTGAGCAGGGGTAAAACCGCGGGGCACTAGGTGATAATTATATTCATCATATAATAATTATTCCTACGTTTAGAATACTAAGTGAAAACGCAGCTCGAAGTATCTTCACAAGCGCCCAAATTCGTACATGAACAGCAACACGCACAGTACATAATGTATTAAATAAAGTGTGTATGGAGTGACGTCACAATGCGACCCGCGACAGACTCCGTAACAGGAGTGAATCATTCCTCTTTAATATCCTAAAAGGTGAAGCGAGACATACTGGCGAAAAGAATTCATAACAGAGACAAAATAATTACAAATAAAAACTTGAGCGGTGTCAAGGGACACCCGGATGGAACGAAGTTTATTTATTATCAACAAAAATAATCGTCGCGACACCACAATGTTCAGTTCAATGCGAAATAGAAAGACGAAACGAAAATATCTATATAGCTTGCTTTCTATAAGAGAGAGAGAGAGACAGACTGAGAAACATGCGCGGCCATGTTTCTCTGTCTGTCTCTTTCTGGCGTGCGCAAGTTTCTCTGTCTGTCTCTCTCGCGCATGTTTCTCTGTCTGTCTCTCTCTGGCGTGCGCAAGTTTCTCTGTCTGTCTCTTTCTGACCTAAAAAATGTCGTTACCATTTTCCGTCTAGCCCCCTTTCGCCTTTCTATAAGGAACTTCGTTCCAAAAGTTTTGACGAAAAAAGTTTTAAGGTCTGTTCTCGGTTAACTAACGCCTCAGTGGTCTAGTGGTATGTCCACTCGCCTGCCAAAACTGAGTTCCCGGGTTCAATTCCCAGGTCGAGCGAAAACATGTTTCTTACTTTTCAAACATGGATCGAATTTGAGATCACAGGTATACGTGGTGATTACGCCTTATCCTCCTCTCTTACTGATATCTTCAGTGAGATAAGAGGCCTTTGCCCAGTAGTGGGACATTATAGACTAATACTCGTATTAATGTTGGTTATTTTCAGTATTAAGCTTCCTGCGTGTTATATTACCTGCTAGCCGCGCCCAACGTTGTTACCCGCATTGTAGCCGTTCCCGTTTCGGGATAAAATATATCCCATGTGTTATTCTGATATATAACCTATATTACTGTAAAGTTTCATCCAAATCCGTCCTGTAGTTTTTTTGTGAAAGAGTAACATATACATACATTTTTCCGTGCTTCGGAGGGCACGTTAAGCCGTCGGTCCCGGTTACTTTCTACGGATAGTAGTCGTTACATGAGCCATGTCAGAGGCCTTTGGCGGCTCAATAACTCTGACACCAGGATTGGTCAAGTTGACCATCCACTCGATAAGAAGAAGAAGATACATACATCTTCACAAACTTTCGCATTTTAATATTAGTAGGATTTGTTTCTTGTTTTTCACAAGGTATTAGATAAGTTAGTGCATGTAGGTTAGTGGTCACTGGCCAGCCCTGGTGATGGGGTTGAAACAAACGGAACCGACAAATTAACGTACCCTCTGAAGCATAGAAGCGTTCAGATATAAATGCCACTATCAGCTAACTAACCAATCGCAATGAGAAATCATCGCTTACTCAAACCACGGCTCGACTACTTTTCACCACCGTGTGTCCTCGGGCCCGACAGACTGCCCAATCAAATATTTATATAGATGTAATTCATTTAATTGCCGTCCGAGACTTTACACAATCCGCACTTCACCGCCGGATATCACACAAGAATCGGATATTGTAATGAAAAGTAAAGTTAAGTATAAACCTGTAATTTCACTCCTGGGCAAAGGCCTCTCATCTCACTGAAGATATCAGTACAGTGAGGAGGATTAGGGTGTAATCACGCTTGCCTAATTGTAATGAAATGTAATGAAATAATTTATCGCATTAATGTAGTTACTTCATAACGTCAAAAAACTCTATGACAGTTGTCATTGATGTTTTAACCGACTTAATACGTCATTGACGTTTAAACAGAAGGAGGTTCTCAGTTGATTGGTCATTGGTTAACAGCCTCCTTGGTCTTGTGGTTTGAGCGCCCGGCTCACGACCCGGAGGTTCCGAGTTCCGATTCCCGGTGGGGATATCTCACAAAAAACTCTTTGGAGACTTTCCTTAGTTTGGTTAGGGCATTGCTGGCTGAATCACCTGATTGCTCGGAAAGTAAGATGATTCCGTGCTTCGGAGGGCACGTTAAGCCGTCGGTCCCGGTTACTCTCTACGGATAGTAGTCGTTACTTGAGCCATGTCAGAAGCCTTTGGCGGCTCAATAACTCTGACACCAGGATTGGTCAGGTTGACCATCCACTCGATGAAGAAGAAGAGAAGGAGTTGAATCAAAAATATCACTGTATCAAAATGTCTTAAAAAAATATTAATTTAAAAAATACTTTCTTATTTGAAAGGGCGTCATCATTGTGATTGCTCGATTGAATTCGATTAAGACCGTGTTGGAAGCCTTTAGGCGGTCTAAAGTCTTCGACATCGCGGTCAATTTCTAATTCCTAGCCCACTATTTTCACAAATGTTTCTCAATTTACTCGACCGTATGTATTATAATATGAGTATGTGACAGATTTGAAATATAAATAATTTGAGTAAAACATCGTGTTCACTCAATGAACGAATGAATGAATGAATGGTTTTGTTTCAGATTACGTTACATTCTGAAATATTCATACGTTTTGTTTTAGGAAACATTCGTTGTGATGTTTCAAAATGGTGGCTTGGATTAAGGGTGTTATGCCTGTTAGAGCTATGATATGCTACTTTTTATATGATTGATGGATGTTCAACAAAACATAGCACGACAAAGTAGCAACATTGCTTAGTTGCGGTGGAAAGATATGTTAAGTATATACTTTCTCCGAGGTGTCTTGAACGAATTTACAAGCTCATTGTAAAGACGTGCAAATTTTACATTAGTGACGTGATTCGTCCAAGACTGTCAAGTTCAAAACAAGTTCTATTGAACTCGCTGAATCTAAGCACACCACTTTACCAATACTACGACTCCTGCAACGTGTAGCTCGACCCCTACTTGGATGGGTGGCCAATAGTGGCATTTCTATCTGAGCGCTACCGTGCTTCGGAGGGCACGTTAAGCAGTCGGTCCCGGTTGTTGCAATCGTTAGACCATGTCGGTGGCCTTTAGGCGGTCTAAAAACTCCGACACCAGGGTTGGCCACTAGCCTACTCGAACTTACTTACTTACTATTCGTAATCTGTGGCTCGTATACTCGTGTACTACATCATCATAAATTTAAGAGCAAGGCTCTTGTCGGTGAGTCCGATGCAGACTTCTCCATCTGTTCCTATTCAGTGCAAGTTCCTTCACATCTCTATAAGACATGACAGACACTTTTTCTTTAATCTGACTCATGTAACTGATTCTAGGCTTTCCCCTACCTCGCTTTCCTTCAACTTTACCTTCCATGATATTATTTGTGATATTATCGTGTACTACAGACAATCAAAAATATGAGCAACAAAAATATCACCATTTTACCATCCGACTATATTTTTCAAAATAAACCGAGACGCAAACAAGTACTAAGTACTTCAATAGTGAAGGATGTTATCAGTGCCAGCCATCTCTCCGAGACCGCGAGTCTCCAAGTTTCAAGTTTAGAGATCGCTATCAGCTCCCTGGAGCGTCGTGGAGGCACGGGAAGGAATCGGAGGTGTATGGTGGGAATTACTTAATTTTGTAATTGTAGGTTTTCAGATGGAAAATACTTTTTTAAGGATTACTTTTAGCACTGACCCGTTACTAGTAACGCTATAACAGTCTTATTGATTGCTTTCCTAGTATATATTTCTATTATACTAAACTTAAGAAAGATAAAAAACGAATCGAATACCTATGTAATTAATAAAGTATAATAAATAATAAGTAAAACTAATAATAAATAACTAATATAATATAATAAAGCTGTAGAACTTTATTTGTTGTTTGATGTGTTTATTTCTGAAATTACCAATTCGATTTGAATAAATATTTCTGTATTACATAGTCACATTCAACGGGCAGTTATAGGCAGTTTTTTATCCCGAAATTCCCACGCGCTTAATGGATTGCTTACCTACATATGTACTACATATTTCAATCACACTAAACTTCAATAAAATTAACAATATCGAGTATAATCAAATCCCCGAACATACCGTGGACTGCGCCGACCGCAAGGCGAACAGGCCTGTTCAACGCGGACTCTGTTCATAATCCGAGCGCCGACCGCAGCGCGCCTCCTCCTCTCATTCACTCGACAGAATTCACTAATTGCTAATTTGTTCGATTCAGGCGATCTCGGATTTGACACAGTGGAATTGGACCAGTTATAGAACGATATGATTTTTGCACTGTTTTAAATCACACGCCTTAGAGGTCTAGTGGTGTGTGCACTCGCCTGCCAAGATTGAGGTCCCGGGTTCAACTCCCGGGTCGAGCGAAAACATGTTTCCACACTTTTCAAACATGGCTCGGGTTTGAGATCACCAACCCGCATTAGGCAAGCGAGGTGATTACGCCTAATCCTACTCACTGTACTGATATCTTCAGTGAGATGACAGGTCTTTGCCCAGCAGTGGGACATTACAGGCTAATACTTTTTTTGTGAACGCTTACAACAATGTTTCACTGGATTTCTCATTACAAATTTTAAAATATACTACAAGAAAAATGAAAAATACCGCTTAACCTTTTTTTACCAATCATAATTATTACAACCATATTTTGAGAGTTACGATGCCACTCTCGGACACACACACACATATCGACATCTAATTATAACACCCTCTCTTGCGTTTAATGCAGATGTTTCCACATTTAGTAGTTTACCTACTGCAATAAGTTCCACTGTGTCCTCTCCAGTGGTCCGCTATAATACAGTAACCGCGCATTCCATCGCATTGTCTCTGCAGTGGAACACAAACCGATATTTAGACTATGATTAGTTATTGGAATAGTTCCCTTATGTGTTCGGTTAATCAGAAATCATAATCATAAGCCTCGCCCCGCGGTGGTACCCGCGTTGTACCTATCCCGTGGGAATTTCGGGATAAAATGTATACCATGATATTCTGATGTATCTATACTAATATTATAAAGAGGTAAAATATGTAAGTTTGTTTTTGTATGTTTGAGTTGATCTCGGGAAATAAGCAGCCCGATTTGAATAATTCTTTTTGTAATAGATAGCCACATTCAACGGGATGGTCGTAAGCGGTTTTTCATTCCGAAATCCCTTCTTTTGTTAGCAAGGTTTTCAATGGGAGTTTTTTGAGATTTGGTTGAATAAAAATATTAGCCTGGGGTTATTATATACTTTTAAAATGTTTGTTTTTATTTCTTTGTTTTACGGTTACAAGGCAGGTAAGATCGCAGGACATGACTACTAATTATATAACCATATATTTCACAGTATTCGCCATAATTTACAAGCAACTTTTAATTGTAGGAAGTAATACGAATACGTACAGACCGACACACATTCGTAATGTGTAGTTAGATTATAGTTACGATAGTTAGTGAAATACGACTGATGATCCGCCCCTACTTGACACGCTACAAGGGTGGTTTAGTCCAGAGGGTGTTTTAGTTTAGGGGGTGTTTTAGTCTAGATATTATATATGTTCATGATGCATTGAAATCTATTTACATGTATGTATTTAACCTACTTTATTGTACGTCTGTTCAAAATATTTGGACAAGCCTGTTGACATAGTGGTTTCAAATTCAACGTTCAATTCAACGGAGTTAACAATATGTACAGACATAGTTGTTGACGATGCCTGGGTGTTAATTATATATTCCTATATAGTATTTGTGTATGTATATGTAGTAGTATCAGTTTGGTTAGGGCATTGCAGGCTGAATCACCTGATTGCTCGAAAAGTAAGATGATTCCGTGCTTCGGAGGGCACGTGAAACCGTCTGTCCCGGTTACTTTCTACGGATAGTAGTCGTTACATGAGTCATGTCAGAGGCCTTTAGCGGCTCAATCAAGTCATTATAATTTACCATCTCCTCTCCTTCAATCTTTAACCTTACATGACTATAGCTTCCAAAGAGTCAATAGTACATCAACGTAACACGTAATCTAGACACACACACACATACATACACACTAGACTTTGACAACCCGAAAGGCAAACTTAATTCAATTCCCGCCACAGATTAGGGAACACTAACTATTCACTGTAGTTCCTCTTATTTACCAAATAAGATGCTGCGCCCATCATAGACCAGACTGCCTTTAGACAGCTTTGTTAGACGAGAACAAAATTGTCTTGGTAGTTCGAAGTTGGTAACTCATAACTAAGTAGGTACGTAAGTTCGTGTAGGTGAGTGCCAACCTTGGTGTCGTAGTTTTTATAGTCTTCCGACGTGATCTGTCAATGAAATAAACGGGCTCCTGATCAGATAGTCTAAGTAGCAAAACGTCCAACAAAGTAAACCGGGACCGATAATTTAGCGTGCCCTCTGAAGAACGTTTAATTATATGTGCAAATTATTTAGTCTAGCAAACAAAAATCAGTATCAAACATAACGTCGCCTCTGTAGGGTGTGTTATTTTAAACGGTTGGTTATCGTAACATACGATCGTTAAAAAGATTTAATTTAACGCCGTTTAATTTTAACGTCTGTTAAATACAAATCTTTGTTTCGTAACTTAAATGACAGTCTGTTAAAGGTATTCACGCGGCCAGTAGAACGCCACGAATTCATTTACTTACACCCGTCGAGACTTTTTGAGTTAACGTTTACTCGTACGTAAGCGTAAACTGTAGCATCCTGTCGTTTATATGTTTTCATCTATTCTTTTTCTTCTATACTAATATTATAATTTTTTTAAGTTTGTTTGTCTGTATGATCGAGATAATCTCAGGAATTATCAGTCCGATTTGTATAATTCTTTTTGTAATAGATAGCCACATTCAACGGGAAGGTTATAGGCTATTTTTCATCCTGAAATTCCCACGGGGACGGGTACAACGCGGGTAAAACCGCGGGGCGCTGCTATTAGTCTATATAGAGTCTTGACTATAGTGTGCTCCGGCTGTAAGTAGCTATAATATAAATACACCGCGTTGCCTGTTTGTTAAGACACGCCCGTTTCATGTTTCAGTTAGTGACGTCACTGTATTGTACACTTGAGAGACTTTTGTTACGCAATCAAGGAGTCAGTTGTATTCAGGGATGCGTAATGTGGTTAAGGGTATAAATAAATATGAATATACTATATGTGTTACCCGCGTTGTATCGGTTCCCGCCGGAATTTTGGGATAAAATGTATCCCATGTGTTATTTTGATGTAAAACCTATATTACTGTTAAGTTTCATCCAAATCTGTTCTGTAGTTTTTACGTGAAAGAGAAACAAACATACATCCATCCTCACAAACTTTCGCATTTATAATATTAGGAGGAAGTAGGATAGTAGGATAGTAGGATAGTAGGATAGTAGGATAGTAGGATAGGATAGGATGTGGCCCGCGGTTTCACCCGATTTGAGATTATTTTCAAGGAGTATTTATAATTGAAACAGCGTTTACGGATACACTTCGCTTTTATTTTACATTTTTATCTTGACGTTTCGGCCCCTTTACAGGAACCGTGGTCACAGAAAGACTGAAACCAGTATTAATTTGTATAATACAAATAACCTTGGACCTTCTTGAATAGAGCTATTCAGCGAGTTAGCGAGTTAAATATAACTTTCTATAATTCACCGTCTTCACACATATGAGGCCATATGTTTACCCATTCGGAAAAAAATTGAAGTTCTTACAAAAATAAAAAATGACATTTTCGCTTTAAAGAGATATTCTTTAACTTGATTGAAGTATCAAGAAGATTCTAGAAAATATTTCCACAAAATGTTGCGAATTGTTTTTGGTTCTAACACTACATATTACACTTTATATGGGATATGTAAAGGCATAACATTTCAATTTCCATTCGGGCTTAACATAAACAACAGTAAATTCAACTATAGTCTGTTCAAAAAGACTACCTAGACGCGCCCCGCGGTGTTACCCGCGCTGTATCCGTTTCCGCGGGAATTTATAAATGTATCCCATTTGTGTTATTCTGATGTTCTGATCTATACTAATATTAAAAAGCTGAAGAGTTTGTTTTGTTTGTTTGTTTAAACGCGCTAATCTCAGAAACTACTGAACCGATTTGAATAATTCTTTCACTGTTAGATAGTCTATTTATCGAGGAAGGCTATAGGCTACATTTTATCCCGAAATTCCCACGGGAACGGGCACAACGCGGGTAAAACCGCGGGGCGCTGCTAGTGTATTATAAATGTGAAAGTTTGTGAGGATGTATCACTCATTAAATCTCTACTACGGAAGCGTTTGGCGACTCTGAGTACGGGCGATAATGATAGTGAAAATGTATGTCGTAGGAAACATGTTTTCACTCGACCCGTTCAATCTCCCACGGCTCTTTTTCCATACAAACTATAAAGAATACGTGTCTCTACATAATACACTAATAAACATTTATGAAGAAGGCGCGAAACTATTGAAAACCTCCACGAAATGGCGGCCGTAAAGTAAAATAATATGTAAATTGGATTATTATGTAAAATGATAATTATTAGAACGAGTGGTCAGTCGATTGTTTTATCCGAGTCTATTCAGGGATACTGATGTGCAGGGACGTACTTAAGGGAAGAGAGCGGGGGCGAATAATTAGATGTGGGGTAGTAAGTAACATTAAAGGGCTTTTGTTACATTTTTCTTTTGTATTTGACTTATGATAATACAATTAATTAAGTGTAGAAAATATCTAACTAAAATTACTTTGAATATATCTTGAAATGTTACATAGGTATTACTTTTTTGGCAACAGTTATACTTTCGGAGGCCTTTAGGCGGTCTAAAAACTCCGACACCAGGGTTGGCCCCTAACCTACTAATTTTAGTGAGCGAAAGATCTTCGCTCTGGGTGAGCTCTGGGTGAGCCTTATACCCTGCTCCAGTGATTTTCTCTCGCCCCTCCCTGTTCCCTAAGTCCGTCCCTGCGCTAGACGTATTGTTATCGTAGTTTTTATGTGCGCTTGCATTGTGACGAGGGTCGCGCGACAATAGGCCCGCGTTCTCTACAATACTGTTGCTATCTCGAACAAATACCCCGTTTTATGTTACTTCGCCCTCTTTTGTCCTCAATCCGGACCTGCTTTAAATAACTACGAGCTTTGGTCAGTGGGAAGGTGTTAGGATAGGGTAAAGGTATAGAAGGATTTATAGTAGTTAGGGTACTACGTTTTACATCCCCGATCAGTGATTCCTTCCCACGCACTTGCGTTAAAAACGCCAAATGCGTTGGTTGAGTCGGTTTTTGAAGAGATAAATAGTTGTTAATTTATGAAGTTAGTAATTTAACGAACGTTTGAGTATTTGGAGAAATTCACAGAAACACACCTATAATTTTTTCCCTGCGGACATACCCGCGTCTGTCTGTTACTTTCCCAGTAACTACGTAACTGATTGACATGAACATTTTAGAAATGTTTCATGGATTCATTGGCTTATTTCGTTTTTTCTACGACCTACCAGGTGTGTATTGAGTGTATTTAAATTTGGGAGGGGGAGGGGGGAAATAAACCCAATAATTTAAAATCTAATATATTTTTTTACAAATTCTCCCTTTTTGAAATCCCTGAATATTATACTAAGACTTTTACGCCAATAAGTCACTAAACCGATTTTGAAGAATTTTCAATCAAAATTTAAAAACTTAACAAAAAAGTTTCCTCGTTAAAATTTGGTGACGGTTGGTTACTTTTACACGTGAGAGAGACGGTGGAAATCACTTATTAACACATAAAGCACGTCTTATCCCGAAATTCCCACGGGAACATTCACATCTGGCACAAAATCCAAACCTCATTAAGAATCCTTTAATTCCTGATCATTCCCTGGATTAGACAATCAATTACGTCATAATATAATTACAAGTCTCAGGTGGTATCGCTGTGTTTGGTATACATCGCTTGTTATGTTTGCCAGTTGGCAGCGACCGTCAAACCGAGCCCGCAATGTAATGCAATTACTGTTAATTGATGTTGGGTGATGGATGAAAGAGTTACTTGGTAGAAAAAAATGTATTGATGGGTTATCTATATATACAGGGTGATTTCGGGGTCGTGATCCCAACCATTTTTTTCTGACTCAGTAAATAAATGATTGCGATGCTACCTGTATTTATTTTAATTTAAAAAAGATTTACGTATTTTTAATTAAAAATTACTATTGACTCAAAATGCGTGGTCACCCTACTTTTAATATTGCTTGACATAAGTTTTCTTGGGAAATAGTAGGGTGACCATGATCTCGAATTATCGCAGTTCTTTTTTGCTGACTAAAATAAGTCGCTGGTATACTGTTAGTCCTAACCTATCGTGATGCTTAGGAGAAAGTAAGTTAAATGCTTCTTTCTTGCTCCACGACCCCGTAATCACCCTGTATACTATAGCTGACCCGGCGAACTTCGTACCGCCATTTTCTATTTTTGTTATTGACAAATAATTTGCAATAAAATAATATTACGACTATAAAATGAGATGTAAGTATTGAGGTTTGTATACGAAGATCCGTGATCTATGACTGGATTACTCTATGACGGAGATGTTGTCATGTGAATATTGTCATATTGTTCTGGTGTACAATTATTACTTAATAAACTTTAGTGCTTAAAACGGGTGTATTTATTGATGCCCTAACAGGTTATGGGCCCAGTGGACTATATACAATTGATTTTGTGAGTTTTGTATCCAAAATAAACTAAAAAGTGCAGTGAACTGTTGCAAAGAAAAAATTGTCGACTCGCCCATTGCGGTGTGTGAGCAGTGTCACTTGAGTGCAGCGTGAAGTGGACTCGTCCAAGTAGAAAATACTTTTTCGTCCGTATTTTGAGATAACTTTATCATGGCTGCTATCAAAATTGAACCATTAAGTGCCAACAACTACGATACATGGAAAATACATATGAGGGCCATTTTAAAAAAAAATGATTTGTGGGAGTTTGTATCGGGTGCTGTGCCACGACCGGCGCGTACCGACCCTAAATATTCAGGATGGGTGAAAATGGACGGAAAGGCGGAATCAGATATACTGTTAGCCGTCAGTCCTAGTGAGCTCGCAGCATTAGATGGTTTGGATACCTCACAACAGATTTGGGATAAATTGAAATCAATGTATGAATCCAGCGGACCAGCGCGTAAAGCATCATTGTTGAAGAGACTTGTACTGACGCGCATGAGTGAAGAAGATGATCTCCGAAAGCATATCGCAGATTTCTTTGATGCAGTGAAGAAACTGAAAGAAATCGGTTTAGTGGTGATTGACGAACTATTAGCAATTTTATTGCTATATAGCCTTCCAGATTCTTTTACAATGTTCCGTACTGCAATGGAATCACGAGATGATTTACCTTCGACAGACATACTCAAGGTAAAGATCCTCGAAGACTATGAAGGCAGAAAGGTCACAGTTCATGACCAAGGAGCGATGTTTGTCAAACGCACTAATAAAGCGCACCAGAAGTACGATCACACGTTACACAACAATAAAGCACAAGTAGAATGTTATCGTTGTGGTCGCCGGGGACATTTTGCAAGAGAATGCAAGACTAATGTTGTACACAAAGCTAAGCATAGCGCGAAACAAGCAGAACGTAGTAGTTCTGAGCGGCAGAAAAACACAACAATGTTCAGCACGACCGAAGAGGCTCGTATAAGTGAACAGACCAGCTCAGTGTGGTGCATTGATAGTGGATGCACAGGACATATGTGCAATGATAAACACATGATCAAAGGATTTACACGGCTAGACAATGAACTTCATTTGGCAAACCAAGAGAGTACGCAGATAACCGGGAAAGGTCAAGTTAGTATCTCGGTTGATACAGGTTGTGAAAAACGCCTGGTAGACATTCAGAAGGTGTTCTACGTGCCAGACTTACGAACAAGTCTTTTATCAGTGGCGAAAATGACTGATTATGGATATGAAGTGCATTTTACTAATGCTACGGCTACACTGTCGCGCAATAATTCCTGTTCCGTTGTCGCGATAAAAACTTCGTGTTCGATCCATGACGAAGTGCTTGGCCACATATTCACTACGTCGCGATAATCAAGAACGTCGCGATAATTCATTTCGCGGGAAACATGGAAGAGGCGGTTGCGCTGTGTCACATGGCGGCTAATATTATATACACACATCAAAAGTGTCTAGGGATCAGGTATGTTTTAGAGCATTGCTGCAAATGAGGTTTGTTATAATAACTTTTTGGGTCGCTATCGGTTCTATTGAGTGAATTTCATTATTTTGATTAAAAAAAAAGTTTAAATTTCGAATATAAAAAGAAAATCAGCCGTCAGTAAGGATTTCTATAAAAGTGTGAAATCTCGTTTAGACCAAATCATTACAATTTCTGCATCGTAACTGAAAAAAACTGCATTGATATGGAGCGACGACGTCACTTGACTCGAGAAGAGATGATAAGAGCCATCGGAATGTTAGAAGCTGGTTCCAGGCAACGTACTGTGGCTATCGCTCTTGACACTAAACAGAGCGTTATAAGCCGCCTCTGGACACGCTATCGTATCACGGGCAGCGTGGCCGAGCGGCATGCAGGACGATCTCGCATCACCACTCGCAGACAGGACCGGTACATCCAAAATACGGCTCGAAGGAATCGTACCATGACCGCCATGATGTTGGTTACAAGGCTCCACGCCACTTCAGGCTTGTTGCTAAGCGACCAAACCATCCGAAATCGTTTACGTGAAGTGAATCTGCGTTCCCGAAGGCCGCTGAGAGTTCCACCTATAGCACCCCGCAATCGTCGGGCCCGTTTACAATGGGCTCGCGAACACAGATATTGGGAGGAAGAAGACTGGCATTGTGTGTGCTTTTCCGATGAATCTCGTTTCGGTATGAGACCAGATACAAGACGTACTCGAGTTTGGAGGACCTCTGGACGTCAAGAACGTTTGAGATTTTGTCAGGAAGTTCATCCATATGGTGGGGGAACAATAATGATATGGGCCGGTATTTGGATTGGTGGGAGAACCGATCTCATTTGGATCAGGGGCAACCTCAATGCTCAGATTTACGCGGAGAGAATTGTTACAGACGTAATCATCCCTTTACGAGACCAGTTGGGTGATTCGTTTCAATTAATGCACGACAATGCACGTCCACACACAGCTAGAGTCGTAACTCGCACACTTGACGAAGCTCATATCAACATTTTGCCGTGGCCTGCTCAGTCGCCAGACCTTAATCCAATTGAACACGCATGGGATATGCTCCAAAGAAGGGCTCTGCCGAGTACGGATGCTGTGAACACTCAACAACAACTTTTTGACTTGTTAGAAAGGAAGTGGGCGGAAATTCCTCAAAGCGATTTTGATGAACTCATTTTAAGCATGTCAAATCGCTGCGATAGTGTGATTCGAGTTCGTGGTGGTAACACAGATTATTAATTGTTTTATCTGTACAATAAAAATGCAGGCCTGTCTTCATTTCGACTTTTTTTTGCCATTTAATCGACGCCGTTAACTCAGGTAAATTTTCCACAATTTGCAAAAGCTGCAATTTTTCATTATTTTTCCAGGACAATAGGGGTATGTTGCTAACTTAAACATAAGAATAAAAATAAAAAGCCAGTCTAGAAGACTAGATTTGGTAAATATGGACTAGATAATTTTTTATTGCCAAAAATGTACTTGATCCCTAGACACTTTTGATGTGTGTACTACATCTTTATTACTTGAACAAAAATAAAAAGGTTAAAAAAGAGGAATAAAAGGCGATGGTTCATAATTTTGTATGAATAATAATATTTTCTCATTAAGTACTCCAATCCATGACAAGTTCGCTGAAAATGTTTAGTTTTTTGTTTAATTGAAACACGTTCAAACCGCTCGGAGTCTCGCAGTCAACTAAAGCGCGCGATGTGTAGCCAACCGCACGAACTTTGTCGCGACAAAACCCTTTGATGTGCGGCAATTTACCGACAGCGGCGCGAAGGGCATTCGTATTCGCGAAGATGATTCGCGATAGGACGAAAACTTTGGCCAGACGTGTCGCGACAACGCAAATCTTCGCGTTATCGCGATAGTGTGGCCCCAGCATTAGCAAGATGCCGTTGTTATTGATAAGAACAAGAAGGTTCACATGAGGGCCGACCGTGTGGGTAACTTATACCATGTAAGATTGAATCAGCAGTATTCCAATAATGTACAAATGGTGAAAAAGCCTATTGACATGTGGCATGAACGCTTGGGTCACATTAATGAGCGTGATCTCAAAGCCATGGCCAAGAACAACTTAGTGCATGGTCTGAAATTTGAAGATGGTGAAAAACTGTCGGATTGTGAAACTTGTATAAGTCAAAAACTGACTTGTAAACCATTCCCTAAGAGTAATGAAGAACGTACAGACTCATTGTTAGAGATAGTACACACAGACGTGTGTGGCCCGATGAGACATGAGTCATATGGTAAGAAGAAGTATTTTGTCACATTTATTGATGACAAATCTCGCTGGTGTGAAGTTTATTTCATAGTTAATAAAAGTGATGTCTTGAAAGTTTTCAAGGAGTACAAAGCATATACAGAGAAGTTAACCGGTATGAAAATTAAGAATTTACAGTCAGATAATGGGAGAGAATACATAAATAAAGAGTTTGATGATTTCTTGAAGAAAGAAGGAATCAAAAGAAGATTAACTGTACCATATACACCTCAACAAAATGGTATAGCTGAGAGAAAGAATAGGACATTGATTGAGATGGCTCGATGCATGATGTACCAAGCCGGAAGCCCTCCAAGTTTTTGGGCTGAAGCTATAAATACAGCTAACTATATAAGAAATAGATGTCCTACTATTGCTTTGAAAGGTGAAATACCTTACACCGTATGGAAAGGGAAAAAGCCTACAGTGACTTACATGAACACATTTGGAGCGAAGCTATACTACAAAGAAAAGGGAACAAAGAAAGGAAAGTTTGAAGCTAATTCAGAAGTTGGAATCTTTATGGGATATGACAATCAATCTAAAGCTTATAGAATTCATGACCCTAAAACTAAGAGAATAGTTATAGCAAGAGATGTAAGTTTTATGAAAGAAAGCGCATTTGATAATGAATATGTAGAAATACATGAGAGTGAAAATGAAGAAGATGAAAAGATAAATATAGATCTGAATGAACAAACTCAAAGTGAAGAGGAGGTAAACAGAGACAGATGTTACATAAAGGCTATAAGAGATGCAAGAATGAGAAAATCATTAGAAAATATAAACGATAATTTGAAGATTAATACACCGGAAAGATTATTAAGAAAAAGAAATTCAACTGTTGTTTGGGAGGAGTTAATAGTACCTAAAAGAGAAAGAGGTAGACCGAGACTGGTACGTACAGGCCTGGCAGGAAGACCCAGAAAAGAATACCATTACCAACAGAATGATGATAACGTGACAGAAGGTGTTACAGACGATGAAGAATCGGATGAGTTGTCAACAAGTATGGTAACGGTTGATCCAATGACATGGCAAGAAGCCGAAAGAACTAGTGATTCTACAGATTGGGAGAAGGCATTAGAAGATGAATATCTAGCCCAGATAAAGAACGAAACGTGGAATATACAGCCACGACCACATGATCGAAAAGTGATTGGCAATAGATTGGTATTGTAAGGTGGGAGTATGGGGTTTCAAGTGAAACGAACGAAGTACAGAGCAAGACTAACTTTATTACGCTAAATACCTGAATTATATACTGTCACAGAATAATACTCACTTATACTACTACACCATCCATCCAAGAGAAAAAAAAAATATTACATAGGTACATTTTTTTTTTTTACATACCATAACAATACAAGATTACATTACAGTTTACAGAAGATTACAGTTTTTTTTACAAAGCAATACAACATGATAATGACAATACAAGATTACAAAAAATAATTTTTTTTTTTTTTTTTTTACATTCACCATATACGTTGGTTAAATTATTCAATAAAACATAGTAAAAGATAATAATAACTTCATAATTCATTGTATATATAACTTTGTACGATTTTTATGTACTATTTCTATTTTTCCATTTTTTAATATTTCTACATTGGGTGTTTTATCGTTAACTACTTTATAAGGACCTGAGAATAATTAACATAACTTGTTACCAGTTTCATTTTTAACCAACACCATATCATTAGGCTGGTAAATAATTGGATTAGTATATTTATCATAATTTAATTTTCTATTTTGTTTACATTTTAACAAATTGTTCCTAGCTTCCTTTTGTGACATCTGTAAACGATATTTTAGTTCACAGGGGTAGTCATCAAGGTTATACAATGGTTCTAAATGTGCGGTTAAATTACTGGGTAGTGAACATTTCTTTCCAAATACTAATTCATAGGGAGTAAATTTTGTTTCTGAGTGGACCGTTGTGTTGAAAGCAAATGACCAGAATGGAAGCCAACTACTCCATGTTTCAGAGTGATTGTCGGTTTGAATTCTAAGAAAAGAATTTAAATTTTTATGAGATACTTCCAATGCGCCTAACGATTGATGATGATAAGCTGTAGAGTTTAACTGTCTTATTTGTAATAAACTACATACCTCTTTAAACGTAGCTGCGATAAACTCCTTTCCTCTATCTGTAGTTATTTCTTTCGGCACTCCATACCTAAGGATAAAATTGTTAACAAAACTTTTTGCTACTTCTTCTGCTTTTTTAGATATCAAGGGATATGCCTCAACATACTTGGTTAGTTCACATTGAAGGGTTAAAATATATGAGTAATTATTATTATCAACTTCAAATGGACCTACTAAATCGAGATATACCTTTTCAAACGCCGTATTGGCAGTTGTTGTTATATTCATTGGTTCCTTTATCGGTAAGGAATGTTTCTGACGTTGACATTTGTCACATCGTTTAACATATTGTCTGACATCATTATCTAACCCAGGCCAATAATAATATCTTTTAATATTATTGATCATCCTTCTCATGCCAGCATGGCCACTGCTAGGCAGGAGATGGAAATCGTTTAAAATTACTCTCCTATCATCTCTGTTATAAATCGCTTTTACATTATTTATTATACAAAGGCGTGGGCCTTTCCTATTCTCCATACTCTTTATTTCTTTAATCAATTTCTTAATAAAATCTTTATTACCATCTTTCTTTATTATGCATATTTCGTTTACTTTAATATCATCACAAAATTTATCTAGTTCATTCACGAATTCGCGTCGCGTCATTTGTGAGTCTGAACTAAGATATTTTATATATATTACCTTTTTCTTTGAATCATAACAAAACGTTTCATTTTCTTGACATATATGTCCTAACTTTCTCAACTTTATTAAATCATTGGCATTCACCATACACATCTCTACTGATTCTACCGGTTTAACATGAGTACTCACGACTTTTGGTTGATCAGGCCTCGAGTCAGTGTGTACCATATCCAACGAGGAAGAATCTGGAATGTTATTCTTCTTTGATTGAGCTCGTGTCAATACATTAATATCGTAACACATATCCTTCAATTCTTTCGATGTTAAACAGATTCTAGATAAAGCATCTGCAGCTGCGTTATCCGAACCTTTAACATACTCTACTTCAAAATTATACTCTTCTAATAATAATCGAAACTTCATAAGCCTACTTGAAGGGTCTTTCATTCCGAATAAGTAAATCAATGGCTTATGATCTGTTCTTATTTTGAAATATTGACCATATAAATAAGGGCGAAAATGTTTAACGGCCCAAACTATAGCTAATAGCTCTTTTTCTATGACCGGGTAATTAGACTCTGCTTTATTCAATGTTCTACTAGTAAAAGCTACGGGACGTTCATTTTTATTTGATAAAATTGCTCCTATTGCCTTATTAGAAGCGTCAGTTTGTAATATAAAATGATTGTCTTGTGAAAAATCTGGGTAATCTAAAATAGGAGGTGAAATAATACGTTGTTTAAGTGTATTGAATGCATTCTGACATTGTTCATTCCAAATAAAATTTACATTTTTCTTACAAAGATGATTCAGGGGATATGCAATTTCGGAAAACTTTGGAATAAACTTTCTATAATAGTTTGTGAATGCAACGAATCTTTTAACTTCGTCTACATTCTGGGGACAAGGGTATTTTTCGACTATTGCAACTTTTTCTGGGTCGGGTAGAATACCTTCATTTGATATCAAGTGTCCTAAATACAAAATTTGTTTCTTTAGAAACGTACATTTAGAAGGATTTAACTTTAGATTTACTTTTTGTAATCTTTCGAATACATTCTGCAAATTTCTATTATGACATTCTAAATTACGACCAAAAACTATTAAATCATCCATGTAAATTAAACAGATTTCATTGTTTAGACCTGACATTGCCAAATTCATCAGCCTGGAAAATGAACTAGGGCTGGTTTTTAAACCCATAGGCATCCGACACATTTGGTATTGACCCGAACAAAAAGCTGTGTATTTTCTACTCTCTTTATCTAATTCGACATTATAATAACCTTGGTTTAGATCTAAATGTGAAAAATATACACTTCCAGACAACGACTCTAATATTTCTGTAATGTCGGGGAGCGGATGTTTATCGTCTTCTATGCAATTATTCAACTTTCGATAGTCTACCACTAAACGCCATTTTTTCTGTCCAGTAGAATCACATTTTTTAGGTACTAATAATACAGGACTCGACCAGTTGCTTCTACTAGGTTCGATAATGCCTTGTTTTAGCATTTCACTAAGTTGTTTCTTAATTTCCTCTTTATGAACCCTAGGCAATCTGTAAGGTTTTGCAAAAACTGGAGCAACATCCGGTTTTAAAGAAATATCGTGTTTATAAATATCCGTAACAGACAATTTATCTCCTGGCAAGTAAAAAATGTTTGCATACTTGGCACAAATCTTTTTTATACTCTCTGACTCTTCGCTATTAAGATCGTTTAAATTTAATAAAGAAAATAAAGATTTTACTCTATCTGAGGTATTCTCTGACTTATCAAAAGAGCAAATACTATAATCACTAAGACTATGGACTACTTTTGGACTAATACTAGCTAGTGAAATATTTTTATCAGTGGTATTCAAAATTCTAACTGGAACCATGCCATTTATCGGACTTGCAATCGAACTAGCAAGATAAAGACCATCCTGTAATTCCTCTGAACAATACAGTCCGTTTTAAATTCAGTTTGAATAAAATGCACCGACTCACTGCGAGATGGCATATAAAATTTATCTACTTTACAACTACTGTTAATAGGTATCATAACGTTTTGTGCCAAACCAAAATAGATAAAATGTTTTCATTGAAGTCTACGGACGCCCTAAATCGTTCTAAAAAGTCACGTCCAATAATTCCATTAGATAATATGGGCAATGAATTAAATACAAAGAACTTATGCTTAATAACTTCTCCTTTTATAGATATTGGAATGTAAACATATCCGATAGTTTGTACTTTGCCCCCGAGTCCATTTATTGTAATACTATCTTCATGAAATGGGATATTCAATTGATTTACATGTTTATATGATATAGCTGATAATGATGCACCCGTATCGATTAAGAATGAATAAGTTTTATTAAGTGAAGCTATAGACAAATTAACAAAACAATCGCTACTACTGCTTAAAATGGAATGATATTGATTATTCACGAAAAAATTTGTCCAACTGTGGTTCTACATCCGAAGTGGGCTTCTCATGCTCATTAATAATATTTACGTAATTCCTATTCATCCCTTTACGCGTATTTCCACGATAAGATCTGTTGTACATACCTCGACTGTAAGCTCCGCGCTGTCCTTGGCCTCGCGACGACGGCGAGTTCCAACCGCGCTGCGATCTCCCTCGGGACGCGTGTCCTCTATGTGAAGAAATTGGACGATTGGGTCTTCCACGGGTATACCTAAGGTTGTTATTAAAATTTCTAGATCTATAATTTTGATTATACATACCCATTACCTCACCTGAAGAGGAGGGGGACGAAGTTTCCTCATCTTTGGCTGCCTGTATCGCATCTTTCAGCGAGCTGAAATTCCTAGCCGCTATCAAAGTACTGAGCCTACGATTTCGCAAGCCATCGGAAAACTGCTTAATCGCTTGTTTTTCATTGATAGGTTTCAAAACATTGTAGTTTTCAGTATTTCCGTCGGCTTGTGCAATCGTAAGGTTCACAAACAACTCCGTGATTTCCTCTCCGAAATCTGAAATAGACATGTCATTTTGTTTTGTAATATGTAACTTTTTTTGAATAGCCGTAGCCCCTTTACTTGGTAACAATTGTTTTTTCATATCAGTAACTAAAGCTTCAATGCAAGAATAATTATCTCGGAGACGTAATTTGGCAGATTGTGATAGTCTGCTTTTTAATACAAATTTAATTAAGTTATTTTTGCAATCAGATGATTTGAGCAAGGAATCGTAATACTGAATATTATCTATTAACTGCTTTATGCTCGCTTCATCGTTTGACATAACGGGCATTAAGGTCAAAGCCGTTTTTAAATCAAAAGTATCCATTTCGTTACAACCTTTGTTTTCAACACAATCGGCACACAAGTGTAAAATATCCTTATATAACAAATCGAACTTTCTACATGAATTCTCATAAAGCGATATCTCCTCACATTTAAATTTTCCCTCACTTATCTCTTTTTTGAAATTTAATAACCAACTGGTATACTCATTAAAAATAACATTCGCTTCCTTTAGCTTAATTTGTAATATATTCCCCTGTCGTCTACTTGGTCCAATTTTAATTAAATATGATTTTACTTTCTTTAATTCTTCATATAACTGATTTAAAACAAAAGCCATAACTTACCACCAATATAATATGTAGTACGCACGTAAATACATCAAGAGTAAACATTTTAAGTGATTAATAATTTTTAAAACAAAACAAAAATGAGCGCATAATTATACGATAAAGTTCATTACTTAAAATACGGTCCATGGATATGTTTTCCCAAGACGTATAATAATATATTTGACACTATAATACACGGCACTACGCACGTACGTGCTACGATTTAATTATTTTCGCACTGCACTCACACTTTCGCCTTGGAGTATACGGCCTGGCCTGGCTGGTAAGTCTCGTCTGCTGCGGCCATGGGAAGAACGGGCTGCTGGAACTGACGGAATAGGGACCTCCGCAACGTATTCCGGGTTATTTCCGACGATATCCACTTCATGTGGCACCTCTTATACGTTCGATAAACGCAATATATTACTCCAACACATATGATCAGTACAATTATTCCCAATAATATGTTAATAGTGGAAAGGTGTACTCTGACTTCCTCCAAGTGTGAATTATTGTCGCCTGCTGCTGCATTTTGCACTATTATTGTCTCTTCTTTTGATTGTTGTTTCCCCATGTCTTTTTTTGCACGTATATTTGCGGGCACGAATAAAGTATATCTAACTCCATGATTATTTATTAGTCCATCAAAATAGTTCCACAAAAATTCCACTCCTAAAAAGGGACGCGCATCGCGTTACCGAGCGGACTCCTTCTTCGGCAGGGTCGCCATGTAAGGTGGGAGTATGGGGTTTCAAGTGAAACGAACGAAGTACAGAGCAAGACTAACTTTATTACGCTAAATACCTGAATTATATACTGTCACAGAATAATACTCACTTATACTACTACAGTATTTAAAAGTAAAGTAACAGGAAAGAAAATTCGTCTAGTTGCTAAAGGTTGTTCTCAACGGCCAGGGGAGGATTTCCACGAGATATCATCTCCAGTAGTTCGATCATCTTCAATAAGGATGATAGCAGCACTATCATCAGAGTTGGGCCTAGAGATCCATCAAATGGACGTGATCACAGCATATTTGAATGGTACATAAGATGAAAAAGTATATATGGAGATACCTGATAAGATAGATGATGTACTAGGTAAGATAATCAATAAGAAACAGATGGGCTCACGTCGCCAAGTAGTTGAAGATGAGAAAATTATCAAAACTGCTAAATTGTGGATGAAACAGATGAATGATTGTGATGATGCAGTATGTTTGTTACAGAAATCACTATACGGTTTACGTCAGTCAGGTTTACAGTGGCATAAAAAGTTAGTTAGTAGATTAGAGTTGATAGGTTTTGTACCTATGCCACAAGATCCTTGTTTATTTGTATCACAAAACAAACATAAAATAATGTTAATTGCTGTATATGTAGATGATTTAATATTAGCTACAAATGATCATATATGGCTGAAAGATGTGAAGAGAGAATTGATGAATGCATTTGATATGAAAGATTTTGGCAAAATTAGTACTTGTTTAGGTATTGAATTTGAAAGAGATGAAGAGAATAGAGTGTATATGAATCAAACTAAGTATATTGAAAGACTTTTAGAGCAATATGGTATGTGTGAGTGCAAGCCTGCGAAAACTCCTATTGATTGTATGGTAAAATTAGAGAAACCTAAAGAGATTAAAATAGATGTTATGAGGAAGCTACCATATCAGAACTTGATTGGTGCTTTAATGTATTTATCAGTATCTACAAGGCCTGATATTACTTACGCTGTAAATTATCTTAGTCAATTCAATACAAATTTTGATGTTCAGCATTGGCAAGCGGCTAAGCGTGTGTTAAGATACTTAAAAGGTACGCCTAATTATGGCTTGATGTATGAGAGAACTGGTTTACCATTGTTTGGTGTGGTTGATGCTGATTGGGGTGCGAATGCAATTGACCGTAGGTCGTACTCTGGCTATGCATTTATTTTAGCCGGTGCTCCAGTAAGCTGGGAGGCGCGTAAGCAGAGATCTGTAGCTCTCTCCAGCACAGAAGCTGAATACATGGCGATCACAGAAGCTGCTAAAGAAGCTGTGTATTTACAGGATGTGTTGAGGAATGTGAGAATGGAATGTGGGGATGTTACAATTTTCAATGATAATCAAGGTGCATTAAAACTAGCTCAAACTAGAGATTATCATTCGAGAACCAAACATGTAGATGTTAGACACCACTTTATTCGAGATATGTGTGAACAGGGTGTTGTTAGTCTGAAATATTTGTGTACGGAAAGAATGCCAGCAGATGTGTTTACGAAAGGTTTGTGTGCAACAAAACATTATGAATGTTTAGGTAATCTAGGAATGATAGACAAATCAGATTAGCTCACGACTTCGAGGGGAGGTATTGAGGTTTGTATACGAAGATCCGTGATCTATGACTGGATTACTCTATGACGGAGATGTTGTCATGTGAATATTGTCATATTGTTCTGGTGTACAATTATTACTTAATAAACTTTAGTGCTTAAAACGGGTGTATTTATTGATGCCCTAACAGTAAGCTATCCTATTTTTCAAGTTGAATCGAATTGCACACGGTGTGCAAATCAAATTTAAAATCGGTCAGTAGTTTAGGAGTCCATCGCGGACAAACAACGTGACACGTAACTTTTGTATAAAGTCTTTGTCTTATAAAGCATTAAAATTTGTATATGTAGTAGTATCAGTTAGTTAGATTCCATAATGCAAGCTTAGAGTTTAGTTTGGATTTATTTATGTTCTATTAACCGTGTTTGAATTTGTCCTATATATACCTATATATTTTACCCATTTTCACAGAAACACATCACTTTTGGCCAGTAACCTCGAGATAAGTCTCTCAAACAAAACGTTAACTAGTACTCATTATTGATCAACCACGTTATAGACCGCCGAAAGACTGCCAACGGTCTATCAAATAAACAAGCAACAACAAGCAGAAGCTAGTTATTGTAAATGCGTCGCTCGGAACTGTACCGTCGGAAAGTTAACAAAATGTATGAAACTTGCAGTATTGTAGTAAGTCCGTATGGACACAGTGTGGAGATTACAGTAAGTTCGAGTGGCATGTTTCCTACTTTCCAAACATGGCTCGGGTTTGAGATCACCAACCCGCATTAGGCAAGCGTGGTGATTACGACATCCTCCTCACTGTACTGATATTATTATCTTCAGTGAGATGAGAGGCCTTTGCCCAGCAGTGGGACATTACAGGCTTACACTTACTTGCTTCCTTACTTAATTGTAACAACTGAGTTGTCTGTTAAACTCACTCAGTTACAGTCTTTATTTTCTATCACTCAGTTACGTTGACGGTCCCGATTTTGTCAATGTTTAGACCAAGTAATCTTTACGACACCGACACCAAGATTGGCCACTAGTCTACTCGAACTTAATTGAGTAACTTTTTCACTTACACTGTGGCAATGAATGAACGTTATTCAACGAATGCAAATGTAGTATAAAGTTAGCCGGCGGGACAAAGCAATGCACCTCATAACCCAGTCTACCTACTGAAGTTGTGTATACTGTGACACTGTACTTTAGTCTGACAATATTATTTTATACTAGCCGCGCCCCGCGGTGTTACCCGCATTGTACCCGTTCCCGCAGGAATTTCGGTAAAATGTATCCCATGTGTTATTCTGATGTATAACCTATATTACTGTAAAGTTTCATGCAAATCTGTCCTTTCTTTTTTTTGTGAAAGAGGAGCATACATACACATACATCCTCACAAACTTTCGCATTTATAATATTAGTGGGATAAACAACAGAGGATTCTGTAAGTTAAAAAGTTTTTTTTTGTTCATCAACTTCACCCCTTAATTTTTATATCGCAAAACAACGTTTGCCGGGTCAGCTAGTAATGAATAAACAAGTCAGTGACAGGCGCAATAATTTGTTCGATAGACTAAGAGGACATTTTTGAAATCTGTCTAGACAGTGGTTCACGTAGGCTCTGAAAATTATTAAAACACGCCCTAATCTAGCACCCCAACAATTATCTCCCACCATTATTAAAAAACACATTTCTTAAAACCTATTTCAAATTCCAAAGAACATTTTGTGGGATTACAACAATTTATCTTTGGCGGGAGATGTGAGTTACAATGACTGGGGGGGGGGAGGGGTGGCTTTCAAATAATTAACTAGAAATATATAGCACTGAATCGGTTGGTCCCAAGGGCTGGGACGCTTTCTGATAATTAAAAAATATCTTTTTTAAATTATGGTTGTTTAAAAGAATGCAGGATATGGTACGGTGAAGGTTGATGGAAATGAATTGAGTCCACGGTCATATTTGTAAAACCATTATTTTTCGCGCAACTACAAATAGTTGAATGCCTAATAGTGTGTCAGGCATTGCGAGAAAACTACATAAAAATCTATTACGCAGTTTTTGAGCTAAATAACCTGACAATGATCTTATGTTTCTGCGAGTTTTATCCATATAATTAATACAATGTTTAGCTTATTTCGCAGTATTTCTAAGTACTATTATAAAGACGTGTCCTTAAATGTAAACTAGTTAAATATTACCGATTTTCCTAAACACAATTACTAAAGACAATTCTATTTCTATAAGAGTATTAGTAATTTAATTCTATTCTACCGGGTCCTAACATTAAAGTAAAAAATAAGGTAGATTTTTTTACATAAATGCACCCGGACAAATTTACACATGTTTAATTAGACTACAAACTAAGCTCTTAGCTTGTATTATGGAATCTAACTAACTGATAACTACATATACATACACAAATGCTTTGATACTGATTGTACCGTATCCTCCTCTTTTTTAAATACCATGGTTGCAGCGTTTTATTTGAGTGATATCTTGGCGCTCATTTGTGTAATTCGTGGCGACTAGCCGCGCCGCGGGACTTGTCTCGCCTTTTATTGCTAATTGCTAAATCTAAAGCTTCGTGGAATTACAATGAAAGAGATTTCAAGGAGAAGTTATAGTTAGCTTCAAGTTAGTACAAGTATTTGGTTTTATTACTAACCGTTGAGTTATAATGTAAGTAAATTTAACTCAATTTTACTAACCCTCTTTTTTAATTATGAAAAACCGATGTTTGTTCAATGTGATTGTTAAGCAACATGCAGTTCGACCCCTACTTAGATGGGTGGACGTAAATGTCATTTCTATCTAAGCGCGTTTGTGCTTCGGAGGACAGGTAAAATTTTCCGTCCCGGTTGTTTTAATCGTCAGACCATGTCCAAAGCCTTCAGGCGGTTTAAAACTTCAACATTACGGTTGGCCATTAATAATCGAACTTTCGAAGCCTTCCTCATCACGGTAGCGCTCAAATAGAAATGTCCCTATCGGCCACCCATCCAAGAAAAGGCCGAGCTGCAAGTTACTTAACAATAGCAATCAGTTAACATCACTTATCTAAACTACGCCACGAGCCTTCCAATTACATTGATTATCAGTATTAATTTGGCTACTTCTAAATATAGTTCGCACATCGCGGATCGTTTGCCAATATAACTTTACTCTAAACATTAATCTATTTCAATCCGAAAGTCAATCCATGTTCTAACCGCGAGTTGTCGATCAAACGTCGCCGACACTCTCCGGCGACACTACGCCGACACTAGGCCGACAGTGTCGACACATCGTGCTGGCACTAAAACACTTCTCATGTTACAATGTTTCAACAATGTGAGTAATGTTTCAGTACTGAATCTATTCGAATTGATTTCACTGAAATAGTATTGTTTAGACTTTTAAACGAGGTTTCCTATTTGTGGTTTTTGGTTCGTTGAAACGCCTCTGTCTGTATTTAATACCTAAAATCTATACTAACTAGCAGCGCCCCGCGGTTTTACCCGCGTTGTGCCCGTTCCCGTGGGAATTTCGCAATTTTTTTACATATATACCTTTCCCTTGAATCACTCTATCTATCTAACCGCGTCAAAATCCGTGCAGACAGACAAACAGACGCGGCTGGGGACTTTTTATAATATGTTGTGATATAATAAAGCTGAAGAGTTGTACAATTTTTTGTTTATTTGTAAGCTCTTATCTTAGAAACTATTATTTTTGTAGTAGATATTATAGAGTAGATATCATAGAGTAGATATATAGATAGAATTTTCGCATTCAATGGGACGGCTAAAGGCATTTTTTCATCCCCACAAATAAATTTACAAATTCCCACAAAAACGGGCATAACGCAGGTAAAACCGCGTGGTGCAGCTAGTACAAAATACAATATTTGTTCTCATAAATACGATTCCATCAATAAATTACTTTTAACCAGAAATACAACAATGGCTACGCTTCCGGGAACCATTAAACAGGTCAATTAAATATCAATCGGGTTACATTCGTCAATAATTTCATATCAATCCATGTAATAGCAAATGGAGGTACATATGTATAATATTTTACTCTACAATGCGTCCGGTCACCGGTGTCGGAGACTTAAGGGGGGTAAAATATGGTAATTTTTATCGACAAATCACATTAAAAAATTCTCTACCCCTCCATAGTAAAATAGCAGCCATTCTGTTTTTCTTATCTTGAAGTTCAGGGGCCTATACTGATTTAATCATTACTATCGAGTTAAACGCCCCAGGAAGACAAAAAAAATCTCATTCAAAAGCTAACAATATACGCAATCAAATCATGATACATTTTATTCAATATCTTTTTCGGAAAACGAACAAAAAAAGGGATCGTAAAAAATAAAAATATGTTTTTATTGTATTTTTTTTACTTTTTTATAATTTTCATGAAAACTAACCTGTCAAGCTACATCTTTTTATTTGTGTACGCATAAAACAAGATATCTCCTTTTAAAAAAATCCTCCATCAAAGCCTTCAGTAACATAGTTTAAAAGTTATGATCATTAAAGCAAGGTTGTGTTTCTAAACCTAGAATGGGCAAAGTAAATAAAACAAAGTCCCAAGCGTTGATTTATTCATATCAGATTTGTCAGAACTGTCAATAATAGTACGTGATGTATACCTGTACGTATGTTTGTATGTAAATGGGGCCGGGCAAATGAGTGGGCGCGTCGAGTCGCACGCAAAAACTAGTTAATTGCCTGTGAACTATTGTTCTGAGAATCCGAGCCGGTTGGTGTGTGAGATACGCGGACAGCGATTTTAGAGCGATTTTCTTTCTTAAATTAAAAAGTCTGTGATGTGGTAAGTTGTCAATATGTCAACATTTTCCTTTACAAAAGAAAATATGTTAGGTTGTAAATCATCTTTGGAATACGATAGAAGTAAGTTTGAGTCGGTTAGTGGCCAGTCACGAAAAGGCCAACTAAAGGATAAAACAACTTTACGTACTCTACGAAGCACGGTAACACTCTCATAGAAATGGTACTATGGGTCACCAATCCATGTATGCACGTTGCTTAACAGCGCTTAGTATCTGTCGCTTTTACGGTATATTTGTTACTGGTTTCGTAGCAACCATGGTCTTCTATCAGCCATTAGTCTGTGACCACAGTTCCTGTAAAGGAGCCGACACGTTAGATAAAAATGTAAAATAAAAGCGAAGTGTACCCGTAAACCTAGTTTCAATTCAAAAGGGTATTTTGTTATTAAACCTTCCCAATATTCCTAAATCACGAAGCTTATCACTTACACCACAGTCACATGGAGGCAATACGATATAGAACCATTAAAATGCTATTATAGAACCGAGATTGTATCACCCACACCCCACGCCGCACGCCCACAGCTGGGACGGCTCCATCGGTGGATGACTCTACATATTGCATCTGCTCAATAGATTTAATCCGACTTTAATGACGAGAGGTTTTAATGTCTGTCTGCGAAGTATTTGCAATGCTCAACGATATTAGTAGCCGCGAGTTTTCATTAGTTTTCTAACCGATTTCTCTTTCTCTCTCTCAATTTTTACATATGTTTTTTGTGTATGATTTTATTAGCTGCGCCCCGTGGTATTACCCGTGACGTACCCGTTCCCGCAGGAATTTCGGGATAAAATGTATCCGATGTGTTATTCTGATGTATAACCTATATTACTGTAATGTTTCAACCAAATCCTGAAAAAAAAATTCGTGAAAGAGTAATCAAAATACATACATACATCCCGACAAACTTTCGCATTTATAATACTATAGTCTGTATAATTATATAGCTTAATAATACTGCAAAGTTAAATTCAAGGCGCTAGTTCACACATCAATAAATTGTAATAATTACAAAATATAAATGAAAGGCAGCATTTAATGAGAGGCATACACACACAGTCGAGAGGCCGCCAAATAAAATATAACAAGTAAATATAAAGTGTCGCGCTAGTCCGCGGGCCGCCGGCCTGTCGTTAGCAAGACTTGTGGAGCGTGACGGCACGGCTCCGTTGTCGCGGCGCCACGGCAATGCCGTGACGGCAAAAAACTCGTGACGGCAAAAATGCTAGAAGTGAGAGATGTGTTGTGTGACGGCACGAAATGCCGTGACTGCAAAACTGCCGTGCTGTGTACATGTGTAGTGTGTAGTCTTCGTTAAGTCAAAAATACTGTTATGCCTTGATAAAGCGGTTTTTAAACGACAGCTAATGTGAATGTTAGAGGTTTTGAAAATGTTAACCTCTGAAAAAGATCAGATACATACATAAGTAAAGTAGAGAGGCGTTAGCCTGTAATGTCCCACAGCAAAGGCCTCTCATTTTACTGAAGATCACTTACTTTGATTTTCCACCCGTGGTCGCGGGCAGACTGTCTACTACAGTCTTGACTATAATGTGCTCGGACCCTTAGATTAATGTATATGTTGTGAAAGGAAAACATTTAAATTAATTATCGAATATCGCCGGTCAAAAGAACAGCAACCAATTGATAATTTCCTCGCATAATATCTAATAATGTTTAACTTGTTGGTAATTTGTGACAAGATTTCAAAGAAAATATTTCAAGTAACATTCCGAGTACCTTTGTATTTGAATCAAAAGAAATATAATTGATATCTCTATAACCATTTTCCAAGAAGTATTTCATAGAAAAAAGTTTTTCATAAGCTTCTTCTCACTGAAGATATCAGTACAGTGAGAAGATCAGATAAAATCTCCACGCTTGGATACGGGTTGATTATCTCTAACTCGAACCATGTTTGAAAAGTACATTAGTATCATTATTCTTCGCTACTCGAGAATCGAACCCGAGAGCTCAGTGTTAACAGGCATCCTAGGCGTTACTTAAAATAAATTTAAAAGAAATATTTACAGGACAAATTCACACAAGTTCTAAAGACCCTAACTAAACTCTTAGCTTGTATGATGAAATCTAACTAACTGATACTATTACACAAATCACTATGCTTAAATCTTTAAAATTACGCAACGGATTTTGATGCGGTTTTTTGTAATAGGTAGAGTGATTCAAGAGGAAGGTTTTTATGTAAAAAAATTCTCGAAATTCCCACGGGAACGGGCACAACGCGGGTAAAACCGCGGGGCGCTGCTAGTACTTTATAAGGAACTAGCAGCATCCCGCGGTATTTCCCGCATTGTGCCCGTTTCCTTGGGAGTTTCTGGATGAAAAATAGCCTATAACCTTTCCGTTGAATATGGCTATCCATTACAAAAAGAATGATTCAAATCGGATTGGTAGCTTCTGTGATAAGCGCTTTAGAAGAAACGAAAAACAAACTCGTCAGCTTATTATATTAGTATGGATATGATTAAATCTTGTAAAATGTAACTTCCTGTGACGCATCTAGTTCACCGTGACACACAAGTGTAACGACGTGTCTGTCAGTTGTTATTCTAACACAATACAGCCAAGACAAAGCCTGTCACGTCACGCCGTGTTGACGTGACGTCACTCTGACATGAATTATGACGTGACAATCCTGACGTATCGCAGTGTAGCTGCGGCCTAACGTTTATTGGTGTTATGCTGATATCTAATTGATGGGTAGACATGTGATGCCTTACTGTACTATACCGCTCGTGGCGTAGTTCGACTAAGATGTTAACTCATTGCGAGTGTTAAGCAACGTGCAGCTCGGCCTCACTTGGATGGGTGGCCGATAGTGGCGATTCTTTCCGAGCGTCACCGTGCTTCGAAGGACACGTTAAATTGTCGTTCCCGGTTGTTTTAATCGAGGGACCACATGGTCCCTGCCGACATCGGCAGCTAGCAGCGCCCTGCAACCTTACTAGCCTTGTGCCCATTCGTGAGAATTTCAGGATGAAAAATAGCCTATATCTTCCCATTCAATGTGAACAAAATAATTATTACACAGAACTTACGTCCGACGGAGGGTACTGTTGAGAGTTCCTCCTACTCAGAGTTCCTAAGTTCCCGTGTTAACAAATAATAATGACATTCACTTACGTTTAAATTAATAGAAATAAAACACTCTCTTGTGTCAATGGACACACGCAGCGATATAAAAGTGAGTGTTTGAACATTATTCAAAGGTGTAGTGGTTACTAACAGCTCTCAGCCGCCCGCCCTAGCGCCCGCCCAACGAATTTAACTTACCTTAAGGTAAACTATACCTTACAAATATTATATTATAAGGTTATAGTGTGCAACGCATGTTTTCTATACCTTGCCCAGGGGTGGGACATATCAAGTTGATTACATATTAAACGAATTTTATTATGTTATTTACTTACTAGCCGCGCCCCGCGGTGTTACCCGCGTTTTACCCGTTCCACCGGGATTTTCGGGATGAAATGTATACCATGTATTATTCTGATGTATAACCTATAATTATTGTAAAGTTTCATCCAAATCCGTCTGGTAGTTCTTTCGTGAAAGAGTTAAAAACATACATACATCCTCACAAACTTTCGCATTTATAATGTTAGTAGGATATGTTTTTGAAGTATTCTATAGTTTTAACTCGAACAATATGTTTTAGAAGAAAATATAATAATTATTTCTAAGTTTACAGTTTTAGTTTACATATCTGAATTTACATTCCACATGTCTCCTTACTTTCGTATTTATAATTTGCCAAAATATTGCGTACAAAGTAATTTGTCTTTGTTAATTCTATTCATTAATTATTCGTATAAAATACACAAAGCGTCTCCAACTAAGTAATGTAATTCTATGTAATTTAAATGAATATAAAAGCTCCCACTCAACCTCACATAAACATTCATTACTCACCTATTTGTTTTTGTTCAAAGTACTCAACTAACTCACACAGACGAACCCTCGCGTATTATTATATTAGTGCTAATGCGGTTTACTAACAGTATGTTAACATCGTTGTCATACTAATGTAGTGATATAACTAACACTTTGTATGGTTTGCAGCAAAATCTGGTTAACGGTACTTGTAGAATATTTTCCCTGAATTATGTTAACACGCCTCGGTGGTCTAGTGGTATGTGCGCTCGCCTGCCAAGTCTGAGGTCTCGGGTTCAATTCCCGGGTCGAGCGGAAACATGTTTCCTACTTTTCAAACATGGCTCGGGTTTGAGATCACCAACCCGCATTAGGCAAGCGTGGTGATTGCGACATCCTCACTGTACTGATATCTTCAGTGAGATGAGAGGGAGCCCATGGAATATGATTTTGACTCGAATAAATAAATCCAACACTATTTAATTTTGAGCAGTGTAAATACATATCAACGTGAAATCAATTTCATATTTAAAATTCATGAAAATAATATGTTAGCTCGGTTTTATATTTCCGGGAAAACATAATGAAATGAATAAAAGCACATTTCAGGGTTTACCGAAAAACCTTTATGGAATAATGTTCCAAGAATCCAATGAGCGATAGCATTTTCACTTTATTGTAGACCAGCATGCCTCACGGTTTTACCCACATTGAGCCCGTTCCCGTAGGAATTTGGTAAATTTTAATACTTCTTCTTCATCGACTGGATGGCCAACCTGACCAATCCTGGTGTCAGAGTTATTGAGCCGCCAAAGGCCTCTGACATGGCTCAAGTAACGACTACTATCCGTAGAAAGTAACCGGGATCGACGGCTTAACGTGCCCTCTGAAGCACGGAATCATCTTACTTTTCGAGCAATCAGGTGATTCAGCCTGCAATGCCCTGACCAAACTAAACCAAACTGTGAGATATTGTCCCCACCGGGAATCGAACCCGGAACCTCCAGATCGTGAGCCGCGCGCTGAAACCGCAAGACCACGGAGGCTATTAGTATTATATGTTACTTAAATGTATGGAACTAGACTCAAACGTGGGATTCAGTCAGCCCATGATAAAGGACCCAAAAAGTAGAAACAAAAAATTTTTTTCAATATCGTTCATTATAAAAAAGTTATACAAAAACCTTTTGTTTTAAGGCTTTTTTTGACAACAGACGTGTGTGTATTGAAGTGTCGATTGAAGTTTTTTGTAAAACAAAATACAACTTTTTACACAAGCGTATAGAAATAATTTTATAAAAATATTGAATACGTTGAAAACGATATTCCATTATTTTTATTTATACAGTAATAATAGAGCCAAAGAGTTTGATGTTTTGTTTACTTTTCGTTCGTTTAAACATGCTAATATCTCCGGAACTACCAGTCCGATTTAAATTATTCTTTTTGTAATAGATCGCTACATTCAACAAAAATGTTTTAGACTATTTTTAATCCTGATATTCCTACAGGAACAAGAATAATGCGGGAATAACCGCGAGGCACTGCCAGTTAAATAAAACATGCGAACTCTCAGTAGCGCCACCTCACGGTAACTTTATGCAAACGATGTTTTAATCTAATCACCGTAGCCAGCTACGCCGTAGCACCTACTACGCCGTAGCTCTTGGCTACGTTGCTACAGCGTAGTAAAGATAATTTATTCTTAGACCAAATAAAAACGCTACTTTATTCAGTGACTTTCTTAATAAAACTGATCAATATTTTATGTTGTTTGATTGTAATGTATGTGTCGTGTATGCAAAGGATACAGGGTGTAATTTGGCGTGCTTCACTGTATTATTTGCAGCTGTCTGGTATCACCATTTGGTCTTATATGAAAATTTCTCCCGTATATCTCGTTTGCGAGCATGCTGATTTGAAGTTTAATTTAAGTCGGATCTAGAGATTTACGAATGTGCTTAGTGAGGATATGTTGAATTATTGCAGAGAAAAATGTCGGGTTAAAGTTTAAGTAATCATATTAAATTAGTTAAACTATGTTTTATAGGCTTTAACCACACAATTTTCATGTTAGATTAAATGTATTTTAAAAAGGGCAACGACAGCGATGGCGACCAGCCAATTTGTTATTGCAAAACAACTTGAAATTTTAATTTACTAGCCGCCGCGGTGTTACCCGCTGTGTACCCGTTCCCGCAGGAATTTCGGGATAAAATGTGTCCCATGTGTTATTCTGATGTATAACCTATATTACTGTTAAGTTTCATCCAAATCCGTCCAGTAGTTTTTTTTTAAAGAGTATCAAACATACATACATCTATGCTCACAAACTTTCGCATCTATAATATTAGTTTATGTTTAATCGCAGACCAATCACATGCTATGTCCACTAGTCTACAGGGGCAGATAACTTACATTGAAGTGAACACAAACCACAAGTAAAGGCTGAATCTAAGTTAATGTAAACTGTACAGGTGCAGGTAATAACGTGGTCGTACCGGCGCTGGTGAGAGGAACGTAGCGTTAGAGTGTGACTCTTGTGTCTCAATTGATGGGTAAAGGCAGAGTTGTACTGTGAGCGGGGAGATAGAAATACGTGGAGCGAGGTTTGCTTATATTTCATTGTTATTCAAGAAAAGGCTTAGGTTTTACTTTTACCAGAATTAAAGATTTCTTTCCACCTCCGCTATTATATTAAACGTAGCATAGCGTAGCTTTAGGGAGAAGCCAGCCTTGGCGGGACGTTGAGATCAAGTTTTTTGTCTGAGCAAAATAATGAACGGTGGATACTTATATGATGAACTAGCTGAGCCCCGCGGTTTAAACCGCGTTGTGCCTGTTCCCGTGGGAATTTTGGGATGAAAAATAGCCTATAACCTTCCCGTTGAATGTGGCTATCTATTACAAAAAGAATTATTTAAATCGGACTGTTAGTTACTGAGATTACTTCGAACATACAAACAAACAAACAAATAAACTTACAAATTTTACCTCTTTATAATATTAGTATAGATATGAAGAGTTTGATTTTTTTGTTGGTTTGAACGCGCTAATCTCAGAAACTAACAATCAGATTTCAATAATTCTTTTTGTAAGAAATAGCCACATTCAAACTAGATATTTACAGGCTATTTTCATCCCGAAATTCCCAAGGTAACGGACACAACGCAGGTAAAACAGCGAGGCGCTGCTAGTATTTAAATAAATATAATTAAAGTCGTTTTCGATATCTTCAGTGAGATGAGAGGCCTTTGCCCAGCAGTGGGACATTACAAGCTAATTCGTTTTACTTTTAATTAGGTAAAGATTACTTCTCGCTCCATATCCGACCACACCGTCCCATCCCTAAGGCCCTCGACTGAACCAAGTCGATACCGCGTCACTACTCAACACTAATTGCTCGATTGATCGATGTGCACTTCACTACCGCTAGTGATGTCCCGCTAGTGACGGGACACACTCGATACTTGTGTATCGAGATACTGTTTATCGAGTTAGTTGTGTTGCTATGGTCTATCGAGTCGCTTCATCGGATGTTATGAAAGTTATTTCGAATAAATGTTAAATTAAAAGCTTTCACCATAAATGTTGAAATCATATAAAAAATACTTAAGGTGACGTGAGTCCAGCAACTCGCAAAACGCGGTTTTTCCATCCAACTATTTTCATATAAATTGTCACAATTTTGATTTTAAAAAACTATAATATTAAAGTTGAGGATATATTCTAGTGGCAAAGGTATTTCAGTACACGATTAGATTAATTTCCCTCGATAGAAAAAAATCACAAAGTTGCCTCTTTTATTAATTTAAAAATAATTATTTGGCTAAAATAAACAGATTTTTCCCAAAGAAAAACAACTATAATATAGGTCGTAGCATGAGCTAGGGCATTAGGTATTTTTTTGTAACCTTTCATTACATTCTTAAACACAATTTCAAAATACCTAATAAATTTCGAGAATTTGCCGTGTTGCGGGTGACGCGGGGCGTGATCAGTCGCGCTCAAGCGCTTGTGGAGGACGGACCTATGCCAAATATTGCTGGAGCGCGGAGATGCAAAATTTAAAACTTTTTTCGCGGTAATAAATTTGAACTATGACGGTTGCGTGAAAATAAGGTTTTAATATAAATAAGAACTGTCTGAATAATAATCCGGTCAATTTAAACCAAAAATTTAGAGTGATGTTACATAAAGTCCCAACAAGCTGAAAATCAGAAAAAAAATTCAAAACATAATTATAAACAATGTCTAAAAGTTCCCCATCATTCCCGTGTATGGAATTTTTTTTATTCAAGGTCAAAGGTAAAAAAAAATGAGTTTTTTGCGATTTTCAGCAAAACGGTAAGATTACCCGTTCTCGTACAATTTTCGGGATAAAAATTACCTAATAACCATTATGTTGAATTGAACTATCCAATACAAAAACAATTATTCGAATCGGACTGATAGTTCCTGAGGTTAGTGCGTTCAAACAAACAAAAGACAAATTATTCAGCTTTATTATATTAGTACTAATAGAATCGTCTCGCGGATGAACCCGCACTGTTTACGTTCTAGTGGGAGTTTTGGGACAATACAGATAGCTTATTTCTTTGCCTTGAACGTGGCTATTAATTACAAAAATAATAATACAAATTGGATTGCTAGTTTCTGAGATAAACGCTTAAAACAAACAAAAATCATACTTTTAAGTTTTTTTTATATCAGTACTAGCAGCGTCCTGCGGTTTTACCCTCGTTGTGCCCGTTCCCGTCAAAATTTCGGGATGAAAAATAGTTTATAACCTTTCCGTTGAATATTGTTATCCATTAATATAATAATAATAAATAAATTAGCCTGTAATGTCCCAATGTTGGGCAAAGGCCTCTCGTCTCACTGAAGATATCAGTACAGGAGGTTTCAGGCGTAATCACCACGCTTGCCTAATGCGGGTTGGTGATCTCAAACCCGAGCCATGTTTGAAAAGTATGAAACATGTTTTTGCTCGACCTGGGAATTGAACCCGGGACCTCAGTCTTGGTAGGCGAGTGCACATACCACTAGACCACCGAGGCGTTATTGTTATCCATTATAAAAGGAATTATGCGAATCGGATGGGTAGTTCGTGAAATAAGTGCGTTCAAACAAATAAAAAATAGACAGATAGAATACCGATTGATTAAGATAACACAAATGTAAGTAAAACGCCAAACATTAACACCATGTACCCAACGTTCAATCTAACCTAACATAAACTATCTCTACACGTTACCCATAAATCAGTACATTAGTCGCAAGTGTCGCACGCAGTGTCGCAGTGTCCGGGGAAGTGTCGCGATGTCGTAGAGCAGGAAGGAAGCGATACATCAGACACTTGGGTTGCGAACTTCTGGCTCCTATACCGGTGCATAGTGTAAGTTTAACAGTTGTATGATTACTACTTCTTGTATAGCCAGGTCAAACAAACAATAGAAGAAAAAAAAAAAAGAGTTTTATTTTATAAGTGAAGATTTTAACAGCCTCCGTGGTCTAGTGGTTTGAGCCTACCGTACTGGTTTTTGGAGTTCCGTACCCAAAGGGTGAAAACGGGACCCTATTACTGAGACTTCGCTGTCCGTCCGTCAAAAACAAATATGCAAAATTGCAAATATTCATTTCCATACAATAAACGTGATTTTTTGCCTTTTTTTAAAGTAAGGAACCCTCCGTTCGCGTGTTCGACTCGCACTTGGCCGATTTTATGAATTTCTATTAAATATCTACGATCGGCAGTTGCGGCCCGGTGCTGTGGTCACTCTCGAAAACCTTATTTAAGTGTCAAGACCGCCTAAGGCCTAACATGACCTAATGATTGAAATAACTGATACCTTGTTAACACCTAATTCTGATTCCCACCCTCACAAACTTCGCTTATGAATACAACATTGTCTGAAAAGCACGAACATTATGTAAAACACAGCTTATAAACAGCTACGAGCTGTTCGGCAAGCATATAACAGAAGACAAAGGATTTCTCGTCGTTATCTCTACTTTCAAGACAAATATCTCTACACCTACATATACAACGTCAAAATCTCGCGTTTTTACTCTCAAGTAAAGACTAAATGTGAATGGTTATATTATCTGTAGGAGTTTTCAGTGTCAGAGTTATTGAGCCGCCAAAGGCCTCTGACATGGCTCATGTAACGACTACTATCCGTAGAAAGTAACCGAGACCGACGGCTATTTGCATAAAAGTAGAGATAAAACAAAGAGATTTTTTTGTCTCCAGTTATATGCATGCCGGGAATACTCGGGCCTCGTAGCTGTATGTCTTCAGCTATATGCTTGCCCCGCTGGACTGAAGCCAAACAGTAATGAGAGTACAATAGGTGGGATTAGCTTGAAATGCATTGTTATTAGCTGTTTAGTGAGCTAGTTAAACAATAACTGAATTATGGTAGGAGCATCAAATTAATGGTTAAGGGTCATTGACTTAATTTGTATTAAGTAGGTACTGGTTTAAGCGAAAACTAAATTTGAATTGAAATCTTTACGGACAAGTTCGTTGGCACAGTGGTATGTAGCGCTTACAGTGTCGGGGGTTGCTGGTTCATGTCAGTCAACAATATGTGCAGTTATGTATAGTTGTTGGCGACGTCTGGGTGTCAATTATATATTCTTATAAAGTATTTGTGTATGTATATGTAGTATCAGTATGATTCCATAATACAAGCTTAGAGATAAGTTAGGTTGTGATTTTGTCCGGGTGTATGTTATTAAATTATTAACTTTTACTTGCTTAACTTTTTGTTTACATTTTTATCTGACTTTCCGGCCCCTTTACAGGAACCGTGCTCACAGAAGACTTTTAAGTAATATATTATACTAGCAGCGCCCGCGGCTTTGCCCGCGTTGAGCCCGTTCCTGTAGAAATTTTCGAAAATCCTTTCTTAGTGTGCACTTACGTCACTTGAAGAACCTTCCTGCCAAATTTAATGTTTCTAGGTGGAGCGGTTGAGGCTGTGCGTTGATTATCAGTCAGTCAGTCAGGACTTTGAATTTTATATTTAAAGATTAATAACAGCTGCGTTTCTTATATTATATGATTTATTAAACTCCTTTTTTCTTATTGAAAAGCGTTAATTAAACGTTTACAAGCAAGCCTACCGTATTTATTTATATACTGTGACACATTTTCGTGCAAAAATGTATTCAAAAATATCCTTGGTATAATACTGTCGGATCTAGATATCTCAAACTAGCAGTGCCTCGTGTTTTTACCTGTCGTTTTACCCTTCCCGTCGGAAATGTGGGATGACAATTAGCTTCTGATACTCTGCTTAAATGTGGCTATCATATGTCATTTTTCCAAATCCAGAGAAGCGCGTTCAAAGTTCAAACAAAAAACTATTCAGTACTAAACTCAATTTCTTCTATTATTAAAATATGCATTACACCTTTTTCCTAATTAAAAGTAGTTGCCTTTGGTTGAAAAATCTGTCATGATGGTTTGTATCTTGAGTCTATTAAAAAATCCTACTAATATTATAAATGCGAAAGTTTGCGAGGATGTATGGTTGTTTGTTACTCTTTCACGCAAAAACTGCTGAACGGATTTGAATGAAATGTTACAGTAATATAGGTTATATATCAGAATAACACATGGGACTTTTTTTATCCCAAAGTTCCCTCGGGAACGGTACAACGCAAGTCACACTGCGTGGTACGGCTAGTATTATATAAATAAGACCTAAAAGTACAAAAAACAGCTACATTTCAACTCAAACCCATCACCATAAATACGAAGAAATCCTCCCAACCCAAATAAACAATATCATATAACATTTCACAGAATTTTCGATCCCTTACAATGAACTAGGTATATTAATTAACATACTTGTAGCGAACTCCTGCGATGTTTAAAATAACATGATCTTTGTTGTATCGCATGTAAAATGAGCTAACTCCCATATACAGTGTTACTCAGTAAAACATACCGCGAATTAACTCTTCGAAGTACTGTCGTGGAAGTTGGCAATAGTATACTTACGATACAAATTGCTTTGCGCGGTGCTCTCATAATATAAACTTGTGGTAGAGGCATGTATATTTAATCACTAGCAGCGCCCCGCGGTTTTACCCGCGTTGAGCCCATTCCATACGAATATTGAAAAAAATAGCCTAAAAAATAACCTAACCTAACCTAACCTACCTGTTAAATGTGGCTATCTTTTACAATAATAATTATTGAAATCGGATTGTTACTTCCTGAGATTATATTTTAAAACAACAAAAATATTACTTTTCAGCTTTATATATTAGTTATAGGTAGATACACATAGATTGAAATGGTAGTATGTATGTACGTACGTAGGTTATTGATATGTACCGCCTACGGTGTATGTTATCTCAGTTATAATATGTTAAATCATTATGAACTTCGGTGTATATTTAAACTAAATACCGTGGGTAGTAGAGTATTGTACACACTAAAATATATTAGCAGCGCCTCGCGGGTTTACGCACGATTTTTAAAATGTCTAAATAAAAAATAGCCTATAAATTTCCGCTTGAATGTAGCTACTTAATTAGTCGAATCAGACTAGCAGTTTCTGAGAGTAAGTAGGACATTCAAACAAACAAAAAAAACAACATTTTCAGCTTTGCTACATTACTTATTCATCCTAATATTCCCACGGGCACGTACAATTTTCGGTCTCGGTCTTTTCAGTCGATACCCCCAGTCCGAAGCCTTAGGGCGGTCTAAAAACTTTGTCACCAGTTGGCCACAAGCCTACAAAAGCTTACTTTTTACTCCCAAATCCCGAAAATTCGGTTAAACTTTCGACCAAATAACCGATTATTGGGCTTTTTTCTAAAATACTGTAAGACATAAAAACTAATCTATACTAATATTATAAAGCTGAAGAGTTTGTTTTGTTTGTTTGTTTGTTTGTTTGTTTAAACGCGCTAATCTCAGAAACTACTGAACCGATTTGAATAATTCTTTTTGTAATAGATAGCCACATTCAACGGGAAGGTTATAGGCTATTTTTCATCCCGAAATTCCTACGGGAACGGGTACAACGCGGGTAAAACCGCGGGGCGCTGCTAGTTCATGAATAAAAAAAAGCCTCTATTGTCTCACTGATGGGCAAAAGCCTTCTCACTGAGGATATCAGTACAGTGAGGAGGATTGGACATAATCACCACGCTTGCCAAATGCGGGTTGGTGATCTCAAACTCGAGCCATGTTTGAAAGTAGGAAACATGTTTTCGCTCGACGCGGGAATCGACCCCGAGACCCCAGTTTTGGCAGGCGAGTGCACACACCACTAGACCACCGAGGCGATCGAATACAGAGAGTAAAAATTTAATCAATCGTCTCCCAATCTCAGTCCCTGAAGGTCGAATCTGTCAATCCAATTATCCGAAGTCTGATTTTATTGAAGATGCTATAATTTTTGATCTCAATTTTAATAGAAATCCTGCGAGATTGAATTATAATTCTACTTATAATGTCTTTTTGATGTAGTCATGGATGGTACGGTGTGTTTTATTTGACATCCTTGGTGCAAAAGGAAGGATAGTTTTATTTGACGTGTATGAGTGTGTGAGTGTGTATTTAATTTGACATTTGTTTAAATACTAGCCGCGCCCCGCGGTGTTACCCGCTTTGTACCCGTTCCCGCGGGAATTTCAGGATAAAATGTATCCCATGTGTTATTTTGATTTTGATGAAAAGTTTCATCCAAATCCGTTCACAGTTTTTTCGTGAAAGAGTAACAAACATACATACATCCAAACATACTTTCGCATTTCTAATATTAGTAAGAGGTACTATGACTAATTTTAATCTACTATTTAGTTTGCTATCTTAGATATCAAAATGTAGAACCAAGACGCCACAGAATAAACCCTTGGAAACCACAGTGACCAAGACGCAGAGTAAATAAAAAGAAAAAAAATAAACTACTTTTATTCATCCCAAAAATCCTACGGAAAAGTGAAGTCGACAGCGGATAGCTAGTATTTAATAATAACAATATCAACTATATTCTCACCTGAAACGAACAGTAATTCGATACCAATTCATCCCTTGCTGTAAGGGTGACTACAGAAGGGTGGAGTAATCCTGCAAATGGCACCCTTTGTTCGAGATATTGTTCATAAATTATACTTTTATTTCAATTGTAGGTGGAGGTGCTGCGGTGTCTGTCCTTGCTGTTAATAATATAGACGGGTAGGTTTGCTAGGGTAAAATGGTCTTTATTGTTATATTGTAGCGCTCGTGGTGTAGTTTAACAAAGCGAAGTTGATTGCAATTGTTAAGCAACGTGCAGCTCGACCCCTACTTGGATGGGCGACTGATAGTGGCTTTTCTATCTGAGCGCTACCGTGCTTCGGAGGGCACGTTAAGCAGTCGTTTAGTTGTTCCAATCGACAGACCATGTCGAAGGCCTTAAGGCGGTCTAAAAACTCCGACAACAATTGGCCACTAACGTACTCGAAATGAATGAATGAATGAGTAAAAATAAACACTTAAACGTGGTTTCAAGCGGTTGGTTAACGTAACAAACGATCGTTAAAAGTTCACAAGTTTTACGCTATTTAATTAACCGTGTGTGAATTTTTCCGGGTGTATTATTATATTTTTATAATGTCTGTTAAATACGAAGCGTTTTTTCATAACTTAAATGACAGTCTTTCAAATTCGGGCGGCCTGTAGAAAGCCAATATTTTTTGTAATATCTGTGGAGGCTAACATTTTGTGTTAACGTTTAGTAGTGCGTGAACGTAAGCTGAAGCAAGGATAATCAAGCGAAAAGGTCGAACGAAAACATGATTCCTACTTTACAAACATGATTCGAATTTAATAGCCTATCATCCTAATTTCTGTTTTGATCCTATCTTCCATTTCTGTTTTGATCCCACGAAAGTCCCATTCAAATCACTCCAGTAGTTAAGGACTACCTTCAACAAAGGAAAAGATGGCGGGTGACCCATTTTTAATTTTATACAATAAACCAACAACGTTTTACGCAACGATCTTCAATATTATGATAGCAAGACGAGAGACAGGGGCGGATCAAGGATTTTTATTCGAGGGGCTAAGTGGGGGCTTGAGCCTGGTGGGTAGAGAATTTCGGTTTGGAGGGGCTTGGCTAATGTTAGAGTAGATTTTATGACTTACTGTCATAATCCCGACTGACCAGAATTAAGAATGTAAGTGGAGAAAAAAGTACTTGCCTGTAAAGCTCCACTGTCGGGCAAAGTCCACTAGTCTCACCTATGATATCAGTGGCAAAATCCCCAAAAAAAAGGTTAGTGGAGGTAGGTAGGTGAATGACAATTAAGGGATACCAGTTTTTTTGAGGAACTCAGATGGTTTAAGGAGTTTTGAGTCCCGTAATTCGAAAGAAACTTGGCTTATTTATTAGATAACTGACATGATTTCGGGGGCTTGTCCCCCCTACCGCCCCTCTCTCCTGAATCCGGCCCCTCGCCCCTGTCTAGAGATACGAACAAGATGTTTGTATGAAAGCATTGTGCCGCCTGCAGTGGAATAATAAATAAAATCCTAGACAAGATGTTGTTGGAGAATTTAAATAAAATTCCTTCCTCTTATTCTAATTAAGTCTTAGACGGATATACTTACAGCTTCCTATATAATCTAATAGCAGCGCCCCGCGATTTTACCCGCGTTGTGCCCGTTCCCGTGGGAATTTCAGGTTTTTTTTACATAAAAACCTTCCTCTTGAATCACTCTACCTATTACAAAAATACGCATCAAAATCCGTTGCGTAATTTTAAAGATTTAAGCATACAGACAAACAGAAGACAAACAGACGCGACTTTGTTTTATACTACGAGTATGTAGTGATACTAATATAATAAGCTGAAGAGTTTGTTTGAACGCGCTAATCTCAGAGACTACCAATCCAATTCGAATACCTCTTGTTTTAATGGATAGCTTCATTCAAAGGTCTATTACTAGGCTATTTTCCATTTAATAATCCCCACGGAAACGGGCACAACGCGGGTAAAACCGCGGGGCGCTGCTTGTTCTAATATAATAAAGCTGATGAGATTGCTTTTTGTTCGATGGACGCGCTAATCTCAGAAACTACCAATCGGTAATCAATAATTATTTTTGTTCCCGTAGGAATTGCGGGATGAAAAATAGCCTTTAGCTTTCTTCTTGATTTAGCGCGTTCAAATAAACAAAAAATAATCTTATAAGCTTTACTTTAGTAGTATAGATATATAGTATAATAAACATAAACTAGCTGCCCCGGCAAACGTCGTTTAGCCATATAAAAATTAAGGGGTGGACTACCCTTAACATTTAGGGGGATGAAAAAAAAGTTGTCCGATTCTCAGACCTACCCGATATACATCCAAATTTCATGAGAATCGGTGAAACCGTTTCAGAGCAGTTTAATTGCAAACAACGTGACCCTATCTCTAAACCTTTTTCCTCTTCAGAAGCAATCGTCTTCGGCTGGAAAATTGACGACATTTAACCACATTTTGTGCCAATCCAAAAGAAATAGATTATAGATACATCACGTGCAATGTACATTGTACTGTACAAGAGCCCCGATATGAACATCGCAGTGTGTACATCATGTATGTTTGTACATTGCCAAAGGCTTATCACGACCGTAAACGCAAATAGCTCAGCGTTAAATAAAATAAAATATTTTGCATAAATGTTTTCATTTGCATCCATGTCGCTGGTGTAGTGAATGTGATTTAATATTTATTTACCCGAAGGAGGTTTTATTTATTTACCCGAAGGAGGTTCTCAGTACGATTGTGTGTTATCTTAAAGTTAAATGAGGGATAATGCGCATTGTATGTGTAATTGTGTTGTTAGTGTTAGGCTGTTGCAGGGCACAAAATGAAGAAACGAGTGAGTACAAGAAATAGTTTATTTATGATACTTATTACTCTTATAACGCCTAATCATCCTCACTGTACTGATATCTTCAGTGAGATGAGAGGTCTTTGCCCAGCCGTGGGACATTATAGGCTTGGTACTTATCACTGTGATAACGACTACCCCTACTCACTGTACTGATATCTTCAGTGAAATGAGAGGTATTCCAGCAGTCAATTAAATCAATTAATGTAATTAACCAAAGTATTCATATTCTAAGAGTATAATGAACCTCTCTGAAGCAATCATTAGTGACTAACTAGGTAGCATTGTTTTAGATAATCACTACATAGTATAAAACATAGTCGCTTTCCGCTGTGTGTCTGTATGCTTAGATCTTTAAAACTACGCAACGGATTTTGACGCGGTTAGGTTTATATGTATAAAAATTCTCTGAATTCCCACGGGAATGGGCACAACATAAGCTCTAAGCTTGTGTGGAATCTAACTCACTGATACTACTACATTATTTTATAAGAATACTAGCAGCGCCCCGCGGTTTTACCCGCGTTGTGCCCGTTCCCGAGGGAATTTCGGGATTTTTTTTACATAAAAACCTTCCTCTTGAATCACTCTATCTATTTCAAAAAACCGCATCAAAATCCGTTGCGTAATTTTAAAGATTTAAGCATACAGACAAACAGACGCGACTTTGTTTTATACTATGTAGTGATATAATTGACACCCAGACGTCGCCATCAACTATGTCTTCACATATTGTTGACTCCGGGCGGGAATCGAACCCGACACAGTAAGCGCTCTCACTGCCACTATGCCAACCAAAAGCTTGGGTATATAAGTATACAACGAATAACATCTCAAAACGGTTGTGTCGGGCTGTAATCTGTAGTAAAACGGAAAGTAAATAATGCGAAAGCGTAGAAAATTCAAAGTATTACGTGGAAACCTAATAAAAAGGCGGAAATTGTATCTGTTTACGAGATTGTGGCATGCCCGGATCCGTTTATATGAGGTGAAGCGAGTATAGTGGTGATATCACACTGTACAACGATATAGCAAATAAAAACTAAATGATTGAAGACGTATTTTGTGCATTATGAAGTATTGCTAGCAGCGCCCTACGGGGTAACGCGTTTGGCTTTCCCGTGGGAATTTCAGAATGAAAAATTGCCTATAACCTTCCCGTTGAATGTGGATATCTATTACAAAAATAATTATTTAAATCAGACTGATAATTCCTGAGATTACCCTGAACACACAAACAAGCAAACAAACAATTTTACCTCTTTATAATATTAGTATAGTGGTATAGATTACTAGCAGCGCCCGGTGGTTTAACGCGTTGGGCCGTTTCCCGTGGTAATTTCAGGATGGATCAGGATGATGAATAGCCTATAATCTTTCCGTTGAATGTCACTATTCTTTACAAATCGGATCGGTAGTTTCTAAAAGTAGCCCGTTCAAACAAAGAAAAACAAAAATCTATTTTTCGTATTATGTCCGTAACACACGAAACGTCAAATCCTAACTTCGCAGAGATTTAATGAGAGATTTTGAGACAAAATGTATGACAAATTACGTCAATTAGCTAAGTGTCGCTTTAAAGAACGTCTGAAATAATTTTGAATTGAAACTACGTTTTCGGATACACTTTGATTTTATTTTACATTTTTATATGACGTTTCGGCTCCTCAACAGGAACCGTGGTCACAGACGACGAATAAATAATTTGTATACTAGTTTCTTAGTCTTCTGTGACCACGGTTCCTGCAGAGCCTAAACGTCAGATAAAAATGTAAACTAAAAGCGAAGTGTATCCGTAAACGTAGTTTCAATACAACAATAATTAATATTTAAATTAAATTCAACAATTTTTTACAGATGATAACACTTCACTAATACAAGATCTTCGGAAAAAACTGATTCACAATAACTACGATTACATTCCAAGTTCCTTCGAAGTGACAACCAAACGCACTTTCTATAAGAAGGTGGTATATGGAGATGTCCAGAACGACCCTAACTCGGAAGCACATGTGTTTGTACCGGACTCTTTGAAAGCGAAGCACAAAACTGCAATCGCCAATTTGTTTGATGGTTTTGCGGAGATAGGTAAAGATGATTTGGAATTATGCGGTTTTGAAGTTAGTTAGTGATGCCTCGGTGGTCTAGTGGTATGTGCACTCCTGCCAAGACTGAGGTCCCGGGTTCAATTCCCGAGTCGAGCGAAAACATGTTTCCTACTTCTCAAACATGGCTCGGGTTTGAGATTACCAACCCGCAGTAGTAAAGTGTAAACCTGTTATGTCCCATTGCTGGGTAAAAGCCTCACTTCTCACCGAAGATATGAGTGCAGTGAAGAGGATTAGGTTTAATGACCACGCTTGCCTAATGCGGGTTGGTGATCTCAAACCCGCGCCATGTTTGAAAAGAAGGAAACATATGTATTTTTCAACCCGAGACAAGAGTTTTGGTAGACACGTGCCCATGCCACTAATCTAGAGTAATTACGCCTAATTACTGATAGCATCAGTGAGATGAGAGGCCTTTGCCCAGCAGTGGGACATTACTTTACTTTTTGTTTTTAGATGAAGTTAGTAACACTACAGTAGCAACTACAATCAAAGGAAATACAACTGCGAGTGTTAAATTAAGAGTGATAACGGTAAGGAAATATTTTAACTAATTTAAGTGAGAATTCTCTAATCACCAATCCTAACTTTTTGTCTTCTTCATCGAGTGGATGGTCAACCTGACCAATCCTGGTGTCAGAGTTATTGAGCCGCCAAAAGTCTCTGACGTGGCTCATGTAACGACTACTATCCGTAGAAAGTAACCGGGACCGACGGCTTAACGTGCCCTCCGAAGCACGGAATCATCTTACTTATCGGGCAATCAGGTGATTCAGCCTGTAATGCCCTAACCAAACTGAGGACAGTCTCACAAAATTCTTTTTGTGAGACTGTCCTCACCTCCCTACCGGGAATCGAACCCGGAACCTCCGGACCGTGAGTCGAGCGCTCAAACCACAAGACCACGGAGGCTGTTAACTTTTTGTCAATTTAGCGTTGTGATAGATCAATTGACCTCCTGAATCAACGTAAATTCACCTTAACGGTCAACACGCGCACGCCGCGGGCGCATGCGACGGACCGCCTTTGAACGAAACCGCTCGCGACATGCACTCCTAAGCACGGTACCACGCCGATAGAAATGCCACTATCGGCCACCCATCCAAGTAGGGGCTGAGTTGCACGTTACTTAATAATCGCAATGAGCTATCACTGCTTAGTCGAACTACGCCATGATCGCTAAAGTGAACCTTCACTACATAGTATAAAACAAAGTCGCGTCTGTTTGTCTGTTTGTCTGTATGCTTAAATCTTTAAAATTACGCAACGGATTTTGATGCGGTTTTTTGTAATAGGTAGAGTGATTAAAGAGGAAGGTTTTTATGTAAAAAAATTCCCGAAATTCCCACGGGAACGGGCACAACGCGGGTAAAACCGCGGGGCGCTGCTAGTTACTAATATAGTAAAGCTCAAGAGTTTGTTTGTTTGAACGGGCTAATCTCAGGGACTACTAATCCGATTCGAATAATTTGTTTTGAATAGCCACATTCAAGTGAAAAGTTGTAGGCTACTTTTTATCCCGAAATTACCACGGGAACGAAGACAACGCGGGTAAAACCGCGGAGCTCAGCTGGTATTAAATATAAACTATTAACATTTTACTTCTATTATTACTTTGCAGGTAAAAGACTTAATACCGTCGCGCCGCGGCGGCGACGCATTTCGTAAAGTGATCCAACAAGAAGATGCTAATGGAGTCGTCCTGGTAAGCCTGGATGGACATCCTCTTCCTCAATTCCGACTCCCCAATGACAGAAGACAGTACATGCAAGAAGAGTCACGGTCGAGAAGAGTGGATGATACAAAGAAGATTAATTATAGAGCCCAAAAGAAGTCACAAGTACATGATAGAGATGTCTCCTTACCCACAGACGATGACAAAAAAGATGTACCACTTTTGCCATCACAAAGACAGCATCCAGAAAACAAAACACGGTTTGATATAGTTGCACCAACAGATGCAAGACGTCACTACGAAAAAAAACAACAATTAGAGTCTGAAGGACTTGAAGACAAAGCGAGTTTAAAAAAATGCCAGGATGTTTTGAATAACTGTTTCGATTTAGTTACAGACGATGAAAGCGTTACGTCGTCAAAAGATCTGCTTGAAGACAAAAATGATGATCATGAAAATAGTAGCGTATACAAACTGAGAAGTGTACTAGATCAGAAAGACGCCGAATTAAATGGTGCATCTACGCTTCGTCGTGTTAGATCTGGTGGAGGGGGCCATCTTAAAAAAAAACCACAAAAACATAATAAAAAATCTTCTAAAAAAAAGGTGCTAGTTGTTAACAAAAAAATGTTAAGAAACCTTAATTTTAAAAGCGATGGCGAAATGGATAGACCTCGTGCAAGTAACCTTAACAATAGGGAGAGAGTCATTCCAGCGCCGCTGAGAGACATGATACATAATGAAAAACTTATAGCCAGAAATAGGCAGCGTAAAAAGAATAGGTACTTTCTTGAAGATTCCTATGGACTTTCTGAGGAAAGTGATCTGTATGCACTTGATACGAGTATTAGCAAGCATTTTATTCTGGGACGACCTAAAGAGATACAAAATAGAAGAGTTAAAAACAAGCTTACTTTATCTCGGCACAGAGTGAGAGAAACGGAATAGAAACTAGATAAAAGGATAAAGAAACTAGATAACAGGCAACAACACGGATCTTAAGTTCCTTACTTCAAAGGGCATTAACTGAACTGTCAATTATCTCCGAAATTAATAGGCTTGATATTTTTAATACAGCATGTGCTCTATTCTTATAGATACACTTGGGCGTTATAACATACAACAAATAATATATTTCATTATAATTTTATAGCAACAACAACCATTATTTATTTTCGACAAAGACTGTTGTAATATTTATTACGTACCTATAATCGTGCGCCTCGATTCGGCAATCATCGGAGATACTCGGTAACTAGTAGAACTAGAAACTACCGGTACCGAGTATCTCCGATGATTTCCGAACGGACCGAACCGAAGCCGATGTCGACTCAAATTCAACTATTCAAGGTTCAAGGTCAAGGTTAAAAAATAATGATAGCGAACTTCACATCGTAGAGCGTTAGACGAATATGAACTTTAAATTACTAAGTACAAGAGCAAATTTTACTTTCATTAAAATACAACAGTTTATTATAATTTTGATTTTATATTCGTATGAAGATAGATTCATGTCTTCGCTGTTGTTTTATTGGTGTATATTCATTCATTAGAAAGTTTGTTTTGATAAGCCTGTAACGAGTAGGAAGGAAAGTTCGTTGAAATCAAATCAAAACCAATTTTTTTTTTCTGTAACACATTTTAAAACATGCAACACTGAAAAAAATTGTACCTACCTACTATTATAATCTATACTGTGCTATAACTTTAACATCGTTTTTACAACCGTAAAATGTTATAATCGCAATTCAACATACAACTAATCTTACAACAGATAATAAATATTACAACAGTTTAACACAACAGTTAGAAAAATATAATATAACGGATAATGCAATATGAAAATATAGCGATAACGCCCAAGTTTACTTATAGATAACAGAGAAATCTTTTTTTTACAAATAACCTAAATAATGCATCCGTTAACGTCAGTGTACATATAGCTTACACTTGGCCAGTTTTAGTTTTTCGCTGGTGGTAAAAAATGGAACTAAAGTTTAGCCTAATGAAATGTATGAGTTAATCTCATGGCACAATAGCGACCTCCTATTCTTGATTTAACTTCACAAATGTAAAATAGATTAATGTTATATTCAACTATGTGGATTAATATCAGGATCCATACCAATTTAATTTACCTACTTTTTATATTAGGTGATGAGACGTTTAAATTGAACGTGTACCTATACATTGATGGATTAATACACCAGCCTACACGTACAGTATTTATTAATAGAACAATAACTTCTGACAATAGTAACACCTTTTTTAATCATAATCCGACGGATCATCATTACAGAATCAAGAAATCTAGAAATCCATCAATAAATACTGTCATCCATCAATACATTAGGTTACACGTTCAGTAAATACCACGATACGTGATATTTACTGTTGGATCACAGTAAATACTTTACGTGTGATCGTCGCCTCAAACATATGTTTAATTCTGGTTTCTTATTTTATAATTTGCCAACCACTTACAGCTTGACAACTGAAACGCTTATCTACGCCTAAATATAATGTTTCCCCCTAAATGGGGTAATTGGATAATGGATTAAAACTTATGTATATAAGTTGTACAAATGTACCTATATCAAATAAATATTTTATCAAGAAATGTTCGCAGTAAAAGTTTATTCACCAAATCATTTTTGCTATAACATATTTTATAGTCTTATTTAATCGTGCGGCAAAGATTCTATTGTTATTTTATACTATGGTACAATGGAAATGGGGCTTTCTGGATTGGTTTTAATATTTCTCATACCAATTGTCACTTTTGCCCGAAAAGAAGATAGTGCCTTTCCTAGGAGGAATAAAGGTAAGGTACACTGAGGTCCTAAGGCTGCAAGGCCCTGAGGCATAGAGGCACCGAGGTCAAGATAAGGATCACATGTTAGTAAAGCACAAGCACACTACAGAGACTGTAGTTAGACAGTGTTCTATAAGACATGACGGAGAATACTAGAATAAAGTCTAACGGTATTTTTGGTCTATCACAGACTACCTTGTCTAATGTTACGGCCGGTTCACACATGTCTCCGTTTTACTGTTCAGTTTTATCATGTACGTTTTTTTTTGTCGATGGCGTATGTAGTTGTATGAGCGACTTCAAACATGGCACAGTATTCCGTATACAGTAAATAATATACAACTACATACACGATAAAACGGAACAGTAAAACGGAGACATGTGTGAACCGGCCGTTAGACTTGACTGACTAAAGATATAGACTTCTTATCGAACAAGTCAGTTTAAAGACTGCTCTGAGTATTATGAAAGATGATTTTTACAGCATCTGGTTAGTGTTTCAGATCATTGAACAATCAACTTTGATAAATCCTCTTTACTATAATATTTTAACAATCCATGGCTTTGCCCATTGGCTGCAGATATAACAGTCATTTAACTTCCTTTAATATTCTCTAATAATCATCACTACATAGTATAAAACAAAGTCACTTTCCGCTGTCTGTCTGTTTCTATGTATGCTTAGATCTATAAAACTACGCAACGGATTTTGATGTAGTTTTTTAATAGATGGAGTAATTCAAGAGGAAGGTTTAAAATTATAAATATTCTCGAAATTCCCACGGGAACGGGCACATCGCGGGTAAAACCGCTGGGCGCTGCTAGTTTATTATAAAATTTATTTTTTCCTTCAAGAAACAACAACCAACATAATAATCAAGAAAATTTTGGAAAAGCTGAATAAGAAACAAAATGGATTACCCATCGACGGAAAAGGTCAACCTGAACCCAACTTCACAAAAACAAAAGACGGAAGGATATTTTACTATGGCACAATAGTCCAAAACCTGAGGAAGAACCAACTAAATGACAAAGTAGAGACCAAGACTGAGGACATTCAACACTACCGCAACTCTTTTGAAAGGAACGACGTAAACTCTACCACGTTTAAAGGGTTACAACCTCATCCCTTTAACTACAGTTTTCGCGCTCTATCTTCGGCCGCGTCAAACGCAACCACTCGCCACCCGGACATGCAACGCGCTAAAGGAGGACGCGTCCAATTTCTCAGATCCAAGGTAGTATCAGACTTAGATCCTTATTACATATTTCTCTAGTGCCAGTGATGTTAATAAAATGTATGAAATATGTCACAAATGTTATTTAAATTGAACCAAGTTAGCTTTAAAGATAGACGTAACTTCTTCTTCTTCATCGAGTGGTTGGTCGACCCGACCAATCCTAGTGTCAGAGTTATTGAGCCGCCAAAGGCCTCTGACATGGCTCATGTAACGACTACTATCCGTAGAAAGTAACCGGGACCGACGGCTTAACGTGCCCTCCGAAGCACGGAATAATCTTACTTTTCGGACAAACAGGTGATTCAGCCCGCAGTGCCCTAACCAAACTGAGGACATACTCACAAAGAAATTTTTGTGAGATATTGTCCCCACCGGAAATCGAACCCGGACTCTGTTATGATAGGCAAGGACACCAGGATTGGTCAGGTTGACCATCCACTCTATGAATAACTTTAAATTTTTTACATATCATGTCATATTTATCACCCACAGGGGCGCCTATGCCAACGGCAAAACCTATCGCCCGAAGGCCCGAAGTACGACAGCAAGGGCACGATATACATTGTGGAGCACCCTAAAGATCAACCCAACTTCGAGAACACTAGCCCTCAAGACCTGGTGCTTCCCAAGTGCTGTAACTGCTGCCAAAAGTCCGTACTTGGTTGCCAGTAGAGATCATCTAAAAACCTCTAAATCTGATGTAGGCAAAATGACAGACAATAATTATTTTGGCAATTTTTTTTAGCTTTCAAAAAATAATTGTAAAAAATAAAGATAAAAATATGTATAGTTGTGTTTATTCCCATAGCACTTCTTTTTAACCGACTTCAAAAATAATAAATAACGAAAGATTTACCCAAGAATAGGAACCCAGGAAACCAACTACGATCTACGCTCAGACATAATATAGTGCGGGTGCGGGCCGGGTGCGGGCCGGGTGCGGGCCGGGTGCGGGCCGGGTGCGGGCTGCGTGACGTTGTATTCCTTGTATTCGTATGAATGGTGTCACACTGGCCCGCAACGTTGTTCGTCTTTAGCTTAATGCTCGTACACATTGATGTCTGCTACAATTTTCGATAGGTTACCCAATGCCAGAAGAGAATTGCTATTAAAAACGAACAAGCGTGTGTCTGTCTTCGAAACATGTTGTAGCTGACCTTCTGGGTTTATTAATTTGTGCCATTACTATCTATACTAATATTATAAAGCTGAAGAGTTTGTTTTGTTTGTTTGTTTGTTTGTTTGTTTAAACGCGCTAATCTCAGAAACTACTGAACCGATTTGAATAATTCTTTCACTGTTAGATAGTCTATTTATCGAGGAAGGCTATAGGCTACATTTTATCCCGAAATTCCCACGGGAACGGGCACAACGCGGGTAAAACCGCGGGGCGCTGCTAGTTATCTAATATATAAAATTCTCGTGTCACGGGGTGCGTGGTTGAACTCCTCTGAAACGGCTCAACCGATTCTCATGAAATTTTGTGGGCATATCGGGTAGGTCTGAGAATCGGACAACATCTATTTTTCATCCCGAAATTCCTGCGGGAACGGGTACAACGCGGGTGAAACCGCGGAGCGCAGCTAGTGTTTCTGTACAATTATAAGAGATTATTTGTGATGGCTCTTGTATTGAACCGTCTGCGGATGCGGTCTGCAACCGGACTCGAAATGCTACTTTTAGAGCTTGTACCCAGTATAACTAATCGCGAAACTCCTAGGATTGTTTATTAAATAAATAAATATGCCCGGACTCACTCGGTTAATTAGACCCAAATTAAGGTCTAACTTTGTAATATGGAATCTAACTAACTGATACTACTACATATACATACACAAATACTTTTGAATATATAATTGACACCCAGACGTCGTCGCCAACAACTATGTCTTCACATATTGTTGACTCCGGGCGGGAATCGATCCCGCAACCCCCGACACAATAAGCGCTCTCACTACCACTGTGCTAACGGGTTTTTCAAACATTACTATAACTAATCACGAAACTCTTAAGACTTGTTTAATGCAAACAAAACTGTCTAAGGTCAGTCTAACAACAGTCTAACCGTTGTCAGTGGATGTTATTTAGTCTAACCTTACAATACACAACTAGATGTCGGGTCAGCGCAAAAATTACGTCTTGATGAAAACAGCGCACTTGAAACGTGAGCTCTTATTTTATTAATAAGATTAATAAGAAGAAGCTACTTTATTGCTAGTTGTAATTAGATTGAACAGCGGGGGGCGTCTCAAAACCAGCCTCGGTACAGCATTAGCTGAGACGCCTCCTATTGCTCCATATTATTTCTTTTGTAATTTGAACTTTTGTATTTCCATATCTTGTAATTGCAGCAATAGATGATTATTGTACATATTTTATTTTTTAAAAGAATGGTTTTAATACTTTGGTCTCAGTTCGGTAGTAAACAAATGAAGTATACCCGTTATCTAGTTGTGTATTGTTGACCGAAGAGTCTTACAGACAACAAATCTGTTACGCGTCTTGTCTCTAGTATACGCCCCTTCACATATGTTCATAGACTGTCTATTACTGTCTAACAACAATCTTGACTACAGCGCAGACTCTTGGGAAATATTTCACTTGTAATAAAAACTAACACATTTCTTCACTACATAGTATAAAACAAAATCGCTTTCCGCTGTCTGTCTGTCTGTCCCTATGTATGCTTAATTCTTGAAAACTACGCAACGGATTTTGACGCAGTTTTTTAAATAGATAGAGTGATTCAAGAGAAAGGTTTATATGTATAAAAAATCTCCAAATTATTACGGGAACGGGCACAATGCGGGTAAAACCGCGGAGCGCTGCTAGTTAAGTATATAAAACATTTTACAACTACCTAGTTTAAAAATGATTGTACAATATTCTCCATTATTTTCTAACGCTATTGTTTATTTGATATGGGACCATATTATATTTTTGTTTTGATATTTGTTCTGCCAGTACTAACCATCGTTCCTGGATTCAGGACCCCTACCAAGAGTCCAGGTAAATATAATTTAAATAATCATATTTTGACCCTTGAGACATCTCCAAAATCACTTTATGTCTGCAAGCCTTCTAAAGTATCTGTAGAACATTATGTCTATAAATGTACCAGAGAATCATGGAAAAAAACATAATACATTGAATTGAATGAAAGTAAATGTGAATTTATTTACTCCATATTAAAAGTATCTGTAGCCACTTCATAAAGTTAATATAATACCTATTTTGATTTATATTTGAGCGCTACCGTGCTTCGGAGAGCACGTTAAATTGTCGGTATTGGTTGGTTCAATCGTTAGACCATGTCGGAGGCCTGAAAGCAGTCTAATTACAAGAGTTACTCACTAACCTACTCAAAATTATTTTACTTTTTAACCTACTTTGCAAACATGAATTACGTAATTCATATCGAAATCAGTCTATTCCCTCTTCAAGTTACAGAAACTCCAAAAAACCCAATAATCAGAAACATCTTGGACACTATACGGCGTAACCATGTAGAATATTCAGACGAAAACTCAGAAACGACAGTCCAAGCCACTCAGAAACCAGACATTCAGGTAGCAGGGCGACGCAACCTCGGAAATGTATTCAAAGATATACAAAAAGTAAGGATCAAAATCAGAAAACAGAGCAACAAAGTCAGAGAAAAATACTTTGATCATTCCCACAAGAAGAAGAAGAAGAAGCACAAGTCCAAACACTCAACTAAAAGGAAACATCACAAATCTAAACATGCAGTCGATAACACCGATAACCAACCAAACGAAACCACCGGTAAAAACACTACAGAAACCAACTTTGAAACCGAAGACCAGAAGAAACCAAATGTAACCAACAAAACACCTAAAGTCACAGATCTGAAACATGGAAATAATGCAAATAATACACTTAGTGACAAATTATCAAAAGAAAAAGAAGACAATGATATTAAATCTACAAAACCAGCTGATGAAACCAATGACTTGAAGAAACCAGCTGAAACCATCGACCAGATAGATAAACCTGATAAGAAAGGCAACATTCTTGATGATTCTTCAATGAATCAAAAAGTGGAGAGGCGTCATCACGGGCGTTACGCGGAGTCTAGCTCCGAAGAGTCATCAGAGGTGCCCAAGAGAAATTTGGATATGATAGGGGCGAGAGGAGGACGCGTCAATTTCTTAAGGGGAAAGGTACGTGAAGAATAGTCGAAAGTAATCACTACATTTATAAAACAAAGTCCCCGGCCGCGTCTGTCCGTCTGTTCGCGATAAACTCAAATACTACTGCACGGATTTTGACGCGATTTTTTTAAATAGATAGAGTGATTCAAGAGGAAGGTATATATGTATAAAAAATCTCGAAATTTCCACGGGAACGGGCACAACGCGGGTAAAATCGCTGGGTGCTGTTTGTACATCTATACTAATATTATAAAGCTGAAGAGTTTGTTTTGTTTGTTTGTTTGTTTGTTTGTTTGTTTGTTTGTTTGTTTGTTTGTTTGTTTAAACGCGCTAATCTCAGAAACTACTGAACCGATTTGAAAAATTCTTTTTGTAATGGATAGCCACATTCAACGGGAAGGTTATAGGCTACTTTTCATTCCGAAATTCCCACGGGAACGGGAACAACGCGGGTAATACCGCGGGGCGCTGCTAGTTATAAATACAATTGGAATGTCTGTTTGTAATATTAAAATAACAGCTTGTGCAACTTATGCCACAATATGTACCGTAATATATTCACTAGCTGCGCCCCGCGGTGTTACCCGCGTTGTACCCATTCCCGAGGGAATTTCGGGATAAAATGTATCCCATGTGTTATTCCGGTGCATATATTACTGTAGTTTTATCCAAATCTGTTCAGTAGTTTTTGCGTGAAAGAATAACAAACAAACATACATGCATTATGTATTCTTTGCTCATTAATCTACGGTCCTCGTTCTGATTTGTTATAGAATCGCCTTTGTCAACGGCACCAGCTTTGGCCTGAAGGTCCAAAATACAATAGTCGAGGGTACAAGTACCTCGAGGAGTACCCGAAGGACGCCCTGAGACCCTTCAGCATCACCAAGGTTCCTGATCTGTTTCTCCCAAAATGCTGTAACTGCTGTAAGAAGTCTGTGCTTGGATGCGAGTAGACAAACCCAACTGCATAGGCGTCCTGTATACGTACCCGTGTTGTACCCGCAGGAATTATGTGATGAAATTTAGTCTATAATTTTTCTATTGATTATCAACATAATAAATTTTTTGTGATCGGTAAAAAATGTTAAATTCGTGTCAGGACACGTGACCTGATCGAAAATTCGTAAGACGTTTTGACGTTAATAAGAGTATGTCGTAGTATCAGTTAGTTAGAATCTATAATACAAGCTTACAGTTTAGTTTGGGTCTAATTAACCGTGAGTGAATTTGTCCAGGTATATAGTTACAGGTATAGTTATCACTTCTGCACTCCGGGAGTACAACCCGTTGTTTTTCTATTATCCTAACATGGCCCATAGCTGGGCAAAGGTTTCCTGCTGTGGTCAGTTGGGCTCAAAACAGTCCAGGTCATCCAGGTCCCGAGGTAATCATATAAAATCAAATCGGAAACCTATGTAAAATAAGCACATTCAAACTCTTCAGCTTTATTATATCCTACTTCCTACTACTAATATTATAAATTCGAAAGTTTGTGAGGATGGATGTATGTATGGATATATGGATGTATGTGTGTATTTTGCTCTTTCACGCAAAACTATAGAACGGATTTGGATGAAACTTTACAGTAATATAGGTTACTAGCTGCGCCCCGCGGTTTCACCCGCGTTGTACCCGTTCCCGCTGGAATTTCGGGATGAAAAATAGATGTTGGCCGATTCTCAGACCTACTCAATATGCTCACAAAATTTCATGAGAATCGGTCAAGCCGTTTCGGAGGAGTACGCGAACGAACACTGTGACACGAGAATTTTATACATAAGATTAATCAGAGTAACACATGAGATATATTTTATCCCGAAATTCCCGCGGGTACGGTTACAACGCGGGTGAAACCGCGGGGCGCGGCTAGTTAGTTATAAATGTTATATTACCTAATTTCACAAAATGTTTTTAAGAAACGAGTAATAAATTAAAGATTGAAGTGAGTTTTTTATTTTCAATTCATTATTAATTTAATCACATCATGTTAGTCTTGCCGATGACATTCTATACGACTGCAGATGACAGCAGCTTTCTGTAATAAAAGTTTCATTTCAACACCCACAGCCGGAAGTGATCAATTTCTGACCGAGTAAACACACAAGATTATTTCTATCGAGTACATAAAAGCGCATAAGAACAAGCCTGTATCTCTTAAAATCAAACTATAGCAGAATTTTTTCGTAGCGGCCAAGTCTGCAGTTAGAGGTTTTTTAGCCGCCTCAGGGTTACCGACATGGGCTGACGATGGAAACAACCGTGACCGACAAATTAACGTGCTCTGTGAATTGTTTGTCTGCACCACCAGGATGTATCCAATGACCACAAAAGTAGTCTTCGATACTTTAATTTGAAAACTTTAAAATTGTATTGAATTTTATTTCAAACTAGCTGTGCCCATCGGTTTTACCGTTTAAACCCTCCCTGGATTACGACAAACATAATTTTCAAACTACTGACTTTTAATTCACCATTCGTAGGGCGTAATCGCAGGGGTTGAGTGTGATTTTTTTTGTTTCGAACTAAACACTGCGCCAACAATTATTACCTACATTTACATACCTACTAAAAGATCATGTACAAACCCAAATCATTGTCTAACGTTTTAGCTGCTTCTCATATGCGGCACACGTATCCTGCGAAAAGATGAGCAATGTACGAGTACCATCCTACCAATATTATAAACTAGCAGTGCCCCGCGGTTCTACCTGCGTTGTGCCCGTTCCCGTGGGAATTTCAGGAATTGTTCTACATATAAACCTTCCTCTTGAATCACCCTATCTATTTAAAAACGTCTATAGCTTCAATCTTTTAAGTAGAAAAAATGCTTACCTAGCAATGGTTTTCTGTGGAAAAAATATCCTAGAAGAAAAAATAATAGATGAATGCGTGGAAAATATAGCAATAAGCAAACAAGAAAACGGGTAGAAACAAGTAGTGAAAACTTGAATATTAACGTCAAAACGTCTTACGAATTTCCGATCAGGACACGTGACCCGACGCGAGTTTAATTTTACCCATCACAAAAAAAGTGCACAAAGCCGCTTTAGAAGTTTTCACTTCAAAAATATTAACTGACTATTTTTTTCTTAAGAATCTGCAACATAAGACTTACTGGTCTGACATGTCAAGATTGAAAAGCAATCTCTGGCTGTTTGGCAGTCCGAAACCCGGCGGCAAATCTTGCGGATCCTTCCCTCCTCCCCCTCCTAGGAACATTATCATCAGAGGCCCATCCGAAGCTTCTGGCGTACCTTTAGATTTCTTAGGCGCTGCTTTGGATTTAATAGCCAATTTCTCACGTCCATTTTTTCCCATAATATGATCATTAAGACTTTTAATCCAAAAGCTACTATCGACAGGTATTCGGTCGACTTTGGAACGATATTCTTTGTCACCTTCGTAAGACTTTTCGATCCAAAAGTTGATATCTTTCCCGGGTTTTGCGGAAACACTTCCAGTTATTTTATCTGATGGGACTCTGTCTGAGTTATCTTCGTTACTATTAATATCGTCTATGTTATACATCTCTGGTTTATCGACTGCTTTGTTTATTCTGGGCTGATTTATCTCATGTATGCCGACAGTGTCTAGCAACTCGGTGCATATGTTTAGCATGACTTCAACGGGTGCGCGCTGTGGTTTCGCGTCACCTCTAAAGTATTGGAGACACAGTTCGAGTATCTCTGCAGGAATTGAGAGTTTTTTTAAACTTTGTCTCGGAGGACGAGGTTTCAAATCGATTAGATCTTTTTTCTGGGTTAACTGTTCGTCTAAAACGAACTCACTAACGGGTATTTTGGAGAATGGTTGATCCTCTTCGGTGATGGCTAGAGGTACTAACAGGCGGATGTTTGATACGGCGTCCTGTTTTGGAAGGTACGGTTTTAGGCATTTCATTTATCACCCTATTTCATTTAACCTAAGTAATATCTTAAGAAGTAATGCAAATGTTGGTGTACATGTTTGTGGCTTTCAACCATACTTACTTACTTTCTTAAAAAAAATGTATACCTAAGTTAGTGTAAAATGTAGATGTTTGTGGCTTCACGTCATAAACTAATAGGCTAAATTAGCTGTAAAATATCTAGTTGTAGGTTTTTACAGTCAGTTACGCGTCGATAACATTAAAACGTGTTCAACCTACCAATTGATGTTTACAAAAACTTCGTCCAACTTTGCCGGCCGTTTCAATAAAGTAACTAAGAAGGTATTAATTTAGAGCACTTACTGAAGCATCAGCGACTGAATTTTTGGGACGCGCCAGCACTCCTGCACACTAAACACAATAACACTATTAGCGCTTCTATCGGCTAGAAACTAATTTATTAATTTGCAGCGGCGTGATTTAAATAGGAAAGACTTTTTTACTCTATAGGTACTTTATAAAGAAAAACAATAGGTAATGTGCGCTAGGCGGGAATAATTTTGATTTCGTTATTTGGTGTTCAAGTTCACCACAGAGAATAAAAGCACCACCGCGCCGCGTGGTGCCACAGAATAATAAGTACTATGCCACAGAATAATAAGTACTACTTGTACTTAGAATATATACGGCTATACTTGTAGTACTTATTATTCTGTGGCACTACGCGGCGCGGCGGTGCTTCTATGCTCTGTGGTGTTCAAATATTTATATTTTATGAATTACTGGTGGTTCCACCCTTAACCCAATAGATGTCGCTAGTGTGAATCTAATCCATCCAGGGTGCCACTCAAACGCATAAAAAAAAAAACATTCAAATCGGTCCAGCCGTTTAGGAGGAGTTCAGTGACATACACACGTACTACTGTAGAATTATATATAATTAAGATGAATAATCTAATATACATAATTATTATTGCAGTGACTACAACTGATAGAGAATAATTATTAGTCAGTGTGTTGCCTATAATATTAGTTTTAAGATTATATTTTTATAATATATACATAGTTAGTTAATATGCCACGTAGATTAATTACTTAGACAATTCTAGAACGTACCAAATATACTTACATAACTTAATGTACTTACCGCAGTAGTCAAATATAGTACTGGAATCACCCACATGTCGCCGATTAACCGATACACCCTCTCTCACCGCTTATAAAACCTCTTGAGATAGTGTGACCAATCGCAATTAATTCCCAGATAATCGATTATAGCTTTAGTCACAGATTAGTCACACAGCACGATAGTTTTTGCTACTATAGATATTCGTTACGTACCTAATTATAGTATTTTACCTCTTGTCTAGATTTAGGGCCTTAGGTATTCATAAACGCTTAACAGTACTAGGGCCTTAGGTATTCATAAACGCTTAACAGTACTTTAATAGTCTTTTTAAACTTACACTATTTGAACACATAGTAAACGTACTCCCACGGATTTTTTCGCGTTAGAAAGTTAATAAAGCAAGTAATAACTTACTTTTTATTTCCCGACGTTTCGAGGGGATTGCACCTCTCGTGGTCGCGGGTGAACTGAAGACATCGGAGTTACCGCTGTGATGGGAGGGTAGGCGTTCCAAGAGTTGGAAGTACCCTCACATGGTCAATGTTAGAGTTTAACGGTGCGTTCACAGTAGACTGACACACAACACTGACAGTATCCTGGCACTTATTCTTTTGAGCATGTCTCAAACACTTATTAGTTATTACCGGATTCCAAGCCGCAGAGTTTAAAACCGTCTTTACGATTGAAATTCGGATATTTCCTTATTTCAATCGCTTCCCGAATAATCCTCTTGTAGTACTTCAAGTCTTAATCACTGGATCGAGCTACATGACCCTACATTTATTGCAAACGAGCCGCCACTACTAAGAAGAAACATTGTCTATGCGATCATCTTAAGTCCCTCTAAACGGTAAAAGGAACAATAATTTGGGTTAATAAATAAAACTAAGACCATTTTAATAATTTCACATTATTATTTATTAACTAGGAGGTATTTAAACTTATAAACTTCATTGTAGTCGAGTCACACACACATACATCAGTCATACACAGCGCGGTACAAATTATTATAATTTACAATTCAATGGCAGTGAGGCAGAAAGTAGAAAACCTAGATAAGATTAGACCAAATAAGGCTTGTCGACATATTAACGCTAAACGGTTGTTAAATCCGGTTTTTAATCGGCCGCCGACACAAAATCTGAGTCCGACAAGTGTATATTTTCATAAAAATGAAGATCTTTTAGTCTTTTTCATACTTTCGCAATTTTTACACATTATAATATTAATAGTATATTTATACTTGTCGTGCTCATGTTCTGCCAATAGTATACGTTCGTTTAAAAACCGGGGCCGACCGTACAGAAGGATAACAATATACATTGAGTAAGTAGTTGAGAGTACATCTTATTTATTACTCGATTGTCACGTGTATTTTTTAACAATTTCATAGCAATAACATTACTTGTTCAGACTAATATTTTCACCTAAATTAAATTCCCTGTTTACAGTATTGCTCAGTAATACGAGTATAATTTACCCTACTTCACGAAGCAGGCAGGTACAGCGTTACAACCTATCGTCATATTTATTATATAAAAATTACGTGTCACGTTGTTAGTCCGCGATGGACTCCTAAATTACTGAACCGAATTTAATTTGATTTGCACACCGTGTGCAATTTGATCCGACTTGAAAGATAGGATAGCTTACATCTCAATTTAGAGTGATTAGGGTGGTCCATCCCTAATTTTATATGGCAAATACGTTTGCCGGGTCAGCTAATTGATATATTTTAACAGTAACATTAAGCTCCTACTTTCCACCCCAACCCATTGCGCCGATACCAAGCGAGTCAATCAGTATCGACTACCAAATTCTTTCTATTATACATTATCTATATACAATGGAACCTCCAACTGTTTAAGTGATTTTATAGTTCGATATTTGACTGGAAAAGCTGTTATTATCAATTTCAGACTAAATAAAAACTGGATAGAACGCTTCAGGCCAACTATGTTTATGTGAAGCCGGTGTGTATAGTGCACTACGCTTATTGACAATAGAACTTGGCTGTAATTGGATTGTAAATGTGTGCATTGTAAATGTGTGCATTGTTTATGCATGGGGTGTAGTTTTCATATTTATTTACAAGCTTTGCTGTTGTTCTCAGCGTTCAGTCTAGACTTTTTATTTGGCCTAAGATTACACTATCGAATTTCAAAGGAAAGTTAATTTTCATCCCGAAATTCTAATCCCTCATACTGGTAGCCTTAATGACTTTCCACAAGTCACTTATGCACTGTACTTAAACTTCAGTCAGTTCTTTGCCTTGCAGTGCACTATGACTTCCAATCTGTAAAGTCCAGTGCACTGTCACTTCAAAACTGTAAAGTCCAGTGCACAGTCACTTCAAATCTGTACCAGTCCATTGGACTGACTTCAAATCTGTAAAGTCAAGTGCACTATCACTTCAGAACTGTAAAGTCCAGTGCACTGTCACTTCAAAACTGTAAAGTCCAGTGCACAGTCACTTCAAATCTGTACCAGTCCATTGGACTGACTTCAAATCTGTAAAGTCAAGTGCACTATCACTTCAGAACTGTAAAGTCCAGTGCACTGTCACTTCAAATCTGTACCAGTCCATTGGACTGACTTCAAAACTGTAAAGTCCAGTGCACTGTCACTTCAAATCTGTACCAGTCCATTGGACTGACTTCAAATCTGTAAGGGGCCGTCCATAAATCACGTGATGTTTTTTTTGCCATTTTTTGACCCCCCCTCCCCCTTGGTGATACATCGTGAGGTTTCAGTCAACCCCCCCCCCCCAGCCTATATCACGTGTATTTTTTCATATCTACAAAACTTTGCAACCACATGAATAAAACACAGGTTTAATGGATATAGATTATTTAATAAAGAAAATGAAGGATCACAATTATAACCAAAATTAATGTTCAATGCAGTAGCAATGAAAAAACTTTTGGTTTTGTATTCCGAAAAAAAATACACGTGATATTTGCTACAACCCCCCCTCCCCCGTGGTGATGTTTGGTGATTTTTTTAAAGACCCCCCCACCCCTTTTGAACCTCACGTGATTTATGGACGCCCCCTAAAGTCAAGTGCACTATCACTTCAGAACTGTAAAGTCCAGTGCACAGTCACTTCAAATCTGTACCAGTCCATTGGACTGACTTCAAATCTGTAAAGTCAAGTGCACTATCACTTCAGAACTGTAAAGTCCAGTGCACTGTCACTTCAAATCTGTACCAGTCCATTGGACTGACTTCAAATCTGTAAAGTCAAGTGCACTATCACTTCAGAACTGTAAAGTCCAGTGCACTGTCACTTCAAATCTGTACCAGTCCATTGGACCGACTTCAAATCACTTGTCTAGCGGAGGCACCGCTTCGCTTCACTTGTGCAGTCCGGCGCGTTTCGCTTCCAGCTCGTAAATGAGTAATCGCCACATTTTCACCACAAACACTTCAGCTTCTTCATCCAACACCTAAAATGATAATATTGTGAGAATTATAAAAAGTAAATAGCCAGCAGTGTCCCACTGTTGGGCAAAGACGTCTGGTCTCTTAATATCAATCGAATCGTAATATCAAAGAAAATAAATTGTACTTAAGACAACTTTACACATGATTGATTAGACTCAAACTAAGCCCTAATCTTGTATTATGGAATCTAATTAACTGATACTATATACTACATATACATACACAATCTATACTAATATTATAGAAGAAAAATTTGTAATTTAGTTTGTTTGTATGTTCGGACTAAACTCGGAAATTGCTTGTTCGATTTACATAAATCCTTTTGTAACGGATAGCCACATTCAACGGGAAGGTTATAGGCTATTTTTCATCCCAAAATTCCAAAGGATCAACGGGCAAAACGCGGGTGAAACTGCGTGGCGCTGCTTGTACTAATATAATAAAAGAGTTGAGGACCGATTATCTCGGCAATTAATCGATCGAAATGATTCCTTCACTATCGACAGGTTAGTTCAAGCTGCAGGTTATCCCCGCTGCACGGGTACGGGTACTGGTACGCACCATCTGCACGTCGTCCAGGATGCCCTGCGGCGCGGAGCCGGCCAGCACCTTGCTGCAGATGAAGTCGACGAGCGTTGGCTCCGGCTCGCCGATGTACTCGATGATCTTCTTGTTGATCCACGGGCGGATCTTCTTCTCCATCAGTGTGTTGTCGATCTGATGATGTAATAGGTTGGGGTGAGGTTTTTAAGAGAAAAAAGGTTTTTTAGGTAATCTATAATATGAACTTGAATCGCTGAATGTGTTGCTTAACGTATTACTTCAGAACAACTGCATCAAATTGGATAATTCTTTTTTTGTGTTCGTTATTGTCAGGACAATGTTTTTATGTAAGAAAGTAAGTACATAATAAAAATCTCGAAATTCCCACGGGAACAGGCGCTACGGGTGAAACCGCAGGGCACAGCTAGTTTTTAATAAATGCGGAACAATATAAAATGGATGTAGTCAATTAATCCTACTAATATTATAAATGCGAAAGTTTGTGAGTATGGATGTATGGTTGTTACTCTTTCACGCAAAAACTACTGCACGGATTTGGATGAAACTTTACAGTAATACAGGTTATACATCAAAATAACACATGGGATACAATTTATCCCGAAATGCCCTCAGGAACGAGTACAATGCGGGTAACACCGTGGGGCGCGGCTAGAAGTTAATAAATTCGGCACAGTCGACAGCATACCTGCGCCGTATCCAACTTGTACTGGAACAGCTGCTCCTTCTGCGTGGGAATCTTGTCGATCAGGTTCTTGATGTACTTCCTCTTCTCCTCCGCACTCTTGCTGTCCTTCTCCCCGTCCTTGTCCTTCTCTTTCTTACTCTTCTCTTTGTCTCTTTCCTTATCTCTGTCGCGCTCTTTCGTGTTTTCTCTCTCCTTCTCGTGATCTTTCTGTTTGTCTTTCTTTTCTTTTACTGTAAGAAGTAGAGTTTATTAAGATAAATTAGATATTTTTTAAAGAAATAATGTAGTAAGAATTATACATAATATCTGTATTAATATAATAAATCTAGAGTTTAGGTTTTCCCATCAGAACTTTTTGTCACATTCAACGGGAAGGCCTATAAAAGTCTTTTTCATCCTGAAATTCCCACGGGAACGGACACAACGCGGGTAATACCGCGGGCTAGTATTATGATGAAGCTGAAGACTTTTCGTTTGTTTGAACAAGCTAATCTCCGAAACTACCAATCCGATTCAAATAATTATTTCTATAATAGATAGCCACATTCAATGGAATGCGATAAGCAACGTTTTATCCCCAAATTCCCACGGGAACGGCTTCAAATAAACATGAATACTAACCGGGGAGCGGCTCGTCGTGGTCCACAAACGCCGCGTGGACTCTACGCACACGAGACGTACCTGAAAACAATAGATTTTGATTTTTAATTACATTTTTACTAACCCTCTGTTTTTAATAAAAGTTTGGTCAATTATAAGCCTATCATATCCCAGGCGTATAATGAACATTTAAGCTATTAAATGGTTTGTCACTCTCTGACATACGCAATTTTCCGGAGAGCAAAAGAGACAAACCACATTATATCAGTGTTTTAGTTACGTAGTGTTTATTAATAAGTATAGTGTACATGTGTGGGTACCGTTGGGCACGGGCGGGCTGGCGGGCTTGAAGCTGATGGTGAGCGGCTCGGGGGGCTCGTGCGGCGGCGTCAGCGGGGGCGGCGTGCGCGCCGAGGACGAGTCCGAGTCGATGGGCGACGCCTCGGGCGGCACCAGTCTGCGGCACGTGGCACGTTACATTAGCCTCTTGGAAGCGAGGGCAGGGATAGAGGTAGTAATGGAATTAAGGAATGGGTCCCTATGACTTAAAACACTTCAAAGATAATTTCGAGAGAGAGAGAGAAGAAGGGAAAGAGTACAAAATGTTCCCATTTTGAAGTGATTTCCCAATAAGAAGGTAGGTCTCATAATAACCTACTTGACAGTGGAGTTTCCAGTAGCACAATGAATACAATGTAACAGACCTGTCGGCCCTCGCCCTGAGCGCGCGCTCCCGGTCGGCGGCGCGGCGCTCCCTCTCCCGCTCCCGCTCGCGCTCGCGCTGGGCGTCGCGCGGCGGCGTGCGCGGCGGCGGCGCGTACAGCGCCTCGCGCGCGGCCAGCGCAGCCTCCCACTCGGCCAGCGCGCCGCCGTCGGACGGGGGGCGGTCGCCGAATACCTGACAACAAATTACTTGTCAAACAAAGAACGTGTTCAGAGATCGTTTATATACCTTAAAAAGAAAACCGGACCGAAAATTGACCCTTGTAGAACGAACAAAAACGCTTGGCATGCCTAATAATGTTGTATAAGTGGGAAAAACTTTCGTACCTAAGATTTCACGTATTAACTAATTTTGATGGAATAGAGATAAATTAGACCTTGGAAACACTTTTCCAACCCGAAATTACCACGGTAACGGGTACAATTCAGGATACCACGGGCAACAATTACTTTTCAAAACAAAGGCAGACCTAACATCTTCCCCCATTATACACCTATAATTCCCATACAATTTATACTCACAAACCTGCTTTTACATACAAAATAGGGCCACATTACCTGTCTCCTCAAGGCATCCAACTCCTCGGTTTCAGCCACCCTGTCTCTGGAGTCTCCGTCCGCTTCTCTCACCCTGGCTGCTAGTCTTCTTTGTAATTCCTGGAAACATAAGCAAAGGTCACTTAATAAAAATGTGTTTATATGGTTTTATAATTATTTCTTTAGAGCCTGTTTCTTCGCGTGGGAATTGCGGGATAAAATGTATCCCATGTGTTATGTAAACCTATGTTACTGTAGTGTCATCAAAAGCCGAGAAGCAGTATTTGCGTGAAAGAATAACAAACTCTCATGGATCCTCATAAACTTTCGCATTTCTATACCAATATAAGTTTTTGGTTATTTTGTTTATTTTATAGCGCTAATCTTATAAACTACTAGTCCCATTTCAATAATTCTTTTTTATACAAATAGCCACATTCACGTGGAAGTTGTATGCTATTTTCATCACGAAATTTCCCACGGGAACGGGTACAACGCGGGCGGAACCACCGCGCGATACAGCTAGTATCATATAAGTATTTTATAAAGAGAAAGATCTACAAAACGTTCACACTAGCGCCATCTACTGGATCGCAGGTTTTCTTCATCGAGTTGATGGTCAACCCGACCAATCCTGGTGTCAGAGTTATTGAGCCGTCATAGGCCTGTGACATGGCTCATGTAACGACCACTATCCGTAGAAAGTAACCGGGACCGACGGCTTAACGTACCCTCCGAAGCGCGCAATCATCTTACTTTTCGGGCAATCAGGTGATTCAGCCTGCAATGCACTAACCAAACTGAGGACAGTCTCAGAAAGAGATTTTTGTGAGAAATAGTCCTCACCGGGAATCGAACCCGGAACCACCGGATCGAACCACAAGAGCACGGAGGCTGTAAGCAGGTGAAACAGCTAGTATAATCTATGTAGGAGAGTCGTGGTACCTTCCCGCGGTAGTACTTGTGGTCGTCGCGCTCGTCGTCGTAGTCCTCGAGGAACTCCTTGAGCCGCTTGGCCTCTCGCTCGCGCTCGTCCTCGCGGATCCGCTCGCGCTCGCGCTCCTTCTCATGCTCCTTCTGCTTGCGACGCTCCCGAGTCTCCCATGTGCGGAGTCTGCAAGCATTCATCATTAAATAAATATTGTTAATTTTTTAATCTTTAATCGATAAATGTGTGTCAGGAACAAAAATAAAATTGAATTAAAGTAAGTAGGTAAAGTTTTTAAGTAAAGGTTTTAAATAGAGGCATTTGTCCTGCAGTGGGACACTACAGGCTCTTTATAATAATAATAAGTTCGTATATAAGTCAGTGGCCAACCCCAGTGTCAGAGTTTTTAGACCGCCTAAAGGCCTCCGACATTAACATTCCGTGGATACGAATGTTAACTTTCATATTAATAGAAGAAAGGGCTAGAAACCCTCCTCCCTAGCCTCTCTCTCTCTCTACTTCAAGCTCTCTCACCGGTCCTGGTAAGCCGCCTCCTTCTCCCTGGTCTTCTTGTCCCTCCTCTTCTTGTCGCGCGCCTCCTCCTCCTGCTCCTTGTCCCGCCGCACGTCGTGCTGCGACGCGGACCGCTCCCGGGAACGTTCCCTCTCTCTCTCCCTCTCGCGCTCGCGGTCTCGCTCTCTGGAAGAGATGGTGTTTAATGTGTGAAGTGTTGTTAGATCCGAATGAAATCAAAATTAAAATATTTTTATTATATAAGATTTAGTTTTTTAATATAATTTATGTGAAAATACTCTTCTGAAACCTCCTCACTGTACTGATATCTTCAGTGAGACGAGAGGCCTTTTCTCCAGCAGTGGGACATTACAGGCTAATATTACTAATACTACTTTTACGCAACTCTAGAATTAAGCAGAATTCAATAAAAATATTTAGAAATAGTTGTCAAAAATGTGTTTAATTTGAGTGGCGTTTGAGTATTCGGGGGATATACAAATATACCTATATACTTATTAATATATAAAAAAAACCTGTCAGTTTATTTTTTCTTTATAAAGCGTTCATGTAATCCCAGAAAATATTACACTGATTTTTATCTGATAACATAATAAAGCTGAATAGTTAGTTTTTTTTGTGTTTTTATTGTTACGCGCTAATCTCAGAAACTACCAATCCGATTTGAATTTTTGTGATAGACATTCAACGGTATGCAAAAAGCTATTTTTCTTCCCGAAACTCCCACGGGAACCTGCAAACCCGGGTAAAACCGCGGGGCGGTGTTGGTTTATTAATAAAAATAAATAAAACTAACGTCCAATGAGTATCTCTATATATCTCATATCTCGTTCTTATGTAAGGATGTATGGGCGGCAACACAGCCATATTGTCACTACACTAAAACGCTGCACAAACTTGTGTCTTATGTCACAAAGAGGCACATATCACTGGTCAAAATTATAAAGTCATTTACAAACAACAAAGTCCCCAAAAGCTGTCTGTCTGTATGTAATTAATTTTCTCAAAAACTCCTGAACGGATTTTCATACTGTTTTCACCAACAAATAGAGTGATTCAAGAGGAAGGTTTATGACTACTTTTCATGGCAAAATACCCACAGCAACGGGTACAATGCGGGTAAAACTACGGGCAACTGCTAGTTCATTTACATATTACAAAACAAGTATTTCCCCGCGTCAGAAGATTAATTGTGAACTCTTAACTAAAACTTGTAACAACCATTTATCACTACATATTATAAAACAAAGTTCCCGACCGCGTCTGTCTGCCTGTCTGTTCGCGGTATACTAAATACTTCTGCACGGATTTTGACGCGGTTTATTTAATAGATAGAGTGATTCAAGAGGAAGGCATGTATTATAATTCCCGAAATTCCCACGGCAACGGGCACAACGCGCAAAAAACCGAGGAGGCTGCTAGTTTTATAAACAAAATTGATTTCGAAAACAGTTAATTACTAGTGTCGGGCTTTCTTTTATCCCAATATTAATTCAAGAACGATTACAGGGAAATCAAAGTAATTAAAGTGTAATTGAACCCCTTCTTAACGGGGATTAAAAATGTTTGCGCAGCGTTTAACACCACTTTTTAACACAACTTATGGGCACAATCTATATTCTATGTATTTACTTTGCATTTCTTTGGCACAAAGTGATTGTACGTTATCAACACTACGACTTTATGGCTACGATAACACAAATGCAGTAACAGCCAGCAAAGTAACGACTGGACAAATGTAAATCTTAACATAGTATTAACTAGTAACGCCCCGTGGTTTTATTCATAGTTTATCCGTTGCAGTGGGTATTTCGAGATGGAAAATAGCCTAGAACCTACCCGTTGAACGTGGTAATCTATTTCAAAGAGAATTATTTAAATCCGACTTGTAGTTTTAGAGATATCCGTGTTCAAATAAGATAAAATCTAACCTTTCAGTATAATTAGTACTAACAGCGTCAAAAACAATTAAAAATACAAATCAGAGTTGAACAATTCTATTTATAATGGGCCACATTCAATGGGAAGGGTATAGGCTCTTTTTCATCCCGAAATTCCCACGGAAATTGACACAAGGCGGGTAAAACCGCGTGGTGCTGCTAGTATATAGATAAGGGTTAAATAAAACTTACCGTTCTCTGTCTCGCTCCCTCTCCCGTTCCCGTTCGCGTTCCCTTATTTCTCTTTCTCTCTCCCTCTCACGTATTTCCCTGTAAATACATAACATTATCTTGTAAACAAGAAAAACAAACCTTTGTACTTAGACCCTAAAAAAGGTAGGCTTGTGAAGGGCTAAGAATGAAATGAATACCTAAACCTTTTTCTTCTTAAGACGGAATTGTCTTTTTTCCAAAATCGGTTATTTTTGGACAAGACAATCCCATCAGCACAGGAATTAGTATACAGTTTACACTCGCCTGCCAAGACTCTACTGTACTAAACTCAGTGTACTTTTTACATGTCCTGAATTTGGACCGGTCCTATTTTGACACTTGATATTGGGACACTTGCCTGAGTGTCAACGAAACGAATATAACTTTCTTTCAATGTGTACTATATCTCACCTCTCCCGCTCCCGCTCTCGCTCCCGCTCCCTCTCCCGCTCCCTCTCGCGCTCTCTGTCCCTCTCTTCTCTCTCCCTCTCCCGTTCGCGGTCTCTCTCTTCCCTCCGTTCTTTGTCTCGGTCGTCGCGGCGTTCCTTGGGCCTGTTTGATAAAATTGTAGGTTATTAAAGTGTGATTACTTTAGTAAGTGTTAAGAAGCGTTTTCCCATCAGTGGACTATAACTTGTATGTTTTTATTAAAAGTGTGGTGATTTTCTTTTATTTATGTATTTATTAGTGTAGCCAAACCATTTTTAAGCTATATGAGACTACTGAGAGAGATACTGAGAAACTGATCAATATATTTTTCACTAGATTACAGACATTGGGACATTATTGTGAAATTACTTTGGGACAGTTTTTGACACATGTCATTCCAATACAATTTTAATAAAATTTACCAATATAGTACATTAGAAAGCTTAAGTATATATGAAACTAAACAAGTAATAAATCAATACTAACCTGGAAGTACTCCTCCTCCGCCTCTCCTTCTCCCTATCCCGTTCCTTCTCATCCCTGTCTCTCTCCCGCTCCCTTTCCCGCTCTCTATCCCGCTCTCTATCCCGATCCCGATCCCGATCCCGGTCCTTCTCCTTCTCCTTCTCTTCTTTGTCCTTCTTTCTACGCACCACCACCTCGGCTTCATCCTGTATTACAAAATATGATGAGAGCCGTCTCTTGGTGAAATTAACGAACTAATTCAAAGAACTTTTGGCTTAGACAAGTGGCAAACGGTTTCATACGCTATTAGTGTCATGAACATGAATTAAACAGTCGAGAACGAATAGACAGAAAAGTTTGCCATTTGTCTAAAGCCCCTGGCACATTAATTCGTCATTCACTCACTTAGACATGACTGTTAAAATTGTCGAAATCAGTTGAGTTTTCAAGCATTCTAGAATTGAATAATTCAATAAAATATTTTCTAATTAAGATGTCAATACTAATGACACGAATTCAGTAAAACTTTAATTTTGCTCGCCATAGTTATGCATGATAACACTGCGAATGTTTACAGCGGCCGATACAGTTACTTGTAGGCCTCTAGAAGCCTCTGGAGGCCTATAAGTAATGTCAAAATCGTAGAGCTTGACTCGGCTCAGCTAATTTCGGTTAGAGAGTTACCTCTGTCACACTACTGATGTAATGTTTGTCGCTAGTGTGTCAGTGGCTGTCGAACCCCCTTTTCTGTGACGTGGTTAATAGGCGATCCCTAAGAGGGCAACATTATATTCATTATTGCATACATTCCTCTCACATACAGCCCTTAACAAAAATATTCTATATATGTGACTTTTCATATAAGATGCGACGATAAGAGATTTGGATATGTGGTATAACTCACCCCCTATCGTCACATAAAAGGAATGACAGGAAATATAGAGTGGCGAGGGGTGCAAACAACATGGAAGGAAGCCTTATTATAACATCCTTTTGACTTACAAGTGATATTGGATCTATCACTCCTTCCAGTATATTGAGACCATTTTAAAGAGTGCAGTGTCAGACTATTGGATTGAATTATTCGTCGGATTATAGATTTTAACTGTAGAGCATTTACTAAACGGATATGTGTAGGTCTGCTCTTGGTACAATAGGAATGTGCGATGGTGTTCCGCCATGTTCGTTTAGCAAATGCCTCTTTGGGTGCTTTTCCACCAAAATTGCGCTATACAGATATGACACTAGGACGTAAAGTTGAAACTTTACATAGTGTCATATCTTAGTTTTTAGTGACAAGCTCGTGTCAATGTCATATAAGTAATTTTGTAAATACCTTAACGCGGTATAGGCCCCTTGACTGGGTATCAAACGCATAGCATAGCACACCTCTAGTGGAAACACACGCTTATCAAATTAAAGGTAGATTTCACCCCACTACCCCCTCGCCACTATCATGTAGAACAGAGTCTCACCATCTGTAGTTTAGCCACCGCGTAACCGCCGCAGCGTCGACGCCGGCGTAACGCAACGCGAAACGTAACGCGGCGCGAGCGGCGTGACGCCGGCGACGCTCGCGCCGTGTCGCCGCAAACCGTACTCACCCACGGTTGACGGCGCACCGTGAATTAATGCGTGTGGAAACACTGAACGTACGATACGTGTAGTTATTTGATGTCAGTAATTTCGTTTAGGAACTTTTAATGAAGGGATGTAATTTTACAAACCATTTTAAAATTAGCTTTTCTTTTGTTAATAAAGATTAGAAATTTGATGAAATACTTAAATAGTAAGTATCTAAAATACTTCCTCTTGAATCTCTCTGTTGGTAAATATGACGAGACAATCCGTTCAGTAACTTTATCGCATTTAGAGCTAGCAACAAAAAGCGTATACCGAACAAATGTTTAGAATTCATTTAATTATATTTTGTTTGCAAGCATGGTCATTACGCCTAATCCTCCTCACAGTACTGAGATGAGAGGCCTTTGATCTGCATTGGAACATTACAGGCTAATATTTTGAATTATTATTTCATATTACAAGCGTACGAATCATAAAACAAAGATGGCCGATCTAAAAACAAAACAACAAAAGAAAGTTGGCGCTAACTTTCATAGGCACAGATTAAACAATGAACGAATGAAAAGAACAAACGACCGAACCAACGACAAAAACGTACGCTTGACCGAATGATTTACCCGACTATAGAAAAGAGTGTTCCATACGTATTAAAAACACGGTGCATTTAAAAAAATAACGTAAAAATGTTTACCACAGCACAACTCACTATATAAAATCCTTTGTGTGTTTGTGTAATATTTGTTGGGTTTTGTTTTAAATAAATTATATAATTTCTACTTATTTATGAAGTTGAATTGGTCGAAAGAAATATCTAAGAAAATGGTAAACGTTAAATATCTAAATGTATAGCAATATTTCATACAATCAATTAATAATTAATTCATACATCGTATTAAAAATAAAGTTAATTCAATCAATTAATAATTTCAGTTAAAACCAGGGAACATTCGATATTTCACACTTAGCCATTTATTTAGTACTAATGTGGAAAAGGTATAAAAATATAAAAACTGAGATGTGTGTCACTAGTATGTGTCGTGTCGGTGTGAAATAATATTTGTTTGGGTTCATACATGTATTATGTCAATTAATCAAGGACCAACATGTGTATGACATTATGCAGTTTAACTTGTGTATCTTATGTGTATGTGTGTGTCCCTGTATGTAAGTTAATATGCATCGGTGTTTGTGTACTCTTTACATTTCAGCATGTATGTTTGTAATTGTTGTCTATGCCATGGTATGTTACTATGCGCCTTATTCATAAACGCTCCAACTAAAACACTGTTATAAAATACGAGCACCGCCCCGCGGTATTACCCGCGTTGTTCCCGTTCCCGTGGGAATTTCGGAATGAAAAGTAGCCTATAACCTTCCCGTTGAATGTGGCTATCCATTACAAAAAGAATTTTTCAAATCGGTTCAGTAGTTTCTGAGATTAGCGCGTTTAAACAAACAAACAAACAAACAAACAAACAAACAAACAAACAAACAAACAAATAAACAAAACAAACTCTTCAGCTTTATAATATTTTATAAAATATTTTGCTCTTGCTCTGAAAGGGGCAAACCATTTGATAGCTAAAATGGTGTAATGCCAATGAATAAGGCCCTATATGTGTAATGAATGTCTGTCCGACGTATCTGTGTGTGTTTGTGTGTGTGTTAGTGTGTGATAAATTCAATAGTATCGCACCTAACCTATCTCGGTGTGTGTAATGTCCAACATGTGTATATAAATATAACATATCAGTGTGTACAACCCTCACCGTTGGTCCGCCGCCTCGCCGCGCCGGCCGCAAGCCGCACCTACAGCGATGCACATGAGAGTCGGCGGGGCGTACACCCCACCGCCTCACTCACTACCTCACTTCACAGTATTACCTCAGCGATACCGTGCCCGCGCCTACAGCGGAGCATGCGTCACTCTACCTCACTACCGTCCCTCCCTGCACTACCCTGCACTATACGTTACCTTCATGCTCTCGCGGAACTTGCCGATCTCCCGGTGAATGACGTCACGCTTCTCTTCAGAGATGTCCGCCTCCTCGAGGACTTTGGCCGTTTTCGAAATTTGCTCCTCTGTAATAGATGAGAAATGAGGATATGTTAAAATAATGCTTGGGGAATTAGTTACAACCCAGCTGTGGCATTGTATTGTTAGCCTGTTACTTTACTCTTTAATATGTTCTAAAAAAGGTGGCATAAGTAATAATCCCAACTTATCCCTCTTTCTTATATCAATTTTTTTACATCTAGAGATGGTTTTAAATCGCAAGGCGAGTATTACATCATATTCGGAAAACACCTAATTACAATTCAAACTCACACACGCCTAATTAGACGCAAACTAAGTTCTAAGCTTGTATTATGGAATCTAACTGATACACTAGTCTCATATAAAATACAGTTACTGATAAAAGTAATATGAGGCCCACTCTAGGGCAAAGGCCTCTCATCTCCCTCAGCTATCAACACAATCTCTCCATCGAGTGGATGGTCAACCTGACCAATCCTGGTGTCAGAGTTATTGAGCCGCCAAAGGCCTCTGACATGGCTCATATAACGACTACTATCCGTAGAAAGTAACCAGGAACGATGGCTTAACGTGGCCTCCAAAGCACAGAATCATCTTACTTTTCGGGCAATCAGGTGATTCAGCCTGCAATGCACTAACCAAACTGAGGGCAGTCTCACAATACAATGAGTAATCACCATAATCATCACCCACCTTTCTGTATAATCTCGTAGTTATTGATCTCATCCTGGTAGTCCACGGTGATCTGCTGGAGCTTCCTGACGGCCTGTTCATCCATCTGTCGTTGTCTCGCGTCCAGGTAAGCGTCCGCCGCGTCGCCGCCGCCGTCTTCCGGGCCTAGCCGGGAACGCTGCTCCGCTGTGGATGAGAATAAGATGATGTACGTTTTATTTTATCATATACTAGCAGCGCCGCGCGGTTTTACCCGCGTTGTGCCCGTTCCCGTGGGAATTTCGGGATAAAATGTAGCCTATAGCCTTCCTCGATAAATAGACTATCTAACAGTGAAAGAATTATTCAAATCGGTTCAGTAGTTTCTGAGATTAGCGCGTTTAAACAAACAAACAAACAAACAAACAAACAAACAAACAAACAAACAAAACAAACTCTTCATAATATTAGTATAGACTAGCAGCGCCCCGCGATGTTACCCGCGTTGTACCCGTGCGCGCGGGATTTTTGGGAAAATATGTATCCCGTTTTTTATTCGGGGGAATAACTTATATTGTTGGAAAGTTTCATCCAAATCCGTCCAGTAGTTTTTTCATGAAAGAGTACATAATACATGACGATGTTGTAATTGAAGTGTAAATAACATTTTCATTAAACCAATGAATACAATTTAATATCAATGTTTTGTCTATATACATTTGAGAAGGTTAGTGGCCACCCCTGTTGTTTGGGCAAAGGTATGTCATGACGATGTTGTTAATGAAATGTAAATAACATCTTCAATATATCAATCAATGTAATTTAATACCAATGTTTTGTCTATGTAAGTTCAGTAAGTAAGTGGCCACACTGGTTGGAGTTTTTAATGTGTCCTTTGCCCGTGAATTGATCTAAATATTATAACAAACAGGATGGACTGATACTTTAATATAACTTACTGAAATAATCTTCTGTAAATGTTTACAGATACTACGCTGTACGAAAATAAAACTATAGTTTAATATAAGTTATTATCTTTTGTCTAATTATGAACCTTATTAACTTAACAATAAGAAAATGTGTCACATTTGCAGTGCTCAAATAAAAATACCACTATTGCCCACCAAGCCTAGTAATGTCTATACCTGTAACATTAAGCATAAAAATCCCTATGAAATAACACCACTTTTTACTCCAACTATGCCACAAGTACTGAAAACTAAATAGCAACTTGCAAATTAATGTACATTGATTAAACAAAAGTACTAAAACCCATGTCTGCATACATTTTCATTAATTAACTTATCACAAAGCTTATATTTTGTGTCACAACAAAGTATTGACATGGTAAATGAATAATGATAGTATTTTATTATTTGTGGAGTATTTCGTGATTACATTTTGAATTATCTAATTGGCTAATATCACTACATAGTATAAAACAAAGTCACTTTCTGCTGTCTGTCTGTCACTATGTATGATTAGATCTTTAATACTATGCAACAGATTTTGATGCGTTTTTTTTAAATGGTGTGATTGAAGGGGAAGGTTTTTGTATATAAAAATTCCCGGAATCCCCACGGGAACGGGAACAATGCAGATAAAACCGTGTGGTGCTGATATCAAAATCTAATTTATAGGAAGGTTTTCACATATAAAGTGTAAAACACAACTTACTCTTGTATGTATCAACTAGGGCCTGCATTTTTCCATCAGTCCTCGCCAATAGTGCTTTATCAGCCAATCTTCTTCCATTCAAGAGTCTCACACATCTTAGCGCAGCCTCCGGAGATGCAAACTCGCAGAAACCAAAGGTAGAAACCCTTTTCCAGCTAAGTACAGGTCCACAGGCAGCTAGTAGCGCTCTAATCATGGCATCTGGAGCCCTAGATGTGATGTTTCCAATGAAGACAGTGATAGGTGGTGGTTCAGCGTCTTTGCCGCCGTTGTGTCGGGCTGTTGAGGGTGCAGGGAGTAGGGCTCCTCGTCCACCTCCAACAGGGGCGCCGCCTGCACTGTATGCTCCGACCATCACCTGTGGAGTAATGAATGAGAAATTTTAATGATTGTGCAGGAGTAATGTACTATTTAAAGTTTAAGCTATTGTGACAACATTAGGCAGAGTTGTTTTGGTTAGGCATATATAAAGTAAGCTGGAAATAAAGTGATAAAAATATATTTTATCAGTAGCATTTTGTGCAATTTTCAATACACTAGACTAGAGATCTGCAAAAGTCATAAAGTTTGTAGCAGTGTTCAGCATTATTCAACCACCCACCATTATAAAACGAATTGACATATTTCTATGTAATTATTTTAATAATGTTCTCAATCTCAAAAAGTAAGTTAACTTCAAGAACAATCGGGATATTGTCAATATCACCTAGCAACTTAGATTTATTGAAAAAACACTGTATTTTTTATTACTTACAATAAAAAAGACACTTAAAATAACCAACAAACTATACAAATGGAATATTTATACATGGCATCAATGTAATCCAGGTCTCAAAACACCAATTAGCCAGATTTTAGGCTGATTTGCCGGCAGGAAGCCAAGAAGCATCGAAGTTATTGTGAAATTTTGCAACTTTATCAGTCCTCACATTTAATTATTTACCATAAAGTTTTCTGAGGTTTTATTAGTTTTAAACACCTTTTAACTATTATTACGGCTTCTTTTCACTTACTACGGCAAGTTACCAAGTTATTTACTTGGCGAAGAACGCGAGGAGAGGTTAGGTTAGATGTCTTGCTATGATATTGAACTTACGTGCGTGGCCATCGGCATTGTGACTACGCCAGGAGCGATCCCGTATGGCACCATGGGCGGTCGAGGAGGGAACGACATTTTTATTATTACAAAACTAACAGCTTCAAGCTAACTGGACCAAGCACTCAAACAAATCGTACTCGCCTACAATGACGCGTACACAAATACTCAACAACGCTTATAATCAATCTTATACGAACAACACTTCAACTAATTAACAATTACGTAACGGAATTCAAGGTATACGCAAATAAATTGATTTCATTATGAAAGTTTGAACGATAAATGTAAATTCAAATTATATCATAGATGATCGCTCATTCCACCGTATTGAGCCGCCATGTTGATACTTGATTTTCAAACTTTTCAATCTTCGATTCCATAGAGAATGTCTTGATTCTGTCATGTTTGGAATCAGGTCTTTTGAAAACAAGTGATTGTCTGTGATTGCTTAAACAAACAAAAAAAGCAGTGAAAATTAATGATCCTTTTGCAAGGTTTAAATCTTCCTTCACTGTTTCATTATATTAACGCCTTGAGTGACCAAATGCGATATATTTACAAGAATAATTCTGAGCTAGACACATACAACTTCGTATTTATATAATTGGCGGGGTATTTAGTAATTTTATCCATAATACAGTACTTCAAACTACGTATAAAATCGATTATGGATTAAATACAGAATTCTTCCAAATAAATGAAATTAAGTGTCCTTTCATATGGGACTTTGTGTTGCAGATAGGTGATATTTCAATTGGACCAAGAGCCCGCGAACCCCAGACCTTCGTTATTTTATAAAAGCTGAAAGTTTTTCAGCGCATGCTCCCACACACAGGTAAGAACGATGGACTATTATGAAGTTTGGGTTATCGTGGCTTTGGCAGGTATACGGTACTAAATGTCAATGGTCGAAAACACCAAGTTGGCCATCGATTTCGATATCACCGTCAAAGGGTGACTTGTACAACTCCTCAAGAGCTTTCAAATGACATAGGTCATGTCACTGTTGAGCATTAGGATCAGCGTCCATGGCATAGGCCAACTCCAATCTTCGGTGGTCGAAAACACCAAGTTGGCCGTCGATTTCGATGTCACCGTCAAAGGGTGACTTGTACAACTTGTCAAGAGCTTCCAAATGACATAGGTCATGTCACTTAGGATCAGCGTCCATAGCATAGGTCAACTCCAATCTTCAATGGTCGAAAACACCAAGTTGGCCGTCGATTTCGATATCACCGTCAAAGGGTGACTTGTACAACTTGTCAAGAGCTTTCAAATGATATAGGTCATGTCACTGTTGAGCATTAGGATCAGCGTCCATAACATAGGTCAACTCCAATCTTCAATGGTCGAAAACACCAAGTTGGCCGTCGATTTCGATATCACCGTCAAAGGGTGACTTGTACAACTCTTCAAGAGCTTTCAAATGACATATGTCATGTCACAAATCACACTTAATTATTTGATGAATTTAGATCGGTATTTTACACACCTTTAGTACCGTTTATCTGCCAAAGCCACGATAACCCAAACTTCATAATAGTCCATCGTTCTTACCTGTGTGTGGGAGCATGCGCTGACAAACTTTCAGCTTTTATAAAATGACGAAAGTCTGGGGTTCACGGGCTCTAGGTCTAAATTATACTATTTCTTAACTTATTATACTGAAACTCCGTCGGGGTACGCGGGAATCTTTAATCTGTTTAAATAAAACACAAAAAATATAATCACAAAATGTATTGCTTTTTATTGACTAGAAGTTATATACAATATAATAATAAGTATAAGAATAAAAATATAAATATGTATACTTAGTTTACTCCTATGTCATCACAGCAAGCATTTCATGTTTTAAATATATTTGTACATTTATTTAATACCTAGTTATTATATTATTTACTTTACTCTTCACTAAGGCCCAATTTCAGATAGTTACTTTGTAATTATTTAACTGAGGCCCGATTTTATAAACTGCAGATAATTTTCATACGATGGATAAAAATCTGTATATATACAATAATAATTGGTATACATAAAAATATGTGAAAATGATTTTACTATAATTAATGAACAATCTAGTTTCTATAAATATAATTCACTAGCGACCCGCCCTCGCTTCGCTTCGGGTAATCAAGATTTCATGTAGGAAAATCGGGATAAAACATTGCGTGTCTCCCGCAGGAATATACACAATCAAAATTTCAAGTGGGAAATTGGGGATAAAATATTACATGTCTCCCGCGAGTATATATGTATACACAATCAAGGTTTCATGTGAGGAAGAATTCGGGATAATACCTACATAGCACGTCTTCGTCGTTCGTAGTTCGTAGGTAGGTACCTATATCCCCGCGCGCTTTGACCGTACGAAACAGTAAGTAGCCATAAGAGACCCGCCATCGAGCATTACTATTTTGTAAGCAGCGCCCCGCGGTTTTACCCGCGTTGTGGCCGTTCCCGTAGGAATTTCGGGAATTTTTTTACATAAAAACCTTCCTCTTGAATCACTCTACCTATTACAAAAAAACCGCACCAGAATCCGTTGCGTAATTTTAAAGATTTAAGCATACAGACAAACAGACACGAAACAGAGACGACTTTATTTTATACTATGTAGTGATATTTCTCATCATAACTCTGAAACTAACTGTCCGATTTTAATAATTTAAAGAGGTACACAAAGAAACATGAAATCGGGATAAAACATTGCGTGTCTCCCGCAGGAATATACACAATTAAAATTTCAAGTGGGAAATTGGGGATAAAATATTACATGTCTCGCGCGAGTATATATGTATACACAATCAAGATTTCATGTGAGGAAGAATTCGGGATAATACCTACATAGCACGTCTTCGTCGTTCGTAGTTCGTAGGTAGGTACCTATATCCCCGCGCGCTTTGACCGCACGAAACAGTAAGTAGCCATAAGAGACCCGCCATCGAGCATTACTATTTTGTAAGCAGCGCCCCGCGGTTTTACCCGCGTTGTGGCCGTTCCCGTGGGAATTTTGGGAATCTTTTACATAAAAACCTTCCTCTTGAATCACTCTACCTATTACAAAAAAACCGCATCAAAATCCGTTGCGTAATTTTAAAGATTTAAGCATACAGACAAACAGACACGAAACAGAGACGACTTTATTTTATACTATGTAGTGATATTTCTCATCATAACTCTGAAATTAACTGTCCGATTTTAATAATTTAAAGAGGTACACAAAGAAACATAATTAACCTTGATTGTAGAGCCATTTATTTTGATGTAGATTCATATCATCATATGAATATCATCAACTTAAAATTACACTCCTTTTTTAACTAATTAATTTTAACTTAAAACGGTTATTGTGTCTTAACTATAATAGTTAGACATATGCCCTCGCGAACTTATTTGTTCGCAATGATATGTACTTTGATTGTGTAGAACATTGTTTTTGTGTATCATCAATAGATTTAGTAGCGCACGCCAATAACCAATTTTTTTAGGCATGTTTTTCATACCTTGGGTTACATATACCCGCGTTGTGCCCGTTCCCGTGGGAATTTCGGGAATAAATATAGCCTATGTCACTCAGGGATAGTGTAGCTTTCGAATGGTGAAATAATTTTTTAATTCGGTGCAGTAGTTTCAGAGCCTATTCGAAACAAACAAACAAACAAACAAACAAACAAACAAAAAATCAAACCTTTCCTCTTTATAATATTAGTATAGAAGTATAGATAAACACTATCGATTGGTTTGTCTCTTTCCAACATACGCTATTTTCCAATGAGCAAAAGAGACAAGACACTTTAAAACAGTGTTTTAGTTACAGAGTTTATGAATATGGCGGAAAATATTAAGATAAGTAATAAATAATATTATATATACATTTCATACAGTTTCCTGTTGATATTGGCATCTGTGGCTGGACCTTTATTTTGAGGTGTTGAACATTTATTCTATGTAGGTACTTAAAGTATTTGCACAGACCCTAACGCAAAGTATACAGGGTGTCCCACGGCTATGTAACATGAAGGGAAAGTATCTTGAATAATAGTAATATAATTTTGCTGAAAGGGACATTATTTTATTTTTGGAACAAATAATATGAAATAATGAAATAGTTTTTTGCTAAAATATATTTATGTAGACTAGGCAGAGTATGATAATATTAATTTGAAAATAGTCCGGGAAAATATAAATATTGTAAGAAGATGTGAGGGTAGTGGTGGGGGAAATAATATAAAAGCGTGTGTCAACAGTCGTCGGGACTCATTCGCATTTCGTCCGTTGGTGCGGTAGCTTCTTCATGTTTGATTTTGTGTACATTTAATAAATTGATTGTTAAACACAGCAGAGTTTCTTGCCCATTCTTCTCTGCTGATGTTCTTCCGAATGGGTGGTAAATTCAAAGCTGAATAAAGATATTTGACTTGACTTGAAAACCGTGTGGAATATTATTTTAAAAGCCTCTTCTGATCTAGTTTCTAAGATCAGAAGTGGGATTCGTTTAAATTCACGCGATCTTATTCGTTCGCCATCTTATCAGTTCCTTGTAAATTTGATTTTGGTTGATAAATTGTTTTGATTTTAATGTTATTTGCGAAACAATAAATTCGAACTTAACGGTTAACGGTTTTGGGATTTGAATAAATTCCTCGTTTCTACATTCGTATTTAACATTTCTTGATACTGGTCAGTGTTTAGTACTGGTTTAGGTATGTCGGATCGCGCTCGCACTCTTAGGGAGGTCTCTCGTAGGTCTCGTGATCGTTGTACTAGCTCTAGAAGTGGACATGCCTCCAGAGTTGAGACAAGGGCCACCGGAGAGTCCGTCAATATGTCCCAAGGAATAGACGTTGTCGATAGGATTGCAGATGCATTATCGTCATTGGTTCAAACGAGATCCAAACAATTCTACATTTCAGATTTCGACCCTGTGATACATAGTTTCGATGCGTGGTGTGCCGAGGTGGGTCGCGGACGTGAGTTGAATAACTGGGAGTGTTAGGGGTGTATTGGTGGTTGTTTGTGCGGCGACGTCAGATTGTGGCTTGGTGGTTGGGTGACCAATGAACATGGACCAGTTTCAGGGCTGATCTGCGATCGTTGTGTCCACACGAGGCTGATTTTGCGACCATATTGTGGGAAGTCAGGTTCAAACCGGTTCAAACAAGTTTGCGACGTGGGCAGAGTTTGCGCTTAAGTCTCTGATGCGACTTGATATAGTTGGGGGTCTTTCGGATGAGCTCAAGACTGCCATCGTCATACGAAGTGTCTCCGATCCGCAGAATAGAGCCGCGACGTCCAACTCGAAGTTGCAGTCGAGCGGTTTGGTGGAATTTCTGTTAGTGTACGTCAAATCTAGGAACTCGCCACCTGTTAACCCAGTCGGAGTTCCGCGGAGCAGTTTCGATTCACGTAAGCGAACGGCAGCAAAGTGTAGCAATCTGTTGGTTTGCTATGGTTGTGGGAATGTTGGTCACAGATAGGCAGGTTGTTCGAAGAGACTGATCTCCGTTGGTTCGGATGGACCTCAGTCGGGACCGGCTTCTCAGTTTGCTGGGCCCCAATATTCGAAATTTGATCCCAAGGCCAATGCTGGTGGGATCTGTACATCTTGCAATAACGGCGGGCACGCTGTTGATGCTTGCTTCGTTGGGGAACGTGTACAGTCAAAAGCGGAATGGTGACAGTGTTCCAAGCAGTATGGATTTTTGCTTGGAAGCGCCTCCAGGCGAAACAGCGTGGTGTCTGCAGTTATTCGGAATATTCCTGTCGACGTTTTGATCGACACCGGTTCCGATGTTTCGCTTATTAGTTTTCAACTTTAGACGTTGCTACTGTCAAGACGCCATTGACAGGCACCTGGCTACTGGGAAAGTACTGATATACATTGATGTAATTCTTTTGAAGAAGGTCTAGAAATTTTACAGGCGGTTTTACAAGCTTTGTCTGCTGCTGGTTTTTCTATAAACTTTGGAAAAAAAAAGTAAGTTTTAGATACTGGGCTGGAATGTCTAGGTGGGTTGATCAGCAATGGTCAGGTAAGGCCGAGCGCTAGTAGGATGGAGGCGCTGGTCAGGTCCCCTTTATCATCCAATGTAAGGGAGGTTTGTCGGTTTCTGGGATTGGTGGGATATTTCCGGAGATATATCGCCGGCTACTCATCGGACGCAGACACCTCCGAATTGAAATGAGTATTCTGTAATGCTATTTCACTATTTGTAGTCACTACACCAAGTACTCTCGTGTATGACCGTGATAGGATGTATGAAACTACATCATTCCCATATTGGGTGACGGAGCTAGGCTGCGACATACATTACATCACTCCGGAAGTGCACCGAGAGAACGGGCAAGTCGAGTGGTATTGTCGAACGGTTCTCAACATGCTGCGTATAGTGTGAGCGTGAATAACAAGGGCGCTCAATGGGCTGATTCGTTGTGGAAGATTCAACCAACGTTGAATATTACGAAGCAGGCGACTACTTGCTTGTCACCCCTACAGCTGCTGGCAGGTCTGTAGTTGAAGGAACTACTCCTCTCCTGAGGTCTCTTGTGAGGTATGTGGCACTGAAGGACTCTGCAACAGAGACGCTCTTCTAGCACTAGGGAGACAGAGGACAACCGAGCTACTTGCCGCAAATCGGAAGCGACAAGATGCGTGTGTCAACGAGCATCGGCGGAAGCCTCGGATCATCTCCGTTGGTGACTTTGTTTTTGTAAATAAGAGTTCTCAAAGCACAGGCAAGCTGGACTCCGGGATGCGCGGGCCGTGCAAGGTCGTCCGCGTGTTGCCCCATCACCGGTACGAGCTTGAGCTGATGGCTGGCTCCTACGGAAAAAAACCCAAATGGCTGCAGAGCACATGGTTCTCTGGTGCGGTGAATGGACCCCGGAGACGTGTGAAGTATTCTTCGACGTTGGTGAGCATATTGAGTTGTGATAGTCCATATGTAGTCCTACTGGGGCTCTCCGCTATGCTTGCCGTACATAAAAGCGCATCCTCGTAACTGGGAATTGTTTCCTTACTGGGGCTCTCCGCTAAAGGCAGCCGTCTATAATAGCGCATCCTCGTGGTTGGGTCTTACATGGAGTTTATGGCCTTGGCCAATTGGGAGTGATTGCCTATGGGGCAAAATATGTAGTCCTACTGAGGCTCTCCGCTAAGCTTGCCCTACATAAAAGCGCATCCTCGTTGCTGGGAATTATTTCCCTACTGGGGCTCTCCGCTAATGGCAGCCATCTATAATAGCGCACTGCGCATCCTTGTTGTTGGAGCTTACATGATGTGATTGTTTATATCAGAAGGAAGTTGAATTACTTGGTATGGGGTGAGCGTTTGTCCTGGAGTGGTTGGGTCTCGTGTTCTGGGATAACCTGGTCTTGGAGTGCATCGGACAGGTTATTCCAGAGGGGACTCTTTGCCTGGGATAACTTGTCTTGGAGTGCATCGGACAGGTTATCCTAGGGGGGACTCTTTGCCTGGGATAACTATTTGTCTTGGAGTGAATCGGACTGGTTATCTTGGGGAGGGACTCTGGGCCTGGGATAACCGTTCTTGGAGTAAATCGGATACGTTATCCTAGGGGTCGGGTCTCTTGGTTTGGGACAAGCGTGCTCGGAAACTTGACTTTGGCAGTCAGTTGTCCTGGAGCTGGGGTATTGAAGGATCATATTATGATGGTTTGGTTTAGAACATGTTTTTATGTGAACTGATGCACACACGCAAAGACATGCCTCACGTAAGTCCTCGTAGGTCTCTGACGAGTCGTGAGGGGCGGTCTCCCCGAGGATTCCCGCCCCGGGTGGTTGGTTCATATATTAGGATGTTTTACACCTGTTTTGCGTCAGCTATGTTGAGCTAGCCTATTTTACAATGGTCATCACCGATGCTATAGTTGAACCAAAAGGCAAAGAGTTCTGCGTTTATATTTTCTGGTTACAGACGCAGACAATGAAGGAGAAGCTCCCGATGTTGAGCAACCCGTGGAAGAGATCGAGCCGCAACCAGGCCCATCTGGGACACAGTCACTCGGAACTGAATGCTTCTACTCCGCACGAAGAGAGTTTCCTACCTTCCCTACTAATTCTTGACACGGATATTGAGAGATGAAGAAAAAGGAGCCCGGGGACGGTCTCCTGTCAGGAAAGGCCGTGTAAGAAGATGTGAGGGTAGTGGTGGGGGAAATAATATAAAAGCGTGTGTCAACAGTCGTCGGGACTCATTCGCATTTCGTCCGTTGGTGCGGTAGCTTCTTCATGTTTGATTTTGTGTACATTTAATAAATTGATTGTTAAACACAGCAGAGTTTCTTGCCCATTCTTCTCTGCTGATGTTCTTCCGAATGGGTGGTAAATTCAAAGCTGAATAAAGATATTTGACTTGACTTGAAAACCGTGTGGAATATTATTTTAAAAGCCTCTTCTGATCTAGTTTCTAAGAATATATAAATTATTTCGCGCTATTGATTCAAAGGAAGAAGAATCTTGAAGAATAATATAAGAATCAAGAGAAAAAGGTTAATGTATAGCATTTTTGCTCAATGAGAGTTTTATCTCGAAAATGACACTTTTGACAGATTTCTGGACCTCACGTCTCAATGCTGCCGCCTAGTGGATTACATTATACATTTCAGAAAACTCTCATTGAAATATTGTTTCACATATAGAAAGAAGTAAAATGCTATCCCTTCAAGTCGTATAGCCGTGGGGCACCCTGTAAAGACAAGGGCATCACCAGGGGACTTCCTCAGGGTCCTGAATTTACCTAAAATTCATACTTTCTTTTTCAATACTAGTGCCGACTGTCCCTAGCTAAAGCACAGGTCGGCTACGCTCTTACAGATAGCAACCCCTAATCAATCTTGCTTCTCTTCCCTGCTCTTTATAACCCTGGCTCCCGCCATAGTGATGAGCGCTGCCCCGGCGGCGGCGGCGGCGCCGGCCTTCAACCCTAGGAGGAACCCCACGGGCCCGCCCGCGGCTAGCCCCGCCACGCACCCGCCCGCGATGATTAGTCCTCCTGGAATTAAAATAATAAATCAAGGGAAGACGCTTTTTAGGGTTCCATACCTAAAGGGTAAAAACGAGACCATATTACTGAGACTTCGCTGTCCGTCGGTCCGTCCGTCTGTCACCACACCAGGCTGTATCTTAATAACGGTGATAGCTAGACAGTTGAAATTACTAAAAATACAATAAAACAAATAGGGGGCTCCCATACAACAAACGTGATTTTTTGGCGTTTTTTAAAGTACGGAACCCTCCATGCGCGAGTCCGACTCGCACTTGGCCGGTTTTTTACCTTTTAGTCTCTCCGCCTTCGACAGTGTCTTCCTCGCCTCCTCCACATTACTCGCCGCCACCTCTATATTGGCTGCTGTTTGTCCGACCACCTCTTTTTGATCTCTCGCGGTGTCGTACAGAATGCCCCACGCTTCGTGAAGTGAGGACACTTCGCGGTGTAACTCCGTCCACCCTGTATGTAGGATTTGATTAATATGAGGTTGACCAAGACTGACGTTGAGGAGATCGGGTTCAATACCCGGGTCGAGCGAAAACATGTTTCCTCCTTTTCAGACATGGCTCGGGATTGAGATCACCAACCCGCATTAGGCAAGAGTGGTGTTTACGACATCCTCCTCACTGTACTGATATCTTCAGTGAGATGAGAGGCCTTTGCCCAGCAGTGGGACATTACAGGTTAAACCTTACTTTTATCAGCTACCATACCTTCCAGGGCTACCTCCTTCTCCCTCAGCCTGCTCTGTCCGTCATCCAGCTGTAGCCGCACGTGTCCGAGCGGCGCCGGCTCGTATTCGGCGCCGGACTCGTCCGGCTCCGGCAACACGCCCACCGAGTCGGACGACGTCACCGATCCGGCGATAATCGGCTGCGATGTGCGCGACGGGATCGACCTGGTTTCTGTAATGTTAGTGGTGATTGGTTGGTGTTTCTGTAATGGCGATGGATGAATTTGTTATTTCTGTAAAATAGATGAGTACTTGTTTTTTCTGGAATATTAATCCTTATATTAGGTACAGATATGTCTGCTATATTTCGATATTAATCGTATGCTCTGAGGGCCATTTTAATAAACGCGTATCACTATATATAAAACAAAGTCGCTATTTGTCTGTTTGTTTGTTTGTTTGTTTGTCTGTTTGTCTGTATGCTTAAATCTTTAAAATTACGCAACGGATTTTGATGCGGTTTTTTTGTAATAGGTAGAGTGATTTAAGAGGAAGGTTTTCATGTAAAAAAAATCCCGAAATTTCCACGGGAACGGGCACAACGCGGGTAGAACCGCGGGGCGCTGCTAGTTAGGAACATTTTAGCTATCAAATGCTTTGTCACTTTCTGACATACGCAATTTTTCGAAGAGCAAAAGAGACAAAACACTCACTAACAGTGTTTTAGTAACAGAGCGTTTATTAATAAGGCGGTATTTAAACTCTATACTATGTAATATACATCGACGAAAAGGCATGGTAACTGTCACGGAAAACCCTTTTAATTAATGGATGTTTAAAATATTATGAATCCCTCAAAATGTATAGCTTTTTATGAGATACAGAGCCTTTAATCGAATAAGTTATTGGGACCAACTGATATTCAATGAAAACCTTCAAAATCATTGTTTTTATGCAAGCAGAAAATTCTGGTTAATAATAATTAATACCCGAATGCACATCAATATGAGAATTAATAGTTATTATCATCATTCCTTGACACGTTAGTATGTATTGTGACAGTAACATTACATTTTGACACAAAATGACACAAACTCCGTAATAATGACTTCAAGTTACCGCTGGTTAAGGTCGCTAGCTCTCTACAGCAGGTTGCAATCACTCCTAGAACATCGGACAACGAAATAGTAATTACATTCAAATCTTTTATCATTTCAGATGAAAAGGATTTGCATTTGTAATATGTTGAAACAACAGAAATAAAGTACAATATGTTAGTTAGTTGTCCATTTAACAAGACATCGCTCCACTATATATTTGCTACAATATAAAATACAATAAATGCAAAGTCTATCTTTTTAACAATTCTATAGCTAATACTAATTCATTTCATCTGTAACATCCTCACCGAAGTACTCCCTAACAGCTGCCACGGTGGAGTCTCTCGCGCTAGCCGTGGCCGCCTTGAAGGCTCGCGCGTCTGCGGGCGACAGCTGAGCACACAGCGCGTCCAGGTCAATGATGTGGGCTCGGAGGCGGGAGCACGCGCGCGCCGCGGCATCCTGCTCGGAACGGGCACGGGAGAGATCCCCAGACTTTGTGTACTGTGAACAAACAAAATATACCAGTCAATACAGTGGAAAATTCTGAATCCAACTAATATAACACAATTTGACCAAAATATCCCTTATGGTAATAGATACTTCTGGTATCGATATTGTATCCTGAATGTACCTATACTAATATTATGAAGAGTTTCTAACTTTGTTTTTTTGTTTGTAAGGGCTAATCTCGGAAACTACAAATCCAATTTGAATAATTCTTTATGTAATTGATAGCCACATGCAAGATTAAGGTTATAGGCAATTTTTCATACCGAAATTCCTATAGGAACGGGTGCAATGCAGGTAAAACTGTGGGTCGCTGCTAGTATACTTTATTTTCTTATGAGAGATAAATTCAATACTGATTTCTTAAGTTTAAGCGAATACTTCTCATTTATTATGAATTGAAACTATGTTTACGGCTTCAGCTTTATTATATAGTGAAGATAGTAGTAAGAGTTCCTGGCGCATCTATTATTACTGATCTGAACTACTCATAACATAGCCTTTGATATTTAAGACCTTGTCCAGAAAGGGCGAATTCGCCGCGAATCGTTTCGCGCGGATTCATACGCGCGTAGTTGAGATACTAGACATCAATACATCGCGTCCACAAGCATAGCGCGAATTCAAAATACGCGCGTAAATCGCGTGCACTACGCCAGACTCTCGACACGCGCTTCATTCGCGCGTATTGCGCGCGAGTCGAGATACTAGGGGCGCCTTGTTGCGTCCAGTTGACGCGCGAACTCTAGAGCGAATTCCTCCCCAAATGCTGAATTCCTCCCCAAATGCTCGCGCGTTGGTACGCACCTTGTGGACGCAACGGTCGCGCGCAATACGCGCGAGAGAATCGCGGCGAATTCGTCCTTTCTGGACAAGCTCTTAGGATAAAAGTGACCTGAGAATTGACTTTACTTATATACATTAGCATTCCAAAAGTATATAATAGAATACTGTAACCTACTTGCCTAGATAGATTATTAAATAGAGCAAACTCATTAGATCTGACCTAATGCCCTTAATTATTATTATCTCTTTATTATTTCAGAATGATGTAAACATTCTGTACCTATTTGTCTACAATAATATAGGTATTTATAGTTTCTTTAATTTTGGGAGTAATTACATATTACTATTTCTGATTGATTACACTAATATTCCTATTTTGTTTGTACATATAGGTATATCAATATAAATATAATATGTAAGTTGAGCTAGCTTTAGTAATTAGTAATCACTGAAGCATACTATGAACTTGTTAACAAGTTTTTTATGGATCTTTTGTGTTATTACTGGTAAATTCTAAAGAATGATGCCAAAACACTCTTTCGACATCCGCTAAAAATAGTAATAGATACGTAGATCATTGTGCAACGACGTAGCAATTACTATACATTTTGTAATTCTTAAAATTTCAGATTTCATTCCGATATTATTCAGGTATAACATTTTCCTACCTTAAAAAATATGCATTATTTAGTATCAGTGAATTTTGACCTTAACCTAATTCATAATTTGAATACGGAAGTACACAAACCTTAACAATATTAGCCTTGTGTTGTCGCAGTAAATCCAAATGATGAGGAACTATCACTTCGTTGAACTTAGATAGCGAAGGCTCCACTCTCTTTAACGTTAATTTATGTGTCTCTTCCATTGGAGGATAGTTTTAAAGAATATGTCACAAGAATTTCAGTTCATATTAATTACGAAATACTTTTTTTTTGTATATTTTTTCAAAATATAGGCAAAACAAAGGTAACTGACAACCAACACAATCACAAAAACAACAATGCACGCATGGACTGTTGGTGGATGACAGTGACAGATGACAGACAATTAAAACATTACATTTTGACATTTGACCAACTTATCAGAGAATCTTTCCTCCACCCTCTATGACCCTCCACTTCTTGATTCTGTGTGTGTTTTTGTTTTGTCCTACAAATACTTTCAGTATGAATCCAATTTGGATTCATACCACCCACTGACCTCTATTATATAGACACAGACGTCTATTATGTATATAATAAAGGTCAGTGATTCATACTCAAAGTATACATATTTAGGTTTGCCCATTATCGCGATGTTTGTTTAGTCCGTTGTTTGTTGATTGACGATTGACCATGATGTAGTTCATAGATCTCAACTCAACCATTCATTGACCTGCCATTTGTTCGTTCAAGGTCCGAATGGGCATCCCTTTTCGTAGTCTGTGGTGCATCCATCTGTCAAATGCTGTGTTGTATTCTGTCTGTTTCGTTGTGTCTGTGTGTAAAATTATGGAAAAAAATGAACTGAAAGAAATGAAATAATATCCTTTAAAAACTATGGAAATGTTCTAATTATTATAGTTCAATAACAAATCTACTGAATTAAATAGTTGTCTACAAAGTTTGCATAGAAATAAGATAAAATAATGGACGTGGATACGGAAGACACAGGTAAGAAATTGATTATAACCTCCGTAAATCTATCGTCGTATTTACCAGAATTTACCAGTGTATAATGATATAATATGTGTTTTATTGCAATTTCGATATATTTAGAAGCAATGCTGATCATTACGAGTGATACAGCATTTGCGATGTTACAACTCTACCCCAAATTGTATGATGTTAAAATATACAAAACATCTTCTGTTTGATGTCCCATTTCTTTGTTATCTATCTTTTTACTTCCAAGTTTATTCTTAAGAGATATCTAATACATTATAATCCAAAATTCGCCAAAAATGCCTGGACAAATTACTTTTATAGTCTTATTATTGGTTACCTAACATTGTTTTGTTATTTTCGTCGTAGGAGGCCGAAAATCGCGCTCCCGCAGCAAATCTGTGAGTATATCTCGGAGACACAACTATATTATTATGAATACTGTTCTAGTAGCTGGTGCACTCAATAAAGATGTTTGTTTATATACCAGCTGTAGTAAGAGCACACAAATACTTTTCAATCAGTGATAAGCTATGTGTTATAAAGTCACATTGTTTTGTATCATACCTTTTACTTCTTCTTAGCAAAGTAGCAAAGTATAGCTGTGGTGGAAAAGCACTCTAAATCTCATGGATCAACATAAAACTATCTCAATGTAACTTATAACTAAAAACATTATATTAGAACTATGCTTATCATGATGTCAAATGTTTATTAGTAAATTACTAGTTAAAAAGTGTCTTTAGTTATCTCTTGGCCTTTGGCGGCTCAATAACTCTGACACCAGGAATGGTCAGGTTGACCTTCCACTCGACGAAGAAGAAGAAGTTATCTCTTACGACATGAAACATCTTCCAATACCATTACTATCAATATTTACTCATTTTGTAAAAAAAAATACTATAACCTTGTACAAAATATAGATTTTGTTCAAATCTCCATATTTACATAATACAGTGTAAACTCTTTATAACGTTATCCTTTATAACAATAAACTCCCTGTAACGTTGAAGTGAGCCCAACTTGGTTGGTTTGCGTTAAAACCCACATATTGAAACACTCTTTATAGCGATACGCCATTCTCTACGCCATTCTCTATTATGAAGAAATGTGTTCATATTTTTAGACAGTAAATACTTATTATCGGTGTTATTGTTTATGTTATGTTATCAGGTATCAAAAGACTTTGAAGCTCCGACACATCCGAGGTCGGTCTAGCTTTTGTTATCCTTAATTGCCTTGAACTCGTGCAGTATGACGCATTGTTTACTCAGAAGTGATGGTCTTCAACCAAGCATACTGGGTACCTATCGTATTATCAGTCGTAAACCTACTTTGAAACTGTTAACATGGCCAGAAAACGTAAAAATTCTTGCTAATTTGGTTGTTTTTTTGTTCACTCCATATACGATAACTCTCTATAACAACAAAAAATGCTCAGTCCCTTGAGTTTCTTTATAAAGAGTTTACACTGTATATATTAATACTCGCAGAAATTGCTCCACAAAGTAAATGTTGGATTATGGCACTAACTAGCTTTCTTTCTGTTTATTTAGTGTTGCATATTTCTTGATACTTTTAATAAATAATTCTATACATGAAATCATCACAACCTATTATTACTTTTACTGTTCGCCAGTATCATTCTATTGTTGGGCAAAGGCGTATCTGTTTTTCACCCAAAGACAACTCATTCTATAGAGGAAATGTTCTACTGGTTTTATTTCATTCTAACATCTCTGACTCCTCTATAGAAGAAATTGTAAATAAATAAATAAATACTTGGACAAATTCACACACGGTTAATTAGACCCAAAGTAAGCTCTAAGCTTGTGTTATGGAATCTAATTAACTGATACTACTACATATACATACAAAAATACTTAATAAGGATATATAATTGTCTTTGGAAAATCAACTTCATTAGATAATTTATTTAAATCCATTACAGATAGTAATATATATTATTTCTTTGAATGAATGAATAATGGGAATGAATGTGGTACTTACGTATTTTGCTTCAGTCCTTTTAATATATTTTTAATGGAACATTTGATGTATTTCGTGATATGACTGGTGACTGACAATGTTTACATGATGTTACAGGCGGAGTCTGTATCCAGGATATCTCACGACGGGTCTCCGGCGGCGGCCGGAGACAAGGGCCGCTCACATTCTCGCTCACCGAGGCCCGGTAACTACACCATTCAATAACTGCAATAATATTATTTCTGCATTTCTTAATTTTTAAGTATTAGTGCGCCTCGCGGTCCTGCCCGCGTTGTACCCGTTTCCGCGAGAATAAAGGGATAATTATGTTGTATTCTGATGTATTTCTGATCTTTGTTACTGTAAAGTTTCATCCAAATCCGTTCAGTAGTTTATGTGTGAAAGAATAACAAACATACATCTTCACAAACTTTTGCATTTAAAATATTAGTAGGACAGTTTACAGACTATCGGACACTTAATTTTCATTAACAATTTACAATGATGTATTCTGTTTGTTTCATTTCAGGGTCATCCCGAGCCAGCCGCTCGCGATCGCGCTCCAAATCTCGATCCCGCTCCAAGTCCAGATCTAAACACGGATCTCGCTCTAGAAACAATTCCAGATCTATGTCACGTTCTAAGTCCCGTTCTAGGTCCAAATCGCGGTCTAGATCTAAATCTAGGTCACGCTTATCCAGATCTAAATCACGTTCAAGTTCCCCTTCTAAGTCTATAACTGGTGATAAAGCTAGATCTAGGTCCAAATCGGTGTCTAGGTCTAAATCTAGGTCCCGCTCCAAGTCTCGCTCCCGCTCTAAATCTAGGTCTCATTCTAAGTCGGGATCTAGGTCCAAGTCTCGGTCTAGGTCACGATCCAGGTCCAAATCTGGGTCTAGGTCTAAATCTAGGTCCCGGTCTAGGTCGAGGTCTAAATCTAGATCAAGATCCCGCTCTAAATCAGCCGGCGCAGGTGAGGTGTAATTTATTCTATGCAATACCTTTTATATTAAAAAAGGTATTTTCTAATATATCTGATAAATTTTATTTTTTTTACATACCTAATGGTTTTACAAGTTTTTATATCTATTTGGACTGTTTTAATTTTTAATTCAATTTTGGAATGAAATAAAGAACCTAATAAACTATGTTCTTTCATTTTTGTTTTTAAACGGAATTATCGTAAAGTTATTGAAATTATTATTTGTAGTGTGTTGACGCAAAAATTAAATATTCACAGTTAATGGTATATTTGTTTCGCAGATGGCGAACGCAGAAGCAGATCTAAATCCGGGTCGCGGTCTCGCTCCCGTTCCCGGTCCAAGTCAGGCTCCCGCTCGCGATCTAGGTCCCGGTCAAAGTCTAGATCCCGCTCAAAGTCTAGATCCCGCTCCAAGTCTAGATCGCGCTCCAAATCGGGCTCGCGCTCCAAATCACGATCACGTTCAAAGTCGAGATCACGTTCAAAGTCGAGATCACGGTCAAAGTCTAGATCGCGTTCGAAATCGGGCTCGGGATCTGAAGCGGGTGGTCCCAAAAGACGTACAGTAAGACTACAGTCAGAGTCCGACAACGAAGCACCCGCAGAAGACAAAGAACAACCGCAGCAGTCCACTTCGACTCCTGCAGTCGCCGAAGACTCTTCCGACTCCGACACCCCAGGCGGAGGCGGAGGCGGCAACAGCGGAGTCTCCGACTTCGAGCTGATGCTGCAGAGGAAACGCGAAGAACGCAAAGGCAGAAGACGGCGTAGAGACATAGACATTATCAACGATAATGATGACTTAATAGCTCATATGCTGCAGCAGATGAGAACAGCTGCTGACGAAGACAGGGAATTGAATAAAAGAAACCAGCCAGCAGTGAAGAAAGTGTCTTTGCTGAAACAAGCGATGTCTCAGTTGATAAAGAAGGACTTGCAGCTGGCGTTCCTCGAGCATAATGTGTTGAATGTGCTCTGTGATTGGCTCGCGCCGATGCCTAATAGAGCGCTGCCGTGCTTGCTCATCAGGGAGAGTATTCTGAAGTTGCTTACTGATGTGAGTATTAACATATTTTAAGTGAAATGTGACATGATCTTGGCTGCTTTGACAGGGATTGATTTAATCTAGCCCAGATAGGGATGCTTGGAAGGTGTTGAGGGAGAGCTTTGCCCAGGAGTGGGACAATAGGTTAATTTAAAAAAAGAGTGAATTGTGTGTGTGTGTGTGTGTGTGTGTGTGTGTGTGTGTGTGTGTGTGTGTGTGTGTAAGAAATTTGTTAGCCTATAATGTCCCACTACTGGATAAAGGCCTTTCATTGCACTGAAGATATCAGTACAGTTAAATATAATTGGAATTCTGTAGTAAAGATGGTGCTACTCTAACCTATGTTTATTTAATAATAAATATGAAATGAATAAACTGAATTTATTCAAAAAAATAATGATTTTAAATTTGATTGTTTAAATGAAGTCCCACAGTCACTTTAATTATCTTTGTGTGATACATTTCAGTTCCCTGTGATAGACAAGTCGTTGCTCAAACAGTCTGGCATCGGCAAGGCCGTGATGTACCTGTACAAACACCCCAAAGAGACGAAGGCCAACCGCGAGCGCGCGGGCCGCCTGATCTCCGAGTGGGCCAGGCCCATATTCAACTTGTCCACTGACTTCAAAGGTTAGTTACCATTTACCATTTAACTTACTTACCACTTACCATTTAACCCCGTGGCGTAGTTTGCTAAAGCGATGCTAGTTCATTCGTTGTTAGCAACGTGCAGCTCGACCCCTACTTGGATGGGTGGCTGATAGTGATATACTATCTGAGCGCTACCGTACTTCGGAGGGCACGTTAAGCTGTCGGTTATTTCAATCGTCAGTATGTAGGAGGCCTTTAGGCGGTCTAAAAATGTTGACACCACGGTTGGCCATTAACCTACTCGAAATTAATTAATGAATTAACTCCTAAAGTAAGTTTGTGTAGGATCGTGGTCAACTTTGTTTAAATTTTAAATCGCCTTATGATGATGATATGGTCTACCGATTAAATAAACGGGACCGACAATTTAACGTAAACGAGGTAACGCTCAGATAGAAATTCCATTATACAATGTTGTGTCGCAGTTGTGTTTGACACTAAGAGCCTTATCACACTTGCGATTTACAAGCGTATTGAAAGCGAAACGTACGCGCGGCGTGTTCGTCGCGTTCCCGTAACCAATTCGCCGCGAAGGCGTCGCGATTACGCTGCGACCGCGTGACGAATACGCCGCGACTGCGCAGCGAGTTCGCCGCGTCAAGAGTTGAGACATCATGCCGTACATTCGTCATCGAAATTCATTTCTACCCACTTTACAATCTTAAACGCGAGTTTTCACGTCTTATATCATTTTGGATCACATTTAACAACTCGTAAAATGTAAGTCTTGACATGCGCAGATAGGAACGAAATTTTTTGGGATTATTTTTGATTCGTTTACGAAACAGCACATAATAGTCGCTCTCTTGCAGTCGATTACTTAAAAATGGATCCTCCCAAACACGCCGTTTCTGCTTTTGTTTCCGTATTGCTTGTTCCGTAATGCTTTTGTTCCCTTTGTTTCTTCGAAGCAATAAAGCTAACAGAAGTGTTTCCTCGTCGGAATCCATTATGTAAGTGACTGTCCAAGACTCAGATCACTCTCAGCGATTTACTGACGGCTGCGCAGCGTATTCGTTACGCAATCGCGGCAAAATCGCGACGCACTCGCGGCGAATTGGTTACGGGAACGCGACGAACACGCCGCGCGTACGTTTCGCTTTCAATACGCTTGTAAATCGCAAGTGTGATAAGGCTGTAAGACAACTAAATTTTGAAAAGTCCTGGGTGTTAATGTGTCCCAGTTATATTTGCAATCGTAACCCCCGACCCTTGCTGACAGCGATGACGCGCGAGGAGCGGCAGGCGCGCGACGAGGCGCAGGCGCGCGGGTCGCGGCGGCGCTCCGCCTCGCCGTCGCCGAAGCGCGCGCGCGACGGGGCGGCGCCGCGCCCCGGCGACCCCGGCTGGGTGGCGCGCGCGCGCGTGCCCGCGCCCAGCAACAAGGACTACGTCGTGCGCCCCAAGTCCACCTGCGACCTCGACATGTCCCGGGTACACACCGCAATATACATATACTTTATATCTATATATATATATAACTATTACGTGTAACGTTGTTTGTCCACGATGGACTCCTAAACTACTGAACTGATTATAAATTTGATTTGCTCACCGTGTGAAAGATCCAACTTGAAAGATAGGACAGCTAACCACCCTAGGAGAGCTAATCACTATATATTGCCTAGCAGTGGAACATTACAGGCTTAATCTTAATTTTAAATAAGTAACTGTTTGAAATGCTTTCCCTGAATAGATTCTGAGTGACTTTTAAATTGGAATAAATCACACCTTGGGAAAAGACAGGATTAACTTGTTAACCCGATGTTCCCACGGGAACCAAGTGGAATAGCTACTTAAAAAGTATTAGTATATTATGTCTCACTGCTGGACAAAAGCCTCTGAAGATATCACATATCTCCCCACTTTACCGACTTTCATTAAAAAGCACATTATATATTCTGTAATATAAATAACAGACGACAAAGAAAAAGATGACCCGCTACGAAAAGCAAATGAAGAGATTTATCGACCAGAAGCGCATGCGCAGCGGGTCGCGGCGCGCCGTCGAGATATCTATCGAGGGCCGGAAGATGGCGCTGTGATCGCAACCACTAGGATAACTCGTGTAGCTTAAGTTCTTTAATAAACGTTTTACTGACTAAGATGAAGAACTCGTTTTATTTAATATGCGCTTCGCGTTGTACCAGTCCCCGCGGGAATTTCGGGAAAAAATATATCCCACGTTATTCTGATGTATAACCTAAGTATATTACTGTTAAGCTTCATTCAAATCTGTAAAGTAGTTTTTTCGTAAAAGAGTAACAAACATACATACCCACCCTCACAAACTTTCGCATTTATAATATTACTAGGATAGTACAAGAGAGTTTGTTTAATACCAGTGTTTGATCTCGGAAATTCCCGGAGTATTGAGGGTACTTGCTTTATTACATTGTTATCATGAGTGAGACTGGTCTACCAAAAAATCCCGGGAATTCCCGTAGTCTCGAAAAATTACACTTGGGTAGTAGCAGTAATACAATTCTGGGAGACTCTAAAAATAGGTAATGAAAATTTGTATTACCAATTAGTATTTTATTTAAAGACTGAAAAAAATTAACAATCCTTAATCCAAAAATAATTAACGAAAAGAGTCAGGTTTATCTTTCTCAATACCTATGTACATTTTATCATCTGATATTTTTGTACTTTCAATACATAGTATGTACTAACAAGTGTGGCTAATCTTCAAAAAGGTGTTACTAATTACAAAATGACTTTCAAACCTTTATTTTCTTTAATACTAACTCTATACAATATGAAGTTGTCATTGTTTCTGATCGTATTTTTCGCAGTATTTCAGATAATATGTAGCCAATTGAATCAAAGTAAAGTGGGAACAAAGCTTGGCCGAATTATATTAATGGTAGGATCTACTGTTTTATTTTTACTTACGACGCACAGAATGTAAACAAACTGGTGATACAAAAATCACTTTTTTTTCAAAAACTAAACACTTCGATTATATCAATAGTCTGACATGCTTTATAAGTACCAAATATTCCTAAGTACCAAATTCAGAATACCTACATGAATTTAATTAATATTTAAGACATATTTTCGAGTAAATCGAAAAATTTTGAAGTTACCAAATTACAGATAGTAAATTGTAAAAAAAAAAATACCATTAAAACGGATGTAGATATTCTTTTCTACTAACATCTAATAATACCTCTATGTATTTAAACTCAATGGTTTCTCTATTCTAATCTTTGGATGGAAAATCGCCTACATTTATGTATTTTCAAATCTTAGGTATGCGCCCGTAAGGAAAAAATAACTGCTATAATTAATCTATGCTAGCAACCTCTGCGTTGTGCCCGTTCCCGTGGGAATTTCGGCATGAAAAATAGTGTTAGGGCATCAATAAATACACCCGTTTTAAGCACTAAAGTTTATTAAGTAATAATTGTACACCAGAACAATATGACAATATTCACATGACCACATCTCCGTCATAGAGTAATCCAGTCATAGATCACGGATCTTCGTATACAAACCTCAATACCTCCCCTCGAAGTCGTGAGCTAATCTGATTTGTCTATCATTCCTAGATTACCTAAACATTCATAATGTTTTGTTGCACACAAACCTTTCGTAAACACATCTGCTGGCATTCTTTCCGTACACAAATATTTCAGACTAACAACACCCTGTTCACACATATCTCGAATAAAGTGGTGTCTAACATCTACATGTTTGGTTCTCGAATGATAATCTCTAGTTTGAGCTAATTTTAATGCACCTTGATTATCATTGAAAATTGTAACATCCTCACATTCCATTCTCACATTCCTCAACACATCCTGTAAATACACAGCTTCTTTAGCAGCTTCTGTGATCGCCATGTATTCAGCTTCTGTGCTGGAGAGAGCTACAGATCTCTGCTTACGCGCCTCCCAGCTTACTGGAGCACCGGCTAAAATAAATGCATAGCCAGAGTACGACCTACGGTCAATTGCATTCGCACCCCAATCAGCATCAACCACACCAAACAATGGTAAACCAGTTCTCTCATACATCAAGCCATAATTAGGCGTACCTTTTAAGTATCTTAACACACGCTTAGCCGCTTGCCAATGCTGAACATCAAAATTTGTATTGAATTGACTAAGATAATTTACAGCGTAAGTAATATCAGGCCTTGTAGATACTGATAAATACATTAAAGCACCAATCAAGTTCTGATATGGTAGCTTCCTCATAACATCTATATTAATCTCTTTAGGTTTTTCTAATTTTACCATACAATCAATAGGAGTTTTCGCAGGCTTGCACTCACACATACCATATCGCTCTAAAAGTCTTTCAATATACTTAGTTTGATTCATATACACTCTATTCTCTTCATCTCTTTCAAATTCAATACCTAAACAAGTACTAATTTTGCCAAAATCTTTCATATCAAATGCATTCATCAATTCTCTCTTCACATCTTTCAGCCATATATTATCATTTGTAGCTAATATTAAATCATCTACATATACAGCAATTAACATTATTTTATGTTTGTTTTGTGATACAAATAAACAAGGATCTTGTGGCATAGGTACAAAACCTATCAACTCTAATCTACTAACTAACTTTTTATGCCACTGTAAACCTGACTGACGTAAACCGTATAGTGATTTCTTTAACAAACATACTGCATCATCACAATCATTCATCTGTTTCATCCACAATTTAGCAGTTTTGATAATTTTCTCATCTTCAACTACTTGGCGACGTGAGCCCATCTGTTTCTTATTGATTATCTTACCTAGTACATCATCTATCTTATCAGGTATCTCCATATATACTTTTTCATCTAATGTACCATTCAAATATGCTGTGACCACGTCCATTTGATGGATCTCTAGGCCCAACTCTGATGATAGTGCTGCTATCATCCTTATTGAAGATGATCGAACTACTGGAGATGATATCTCGTGGAAATCCTCCCCTGGCCGTTGAGAACAACCTTTAGCAACTAGACGAATTTTCTTTCCTGTTACTTTACTTTTAAATACCAATCTATTGCCAATCACTTTTCGATCATGTGGTCGTGGCTGTATATTCCACGTTTCGTTCTTTATCTGGGCTAGATATTCATCTTCTAATGCCTTCTCCCAATCTGTAGAATCACTAGTTCTTTCGGCTTCTTGCCATGTCATTGGATCAACCGTTACCATACTTGTTGACAACTCATCCGATTCTTCATCGTCTGTAACACCTTCTGTCACGTTATCATCATTCTGTTGGTAATGGTATTCCTTTCTGGGTCTTCCTGCCAGGCCTGTACGTACCAGTCTCGGTCTACCTCTTTCTCTTTTAGGTACTATTAACTCCTCCCAAACAACAGTTGAATTTCTTTTTCTTAGTAATCTTTCCGGTTTATTAATCTTCAAATTATCGTAACCCATAACCTGTTAGGGCATCTTCTTCATTTTCACTCTCATGTATTTCTACATATTCATTATCAAATGCGCTTTCTTTCATAAAACTTACATCTCTTGCTATAACTATTCTCTTAGTTTTAGGGTCATGAATTCTATAAGCTTTAGATTGATTGTCATATCCCATAAAGATTCCAACTTCTGAATTAGCTTCAAACTTTCCTTTCTTTGTTCCCTTTTCTTTGTAGTATAGCTTCGCTCCAAATGTGTTCATGTAAGTCACTGTAGGCTTTTTCCCTTTCCATACAGTGTAAGGTATTTCACCTTTCAAAGCAATAGTAGGACATCTGTTTCTTATATAGTTAGCTGTATTTATAGCTTCAGCCCAAAAACTTGGAGGGCTTCCGGCTTGGTACATCATGCATCGAGCCATCTCAATCAATGTCCTATTCTTTCTCTCAGCTATACCATTTTGTTGAGGTGTATATGGTACAGTTAATCTTCTTTTGATTCCTTCTTTCTTCAAGAAATCATCAAACTCTTTATTTATGTATTCTCTCCCATTATCTGACTGTAAATTCTTAATTTTCATACCGGTTAACTTCTCTGTAAATGCTTTGTACTCCTTGAAAACTTTCAAGACATCACTTTTGTTAACTATGAAATAAACTTCACACCAGCGAGATTTGTCATCAATAAATGTGACAAAATACTTCTTCTTACCATATGACTCATGTCTCATCGGGCCACACACGTCTGTGTGTACTATCTCTAACAATGAGTCTGTGCGTTCTTCATTACTCTTAGGGAATGGTTTACAAGTCAGTTTTTGACTTATACAAGTTTCACAATCCGACAGTTTTTCACCATCTTCAAATTTCAGACCATGCACTAAGTTGTTCTTGGCCATGGCTTTGAGATCACGCTCATTAATGTGACCCAAGCGTTCATGCCACATGTCAATAGGCTTTTTCACCATTTGTACATTATTGGAATACTGCTGATTCAATCTTACATGGTATAAGTTACCCACACGGTCGGCCCTCATGTGAACCTTCTTGTTCTTATCAATAACAACGGCATCTTGCTTAGTAAAATGCACTTCATATCCATAATCAGTCATTTTCGCCACTGATAAAAGACTTGTTCGTAAGTCTGGCACGTAGAACACCTTCTGAATGTCTACCAGGCGTTTTTCACAACCTGTATCAACCGAGATACTAACTTGACCTTTCCCGGTTATCTGTGTACTCTCTTGGTTTGCCAAATGAAGTTCATTGTCTAGCCGTGTAAATCCTTTGATCATGTGTTTATCATTGCACATATGTCCTGTGCATCCACTATCAATGCACCACACTGAGCTGGTCTGTTCACTTATACGAGCCTCTTCGGTCGTGCTGAACATTGTTGTGTTTTTCTGCCGCTCAGAACTACTACGTTCTGCTTGTTTCGCGCTATGCTTAGCTTTGTGTACAACATTAGTCTTGCATTCTCTTGCAAAATGTCCCCGGCGACCACAACGATAACATTCTACTTGTGCTTTATTGTTGTGTAACGTGTGATCGTACTTCTGGTGCGCTTTATTAGTGCGTTTGACAAACATCGCTCCTTGGTCATGAACTGTGACCTTTCTGCCTTCATAGTCTTCGAGGATCTTTACCTTGAGTACGTCTGTCGAAGGTAAATCATCTCGTGATTCCATTGCAGTACGGAACATTGTAAAAGAATCTGGAAGGCTATATAGCAATAAAATTGCTAATAGTTCGTCAATCACCACTAAACCGATTTCTTTCAGTTTCTTCACTGCATCAAAGAAATCTGCGATATGCTTTCGGAGATCATCTTCTTCACTCATGCGCGTCAGTACAAGTCTCTTCAACAATGATGCTTTACGCGCTGGTCCGCTGGATTCATACATTGATTTCAATTTATCCCAAATCTGTTGTGAGGTATCCAAACCATCTAACGCTGCGAGCTCACTAGGACTGACGGCTAACAGTATATCTGATTCCGCCTTGCCATCCATTTTCACCCATCCTGAATATTTAGGGTCGGTACGCGCCGGTCGTGGCACAGCACCCGATACAAACTCCCACAAATCATTTTTTTTTAAAATGGCCCTCATATGTATTTTCCATGTATCGTAGTTGTTGGCACTTAATGGTTCAATTTTGATAGCAGCCATGATAAAGTTATCTCAAAATACGGACGAAAAAGTATTTTCTACTTGGACGAGTCCACTTCACGCTGCACTCAAGTGACACTGCTCACACACCGCAATGGGCGAGTCGACAATTTTTTCTTTGCAACAGTTCACTGCACTTTTTAGTTTATTTTGGATACAAAACTCACAAAATCAATTGTATATAGTCCACTGGGCCCATAACCTGTTAGGGCATCAATAAATACACCCGTTTTAAGCACTAAAGTTTATTAAGTAATAATTGTACACCAGAACAATATGACAATATTCACATGACCACCACATGACCACATCTCCGTCATAGAGTAATCCAGTCATAGATCACGGATCTTCGTATACAAACCTCAATAAATAGCCTTCTCGTTGAATAGACATTACAAAAAAAATATATACCTACTTAACTATATATTTGTTGTTATAGCGGCAATAGAAATGCATCGTCTGTGACAACTGTCTAGCTAGCACCGTTCTTGAGATACAACCTGGCGACAGTCGGACGGACAGACAGATAGACAGACAGACAGCGAAGTTTCGGTAATAGGGTCCCGTTTTTACCTTTTGGGTACGGAACCATAAAAAGTAATAACGTTAGTTATGGTTGTTAAGCTAAATAGAAACAAAACTTTAAAATTAATATACTTACCTACTTATTTTCAGAAAAAATACCAGTCACAGAGGGTAAAAATAACAAATCAAAGTTCTAGAAGACAACGGCCATTAATAATGTCGCATTACTTGAGGCTCGAGCCATCGTTGTTTACCTTCGAGTCTAATCCACCGACCACGAACCTCAAATCAAATGAGTCCTTAGATGCAGATAAAGAGAAACCCAGATATTATTTCTACGAGGAACCACATGAAACACAATAATAACACAAAATAGATAATTATATAGGTTAACTAGCAGCGCCCCGCGGTTTTACCCGCGTTGTGCCGTGTTCCCGTGGGAATTTCGGGAATTTGTATACATACTTATAAACCTTCCTCTTGAATCACTCTATCTATTTTTTTAAAAACGCGTCAAAGTCCGTTGCGTAGTTTTAAAGATCTAAGCATAATTACATAGGGACAGACGGACAGCGGAAAGTGACTTTGTTTTATCTATGTAGTGATAAGTTATCAGCATATTATCACAATATTAGTTATCACTGATAACTAATATTGTGATAATATGCTGCATTTTGGTGATGACGCCTAATCCTCACTGTACTGATACTTTTAGTGAGATGAGAGGCCTTTGCCTGGTAGTGGAATAAGGGGTCCTCATCTTCCCGAGTGGAGATGGCTATTTAAAATTTAAAAAAATTACATTACATACAGGTAATAGGTATATTTTACTTTTTGTATGCTGTATAAATCATAGTCTATGGTGCACTCACAGGATAACTGTAGGGAAGAAAGAATAAGTCCACTTACATTACAATACGATATACCGGAATAACATGTCATTAGAGAAAGGCCGTTAATAACCTAATTGTTAAAATTAAAGAATTATACATTTTTGTTTATTTTTTACGCCTTTTTATTTAGAGAATAAAATACCTACTTACTTGCATCAAATATATTTTAGAATATTCTGTGGAATACTCTTAGATGTGCCATAAACAACAAAGTTAAAATTCTAATCTAGGTATACAAGAACCACGTACAAGGAGAAAGTTATAGGCTCGAAAGATTTTATCCCGAATTTTACATGGGAACGGGTTAAACCCTGGGCCTAAGAAAGATAAAGACAGCCTAAGTAACGAATTGTATCTCGACTTGGAAGGGGGGGGGGGGGCGCCTGCCGGTTTAAAAGGAGGGAGGGACATCTGGAACGGAGGGAGCACGAAGGGACTTCATAAGTTTTTTCAGGTATACACGATCTGGTCGCAAATTTTGCGATCTTGAAAGGTCACCGTCTATCTTCAAATTTACCTTTTTCACGAAACAAAAGTCACGTTACGCAACAGCATGCCTAATTTCAAATGACTAGATAAATTAACAATTAATTCAGCAAACAGATAACTTCTTCAAAGTAATTAATCGTACAGGCAGTGATTATCTGTGGTCAATTAGTGATGGCAGTATTTTCATTGACGAAGAAAAATGTCGTTAAAGCTCGTTAATTTTGTATTAATACTTACGATGGTCACGTCTGGAGCTCTGAAGAAATCAGGTTACAAGCATTCGGTATGTATAATATACCCGGACAAATTCACACACCGTTAATTAGACCCAAAGTAAGCTATAAGCTTGAGTTATGGAATCTAACTCACTGATTCTACTACATAACTAAGTATATACATAAACAAATACTTTATTAGAATATATTATTGACACCCAGACGTCGTCGCCAACAACTATGTACCTTCACATATTGTTGACTCCGTTGAATCAAACCCACTACCCTCGACACAGTAAGTGCTCTCACTGCCTGTACGGTCCCGACCACGTCACCGTCCATTTAGCTTAGTCGACAGTTTCACGCAATTATCATATTATATTAGTCAGTAGTGCAATTACCGCCATATCAATCGGACCGCGCATACTCCATCAAATCAATCATTTTCCTTTATATCAATCAATTTATTAAATCATATTATCAAGCATTTATCAGTGACTTTTAATCAATCATCCAAAGACGTACTACCCGAACTGTACATCTTTTTTGGTCCTTCGAGCCGGATCAGGGCCACGCGAGTGCCACGTGTTGTGAGGTTAACTGGCGTGTTCGCCACTGTGCTATCAGGATCACAGTTGTTGGAGATCATCATCAGTATTTTCAAGTAAGATCTTTGCCTTTTATCAATCATGGAGAGTCTGCTTGAAACCCAGCATCAATTGATTACTGCTATTGAGCAACTTTACTCTAACTTTAAGAAAGACGGCGCCGAGCGCAAGACGCCGGACTCTATTAAGCGACGATTGGAAACCCTTCAGCAATATTGGAAGGATTTCGAAAATAATCATGTGACGTTATGTGGGTATGGTATCAGGAGTCATGCTTATTTTACTAATAAGCAATTTGAGCAAACCAAGGAAAGATATGAACATGTCGTGTCAGCCTTGAAAAACTATCTAGTAAGGGAAGGTAAGCCTAATCCCTTACTGAAACCTGCTACTTTCTTTGGGGAGGCAGGGAACCATCATTTGGGCGCAGAGCCATCAACATCGAGACCGGCGACACCTGGTGAGGTTATAATGCAGCCTGCAACATACACTGTTAAGGGTGTTGATAGCAAAACCGATGAAATGCTCCGAAAACAAGCAAGCAATTTCAGAGCTTTCCAGCGTACGGTAACTAGCATAGAGATAGATACGGTAACCGAAAAATGGGAGTTTGACCATCTGTTACGAACCGTACAGTCGCGTTGGTCAGCTATAGACACGCTCCATTTGGAAATAGATAGTGAACTTGAAGGTCGCAATCAGGAATACGACCAAATGTTCTATCATTATGAAGAAACATTCAACCAAATCATAAAAACCATCAATAAGAAAATGTGGTCGGTAAGTCACCGAGAGAAATCCACTCCTCAAATGGAGCTTCCGACTTTCAACGGTTGTTTCCAACAGTGGACATCATTTAAGGATCTTTTTACGGAAACCATTCATACAAATCCATCATTATCAGGAGCTCAAAAAATGCAATTTTTAAAAAGTAAGATTAAGGGAGAAGCTGAGAGGTTAGTACAGCATCTACAGATTACCTCAGACAACTACAGCATCTGCTGGGACATTTTGAACCACAGATATAATAATAAAAAGCTTATATTCTCTTCTCACATCAACACTTTAATAAACATCCCTGTCATTAATCAAGTGTCGTTTGCTCTTATTAAAAGATTACATGACACATCTCTAGAGACGCTAAATGCCATCAAGAGCTTAGGTCTGGATATAAGTACATGGGATCCGTTACTAGTGCACCTATTAGCCCAAAAGTTAGACCCGGATACTCATAATGAGTACATAGCATCTCTTAAGCAGCCAAGAGAATTGCCTATTTTACATGAGTTTTTGGATTTTCTTGAAAGCAAGTTTATAGCATTAGAAACGGCAAAAAAAAGGCAAGAAAATCCGGGGTATAAAACAACTCATAATTATCAAGACGCAAAACAATTCAAGAAACCATATTTTAAACAATCATTTGCATCAAATAACAAAGTTGAGCAGTCCACGTTGAACAATAAAAATATGAAACCAGGTATCATGTGTCCGGTATGTGCAGTACGAGGTCATGCATTATATTGTTGCACAAAATTTATTGAAATGTCACCTCAAGCAAAAAGACAGTATATTACTAATAACAATATATGTAAGAATTGTCTTTATGACCATAACAACAAGGTGTGTTTTTCCGAGAAACGATGCAAAATTTGCAATGCCGCACACAATACTATTCTACATAACGCGTTCTTAACCAACATAAATAACAAGGGTGAAGCGTTAAACCAAACTAAAAGATCGACCATGGGTAATCCTGAGCAACTACATGGAACTTCTCATGTATCTCAACAAAGTGATGTACCAGAAATATTGCTAGCAACTGCCATTGTTACCATTGAAGCATATAATGGATCATATCATCGTATTCGAGCGTTAATAGATCAAGGCTCCCAAACGTCGCTTATATCTGAGCGAACGGTACAAGCTCTAGGTATTCCGAGGAGAATGTGCCGCGGCGTGGTATCAGGTATAGGAGAAAAGGAGAGCAATTGTAAGGGAGTTGTTACTTTACATTGTGCAGCGACGAATAGCGATTTTACATTCACCACTGAAGCATTAATCATGAAATCATTGATCAAAAATTTGCCGAGTTGCTCATTTCCTAAACCCAATTGGCCGCTTTTAAAGGATATTCAGTTAGCCGACCCTGATTTCAATACTAGCAAGCCAGTAGATTTGTTGTTAGGTGCCGATGTTTACAGCGATATTCTATTAGATGGAATATGTAGAACAGGCCCTAAGCTACCTATTGCTCAGCGGACTCGCTTGGGCTGGATTTTGAGCGGGCATGTTGAGCAAACATTGCAATGCAACGTCGTTTTAAACGACATATCAAGCATACAACGGTTTTGGGATATAGAAGACATCGAATCAGGATCGGAATTAACATCAACTGATCAAACGGTACTTGATTTCTACCAGAGCACTACGATCCGCCGCGAAGATGGAAGGTATGAAGTTCGACTACCATTAAAAAGAGACGTTAAAGAAGAATTAGGTTCTTCGAAACCCATGGCCATTGCACAATTTCGGCAGCTCGAACGAAAATTCAATAACAATCCAACTTTCGCAATTAAATATAAAGAATTTATGCGCGAATATTTATCATTGGGTCATATGACAAAGTCAGTCGGTAATGAGACGCCAAGCTATTATTTACCACATCATGGCGTGTTACGGGATCAATCAGAAACAACGAAACTACGCACGGTATTTAATGGATCAGCAAAAACAGATTCCGGTAAAAGCCTCAATGATTTAATGGAAAGTGGGCCGAATCTACAGCAAGATCTGCAAGGTATTATCATCAAATGGAGACAGTACAAGATAGCATTTACGTCTGACATAGAGAAATTTTTCAGACAAATCAATATTTCCCAGCAAGATCAAAAATATCAGAAGATAATTTGGCGTGATTCAGTAGCAGAACCATTGCAAGATTATCAATTAACTACGGTAACTTATGGTACCAAGGCTGCGCCGTTCCTTGCGATGATGACTCTCCGTCAATTAGCAAAAGATGAGAGGTCAAATTACGAAGGCAGTTTGGCACTAGAAGCCATAGAAACATCTATATATACCGATGATTTGGTCTATGGATCACATTCCGTTGAATCAGCAAAACTCATTATAAAAGATATTACATCATTATTGCAATCTGGTGGTTTTCATTTACGGAAATGGAAATCAAATCATCCGAATATTTTAGGAGCAGCAAATCATGACCCCAATCAGGAGGAATACAGCTTCAAGCAACCAGATTGTTCAGCAAAAACGTTAGGTCTGGGATGGAACCCCAAAACGGATGAGTTTACGTTTTCTCTAGATCTACATTTATCAAAACAAACTACAACTAAGCGATTACTTTTATCAGAAATATCGCGGTTATTCGATCCTCTAGGTTGGTTATCTCCTATTACAACAACATTGAAATTATTGTTCCAACAAGTTTGGCAAAATGATTTAAAATGGGATGATCCGTTACCCGATAACATACATAAACAATGGGTAAAATTAAATACAGATATCAATAAAACCAAGCAATTTAAACTACCCAGATGGATCGGATCTACTGAAAATGACCAGATTGAACTCCATGGGTTTTCAGACGCGTCTGGCAAGGCGTACGCGTGTGTTGTGTACTGTAAGATAACCAGAAGCGGACACACATCTATAGCAATGATTGCCGGGAAAACGAGACTGGTACCACTTAGCAAGCAAATATCGTTACCTAAACTAGAATTAAGCGGTGCCTTATTATTGTCTCAACTAATAGACAAAATCAAGCACAACCTACCCTGCTATGACATCAAAATATATGGCTGGGTCGACTCTATGGTAGTTTTAGGCTGGATTAATGGAGATCCAGACAGATGGAAAACTTTCGTTTCAAACAGAGTCAGTAAAATTAAGCAAGTAATACCAGCTGAGTGTTGGCGTTATGTCAAGTCTAGCGAAAACCCTGCTGATTGCGCAAGTAGAGGTCTTACAGCATCTCAACTTAAGGATCATAAGCTTTGGTGGGACGGACCCACATCATGTGGGTCACCATGTGGGCCACATGGCTTTCTTCGTACAACGCATCATATCACAATGAGACGAAGTTTAATACTGATCAAGAATTGCGAAAAACTATAAATATAGTATCAGTTGCAACAAATCAAGAGAGCATAATTAATCAATTACTGTACAAATACAGTTCGTTAAGTAAGGTGATCAATACACTATCATGGATTTATAGATTTATCTCAAGAGATGGCCAAAGGAAACCACCTTATCTTACGCTTGCTGAATTAAATCGGACAAGGGAGCGTATTATCAAACAAATTCAACAAGAGCACTTTTATCATGAAATTTGTAATCTGAAAAAGGGAGAAAGTAGGTATATCAAATAAGAGCCAAATAGCATCATTAACACCTTTCCTCGATAAAAATCAATTACTAAAAGTAGGAGGCAGGTTAAAAAATGCACACATTAGTGAAGAAATGAAACATCCTATCATATTACCTAAAAATTGCAGACTATCCGATTTAATCATCGATACATGTCACGAGCTTACCTATCACGGCGGGCCGAGACTAACGTTATCCATCATGAGACAAAAATATTGGCTAGTAGGTGGCATCAGAGCTACAAAGAAGCGAGTTAGTCAATGTGTAAGGTGTCGAAGGCAGAACCCTATCAAGCAAAATCAGATAATGGGTGACTTACCTCCGTCAAGAGTCATCCCATCTCGACCATTTTATCATACTGGCGTCGATTATACAGGTCATGTATACATCAAGGCGAATAAGGGCCGTGGCATAAAAACTGTTAAGGGATACGTGTCAGTATTCGTGTGTATGGTCACCAAGGCCGTACACTTAGAGTTGGTCTCCGATCTGACGACTCACGCTTTCCTAGCGGCTTTGCGCCGCATGTCTGCACGACGTGGGGTACCTGTACATATGTATAGTGATCAAGGCACCACATTCATTGGAAGCTCTAACATACTACAACAAGAATACGATACCATTCGCCAGACCTTCAACGAGGAGTTTATATCAGAAATCCAATCGATGAGCATCACCTGGCACTTTAACGCCCCATCTTGGCCTTCAGCGGGTGGCCTTTGGGAAGCGGCTGTTAAGAGCCTCAAATATCATTTAAAGCGAGTAATCGGTGAACAGCGACTCACCTACGAAGAGTACAGCACCTTACTCTCCCAGCTTGAAGCATGCCTAAATCAACGACCTTTGTGCCAGTTAACGGAAAACCCAGAAGACTTAAATTGTCTTACGCCAGCACACTTTTTAACAAATGGTCCAACTTTAGCATTTTATAGCACCGAGATAGATATGAGAACAAGGTGGTATTTAACACGTACCATATTTGAAGGCATCTGGAAGAGATGGAGTTGTGAATACCTTTCACAGCTCTCATCTCGGAGCAAATGGCGACAAGAACGAACCAATTTGAAGGTGGACGACATTGTCGTAATCCATGATGCCAACTTACCTGCCGGCAAATGGGCATTAGGTCGAGTTGTCCAACTACACCCAGGCAGTGACGGACACGTAAGAGTTGTTTCGCTAAAAACTAAAACCGGGATAATGAAGCGTCCCATTGTGAAACTTTCCATTCTGCCTACGAACCCAGATAAAAGCAATGAAGACCAACAATTGAGTATTAATGCACAAAAAACTGAATCAAATAGCAGTCAACCAAATGAAAAATCAAGAGCACGAAAAACTAACTATAGTTTCGCTAAAATGGCCTTTTCTTTACTTTTATTTATAATGACTCTTATTACAAGTACAGAAGGTGCATACAATATCACACCTATACAAACTAGTCAACAAGGTTTGTATTTTGACAAGGTGGCAAATATGAATGTAATAAGAGACGAGTGGCGCCTCGTTGTCTACTACGACATGAGCCCATACAGGGAAGGTACGAGAGCATTAATTAAGTACATTGACTATCTACAAAAAGCATGCAACCCGATACAGACACAATCATATTGCCAAGCTTTCATTTCTCAACTCGAACATGGGTTAAACGAACTGCAACACTATAATAACATATTACAAAACAAGAAGCTTACACGGCAGCGCCGCGGTCTTATCAATGGTGTTGGGAATATCGCTAACAGCTTGTTTGGAGTTTTGGATAGCCAATTTGCCGAAAAATACGAGCAAGATATTATTAATATTAGGAAAAATCAAGCACACGTAGCATTATTGTTAAAAAATCAAACATCGATAGTGGAAGCGGAGTTTAACGTATTGAAACGGACCGAGCAAATCATAAATAAAGATCACAAGGTAATCAATGAAAGGCTTCAAACCTTAGAGAACGCGGTACAAGGTGTACTATCGAATAACGCAGCTATCGCCGACTTCGCTTTATCAGCATTAATTGCAAACAACTTACTACTTCGATTAAAGGACATTCAAAATACCTTAGTAGACACAATAGCAGATATATACAATGGACAATTAAACCTTCACTTACTTACTCCAGATCAACTACGTCAGCAACTCATATTAATTACCAGTCAAATACCAAATGATTTGTTACTTCCAATCGACCTAGCTAACTTATCTACCGCCTATCACTTGTTAAAAATCAAAGCGAGTATGAATTCAAACTATTTGATATCGGAAGTTACCTTACCTTTGGTTAGCAGAGATAATTATGAGATTCATAAAGTTATATCAATTCCACAAGCAATCAACAACAGTAATATGACTTATGTGTTACCCGTATCAAGTTACCTAGCTATCAATATCAAGAAAGATGCTATGTTATTAATGACTCAAATGGATTTCAAATCGTGCATTCATAAAGAACCAGACGTTATGTTATGTTCACTAAATTCTCCCGTATATCACATCAAGGACGATCAAAATTTGTGCTTCCGAGATCCAGTCACTAGACAGTGCAAGACTACTCTGACCCGATGTGAGTCTCAGTGGATTGATTTGCATAATATCAATCACTATTTCTATTTTTGCTGTTCATCGTGTCCGATGAAGCTATTATGTGACGTCGATATTATTCAGCTAAACCTATCTAACGCTGGGATATTTACAACAAATCAAGGCTGTGCCGTAAAATCGAAGCATTTCACAGTTTACACGCATAAGCAAGGTATGACCAATTTATATGTCAAGCCTGGCATATTGACTCCACAGATCTCACCTATCAATCATATTATTTCGATACCAATACCACCCACAAACGTTGAGCCGATATTCAGCGACCACGACCAGCAGATGAGGGACATACAGAATCAGATCGATACAATGAAGCAGACCGTACCCTTGTATAGCGATATGTCGCCTCACGACGTTCATCATTACGTCATATCGTACGTTATCGTCGGTATCCTGATCACAATAGCAGCAGCTTTCATCATCCACCGGAGATGTAGGAGTCAGCAGCGACAGCAGCCAGCAGCAGTAGCAGTAGGTATGTCCGGGGCAGCACCGGCTGTGGAAATAGGACCACAGTCCGCTGCCCCTCTCCGAACACAAGGTCAGTGCAGTGCTATGTGTAGTGTTAGTGGACCGTCCACAAAATCAGAGCGCAAGGACGCAGAATGTGTTTATAGTAAAGTGAGTCGGTCATCATCGCCTGTACTGCGATCGTTTTACGTTGTAGGCAACAATAGTGATAAGTTAAACTCTGTATAAACACTAACGCAGCATTACTAACAAATTCATAACTATATGATTGTTCATCATCTTGTACCCTAACAATTTTCACCATTAACTACCAAATTGTTATCTTTGGCCCTGGAGCATGTACGGTCCCGACCACGTCACCGTCCATTTAGCTTAGTCGACAGTTTCACGCAATTATCATATTATATTAGTCAGTAGTGCAATTACCGCCATATCAATCGGACCGCGCATACTCCATCAAATCAATCATTTTCCTTTATATCAATCAATTTATTAAATCATATTATCAAGCATTTATCAGTGACTTTTAATCAATCATCCAAAGACGTACTACCCGAACTGTACACTGCCACTGTGCTAAAAAAGCAGCTGATTGTTGACTAAGGGAATTTCGGGATGAAAAATAGCCTATAACCTTCTTGTTTGATGTACTTAGCTGTCTATTACAAAAATAATTATTTATATCGGAATACTTAATAATGCACGAGATTAGCGCGAACACAAATTAAAAAAACAAATAAACTAAAAAAAATTACCTCTTTATAATATTAATATTACTTAGATAGATTATAATGATTTATAAGTATTTCTTTTGTCAGATTAAACACTCAATCAATTCGGACCTGAGATCCCACGGCGGAGGGTCGGTAGTAAGTAAATATATCCTACATATCCTGCCTAATATAAATGATTTTTGTGAGTATGTACCTACTATCTATCTTTGTATGTTTGTTACTCATTCACGCAAAAACTACTCGACGGATTTACAATAAAATATGTAATACGTCATAATAGCATAAGGCATTCATTTTATCCCGAAATTAATAATGACAGACATTAAAATGTTAAGCAACATGGCAACATGCAGCTTGGACGTTACCGTGCTTCCGACGGCACGTTAATTTGTCGGTTGTTTCAATCGCCAGACATTGTCGAAGGCCCACGTGATCTAAAACGGTATACGACTATGTACTCACATACCATAGACCTTAAACCTTTTCGCGTATGGTAGTATAACTTAATTTAAGTTTATTTTTAAAGTAAAATTAAATTCATTTTGTGTTTTCCAGTTAGCAACTATAATTCAGCAACCTCAGCAATCTTTGGTTGGATCTGCGAAAAAGGTAACTTATGTTATAATTTGTGCGTAACTACAACAAAACTATTTTCTAAGTAATTTAAGTCTTTTGAAATTACAACTTGTACATTTTGGTATTTATGTGACTGGCTTTTCAGTTTTTAAATATAAATCTGTCACTTCATATATTTTGACTAGCAGCGCCCCGCGGTTTTACCCGCGTTGTGCCCGTTCCCGTGGGAATTTCGGGATAAAATGTAGCCTATAGCCTTCCTCGATAAATAGACTATCTAACAGTGAAAGAATTATTCAAATCGGTTCAGTAGTTTCTGAGATTAGCGCGTTTAAACAAACAAACAAACAAACAAACAAAACAAACTCTTCAGCTTTATAATATTAGTATAGATAGACATTATCTAGACTTTTGTTATGTTTGTCTTTGGGCTGTCTAAACTTCGATAACTCTACTCACTAGGGTCTAGGGTCGCCCAGTAACAAACAGAATGTATAAGTATTTCAAATGTACCTTACATCAGGAAAGTCGCATTCTAACTTAGTTTTTAAACTAAAAGAGAATACACATAATCAAACTTTCTCTAATCTATACTAATATTATAAAGCTGAAGAGTTTGTTTTGTTTGTTTGTTTGTTTAAACGCGCTAATCTCAGAAACTACTGAACCGATTTGAATAATTCTTTTTGTAACAGATAGCCACATTCAACGGGAAGGTTATAGGCTATTTTTCATCCCGAAATTCCCACGGGAACGGGTACAATGCGGGTAAAACCGCGGGGCGCTGCTAGTCTACTATATAAAAATAAGTCGGGTTTTCCTCCCTGACGCTATAACTCCAGAACGCACGAACCGATTTCCACGGTTTTGCATTCGTTGGAAAGGTCTCGGGCTCCGTGAGGTTTATAGGGAATAAAAATCTCAAAATTCCCAAGGGAACGTGGGCGCTGCGGGTGAAACCGCGGGGCACAGCTAGTTAAATATAATATTTTTAATTCCAGATAACATACCACAGACAAAACATTTGTCTGATAAAACCTGACAATTTGATGTGCTATGCAAGTAATAAAGCGGTAAGATGCACAAAGTAATAAACTTTGTAATATAATTAAATTACTAATAATGATAATTACTTACATACAAATCCATTTCTTCTTTATTCATAAAAGTACATATTATACAGTGTTTTGTCTCTTTTACTCTTTTGAAAATAGCGTACGTCGGAAAGCGACAAACTATTTGAAAAGTGCTGTTAAGAAGTGCTTATGAATAAGACCCTTAAGCTTCACATAACTTTTAAAAACGGTGACGTTGTATTTTGAACTTTAAGCGTTGGGAACAGAGTATGAAAGGTCTTTTTGTTCTGTAGGAGATAGATAACGTTTGTTTAAGCAAGTAAAACACTAACTTTGATTTTCTGACGTTTCGAGTGGATTGCTCTACTCGTGGTCGCGGACAGACTGAGGATATTGAAATTGACAGAGTAATGCAAGGGTATGTGTTGCAAGTTGCATTGAAACTACCCTCATATGGTCAATACTAGCCGCGCCCCACGGTGTTACCCGTGTTGTACCCGTTCCCGCGGGAATTTCGGGATAAAATGTATTCCATGTGTTATTCTGATATATAACCTACATTACTGTAAAATTTCATCCAAATCCGTTCAGTAGTTTTTGCGTGAAAGAGCAACAAACATACATCCATCCTCACAAACTTTCGCATTTATAATATTAGTAGTAAGTATAGTAGTAGTAGGATAATGTGTGGGACATTTTGTTTTCAAACGAGTAGATTCTAAATATATGATTACTAGCAGCGCCCCGCGGTTTTACCCGCGTTGTGCCCGTTCCCGTGGGAATTTCGGGATAAAATGTAGCCTATAGCCTTCCTCGATAAATAGACTATCTAACAGTGAAAGAATTATTCAAATCGGTTCAGTAGTTTCTGAGATTAGCGCGTTTAAATAAAATAAATAATAAATAAAAATAAAAATGAGTTTATTCAATAAAATCACATAACAATGTATACAATGAGACTTCCCATTAAGTAATCAGATACTTGTATTGGGAATGTCCCGCAACTTCCCTGGTAACAATTTCAGATTTAATTGATTTTATTACATTAACACATAACTTAACTTAATATTATCGTGTGTGCGTGCGAGCGTGCGTGCGTGCGTGCGTGCGTGCGTGCGTGTGTGTGTGTGTGTGTGTGTGTGTGTGTGTGTGTGTGTTTTTGTGTGTTTTTGTGTGTGTGTGTGTGTGGGTGTGTGTGAGTGTGTAAGTGAGAGTTCCTTTGTGTGCTTGTGCGAGTACGTGTATGCCACATTGTGCCTGTGTTTTAATTTATTCTTTTTATGAAACTTTCTACTTCTCCATATGTTAATGTTTTCAGCCAGTTCATCATGGTGATTTTGCACTTGTGAACCAGCATTGGATGTATGTTGTGCAAATTGTTAACTTTGTTGTATAGATAGGGTGCTTGTGTCACATATTGCCTTCTTGCAAATTCAGTACGGCTAGGGAACGTTGTAGCAACGGTATTTTTACGCCTCTTATTTGAATTGTTTTGATTAAAGGTAAGGGTTTTATGTGCCGCAATTATGATATTGAAAATATATAACTTCCTGACTGTTAGTAGACCAGATTCCTTGTAAAGTAAGTCAGTAGGGTATCTATAGCATTTATTGTACATTACTTTGATAATTGACCTCTGTGCCCGTTCAATATCTAGGAACCTGCTTTTGGCAGCTCCTCCCCAGACCGGTATACAATAATTGATTATGGATTGTACGATTGCAATATAAGTTTTGTTTATTAGTTCAGGGGTCATAACATGCCTAAGTGTCTTGAATATCCACGTGAGCTTCCTAATTCTGCTGATCGTATGATCTATGTGCGTGTACCACCTAAGATGTTGATCTACCATTATTCCCAGATATTTAGTATAGGTAACTTTTTGGATCGCAGGGCACGTGCACTGATGTCGTTCAGACTCTCGGCAAGTATGTATTTTAATGGAAAAGTCTGGTCCTGGCTGAGATGCATTGTTAGGAGTAAAACACATATAATTTGTTTTGAGTGTGTTTAACGTGAGTAAGTTCTCATTTAGCCATTTAAAGACCCTACTCAAGCCCTTCTCAACCTTTTCTTTAACGTCTGCCCAAGTCTTTCCAGTGAAAACTATGGCTGTGTCATCAGCATAGGAAAATATTCTTCCGTCAATTTTTAGGTTGAATAGTAAATTGATATATATAAGGAAGAGCGTTGGACCAAGAACACTGCCCTGTGGAACTCCAAACGTTAGTAACTCTTCAGCACTGACGTAGTTTCCAATTTTTACAGACTGAGTTCTTTCACTAAGGTAGCTTTTAAGCAGAGAAAGAGCTCGACCTCGAATTCCTATGCGCTCCAGTCTATTGATAAGGGTTCGAATGCAGATTGTGTCAAAGGCTTTCTTCAGATCTAAATAAACTACAATGCATTTATTACCTTTGTCAACTTCTTTCACGACTACTGTTGTCAGATCTGTTATGGCTTTTTCTGTCGAGTATCCAGATCTGAAGCCATATTGCGAGCTAGATAATATGTTATATTTTTTCAGATAATTGACTAGCCTGCGGTTAATCAACTTTTCCATAACTTTCGAGATACAAGGTAATATAGATATTGGTCTGAAATTATTGGCATCAGTCTTTTCCCCTCCCTTATGCACCGGAGTAACTATAGAGCGTTTGAGGGCTTTAGGGAATTTACCAATTCGAAAGCAAATGTTAGTAAGTTTAGTGATTAATGGAACTAATTTGCGCTTTGCAAGTTTTATAAATTTAGTTGGAATTTCGTCCCAGCCAGCCGCACTATCAGATGATAAGCTCATTAAAGTGTTGTGTACTTCCGTTTTGTCCGTCTCTAGTAATACGAATGAGTTAGGTGCACTGAAGTTGGTTTTTAATATGTTTTGTGACGCAGATCTATCAGAAATAGCTGCTGCTAGCTGGGGACCCACATTGACAAAAAAGCTATTAATGTAATCTACTGAAGTTTGTGGGTTTGAAGTGACAGTCAATAGTTCTGTATTAGAAGTTTTTGGTGGTTTATAATGTGTTATATCGTTAATAGTTAACCAAAATTTCCTACTGTTTTTTAACGATTCATTAATTTTCATTCTATTGTATTCCCTTTTTAACTTTTTAATTAAATTGTTACAAAAATTTCTGTAGCGTTTATATGTTAGTCGCAGTAAGTCATTGTATGGGTTAGTTTTAAGTTTTAACTGCATATTGTTTCTTAGTCTAATACACTTTAGGACACCTTGTGTCATCCAAGGTTTAATTATCTTTGATTTACTGCTGATAACGATCTTCTTTGTATTGTTTGAGAGAGCGTTTTTTATCAGATAGATAAGAGCATTCGCAAAAACATCAGGTTCATTATAAGTATTCAGGTAACGTACATCAGCCATTGATAAATCTTTTAGAGCAGCGTCATAATTTATCCATGTCTTAGTTATAGAGTGTTTTTCTGGTATATATTTATTATTAAGTACTAGGACAACTAGATGGTGGTCTGTTATGGTGGTATTTAAAACTGCAGTCCACACCGTTTTATGTTTTGAGAAGTCAATTTTTAACATAGTATGGTCTAGGCAACTGTTTTCTCTTGTGGGATAAGTGTGACCAGGCAATAGACCATGTGAGGCCAGGGTGTGTAGGTAATTTAATCTATTATTTCTCTCATGCGTTACTTCATTTGGTGCAGATATTAAATCTATATTGATGTCACCCAAGATCATGATATTTTTATTATGCTGCAAACTATTCAAATGAGTATTTAGTGATGCAATAAAATTATCAGCATGATGATAAGATGGAGACCGATATACACCCAAAATTAAATAATTGCTCAAACTAATCTGCAACCCAGTACCCTCCGTTAGGTTAAGTTCGCAGACCTTTACCTGATGACTGTTTTTAATATAAACAAACAAACAAACAAACAAACAAACAAACAAAACAAACTCTTCAGCTTTATAATATTAGTATAGATTATAATTAGACAGCGAGTTAATATTAGACATGACACATAAGACAAACAGTATCCTAACACTTGGGGCCTCAATATTTTAGCTATTAAATGATTTGTCCCTTTCCAACTTACCGTATTTTCCAAAGAGGAAAAGAGACAATACACTTCAAAACAGTGTTAATAAAGCGTTTATGGATAAGGCATTTGGTGCTTTGGTGTACTTATTCCTAAATTCCAAGTCGCAGAGTTTAAAACCATTGAGTTATATGTACTACGTACTTAGTTTAGTTCATATACTTAACTCAATGTTTGAAACCGTATTCCCGATTGAATTTCGGATACTAATTCAGTATACCTATCTCATGAGTGAGTCCCGAATAGACCAAGTGTTAATCGCACGTACTCGCGCACCCAACCCAAGCCTTAAAAGTCTCCCTCTCTCTCTCTCTCTCCCTGGCTATGTCCTTAAAACTGCACAACATTATTTGACTATTCCAGCCTGGAAACAAAGCGGATGTCTTAAAAATATTCGACTTAGTCCAAGTGAGCGACGACAGAAAATCCAATTACATCGAAAATCAAAACCTAAAAAGTGACGGTCTAGACGCAGACTACTACCAAGAAACCGGCACCGTAGACGGCGTCATTGATAGTAAAATCAATTACAAATCACAAGACAAGTCTGGGGAGCTTGACAGCTCAGAATATACAGATAACAGTAATTTTAATAACGAAGATCGAGCTGGTCAACACAAGATAAAAGACGGTCAAAATTATACTCCTAAATACGACCCCGACGCCTGGTACGAACATGAAGACACGGACGATGTACAAAGACTTTATAATATTACAAACGAGTCATCAAGACTAAATGAAACAAATGACTCGATAGAAGACTTGTCAACTGAGGTCACTGGCCGACCAACACAAACCACAACTTATTCGGGATATTCGATAAATTCTCATAGTGTCGATAATGACACTACAAACGCCGGTGATTTTGATAATAACAATAATGACACTGAAGAATCAGATGAAAATGAAGGTAAAGACACTAAAATCCAAGATGATAGTGCCGATAATGATGATTCAATAAATAGTAAAGAAGTTGGTAAAGGTACAATCGTCATTGTTTAGAAAATAAGGGATGATGTAATGGAAAATGAAAGGGTAACGGTTTACAAAGTGGCTGTAATAAGTATGTATCTAGAAAAGGCAAATCTATACTAAATTTATTTAATGTTATCACTATCACTAGATAGCATAAAACAAAGTCGCTTTCCGCTGTCTGTCCCTATGTATGCTTAAATCTTTATAACTACGCAACGGATTTTGACGCGGTTTTTTTAAACAGATAGAGTGATTCAAGAGGAAGGTTTATTTGTATAAAAAATCCCGTAATTCCCACGGGAACGGACATTACGCGGGTAACACCGCGGGGCACTGCTAGTAATTTATAAAGAGGAATAAAACCTGCTTCATAAAGTGTATGAGCGCGACCCCACTAAATGTGGGAAAACCGCCGCGCGGAAAAGTTAGTTACCGCCCGGCTTAAATGGGACTGGAGTGGATAGGATTTGTTACTCGCGTTGTACCCGTTCGCGCGGGAATTTCGGGATAAAATGTATCCCATATGTTATTCTGAGGTATAACCTATATTACAGTAAAGTCCCATCCAAATCCGTCCAGTAGTTTTTTCGTGATAGAGTAACAAACATACATACATCCTTACAAACTTAACGGAACACTTTTGTATGATATTTTATTGAATAAAACAACTAGACATTGTAAAAAGTTGAAGTTTATTTACTCTATAAAACCATAACAATATTTTATTTATCTATGACCCTATTCAAAGTACTCATCTTAATAAAATTGTCATTAATTTCATGATTTTGAAAGAAAATTAGAAATTGAAATTGAAAAACACATATAATTATTTTATTAACTTAGATATCTACACAATTAAAAAACCATATAAATGCACAATCGAAAAGTCTTACATTAGAAATAATTCAAATTAAACTCATTACTAATATTGTCTAACTTTTTACGGCGCAGTCGGATAGATATCTGGAATGCTAAATTATTTATTCCATAACGTTGATTGTTGATAGTTATTAATATATTTTAAATAATATTGAGTCTTAATACTATGAAGGTAGGTATAAATTTCCGTAAATGTACAAGAATTTTTAACTTGCCCTAGGTCCTAATTTTCTGAGGCATCCCAGGCCCTGAAAGGGAAAATGTAAATTAAATTACAAATCAAGTGAAAATCTTTATATAATTATATAATTCTACGTGTGCATGTCACTGAACGGCTGGACCGATTTGAATGAATTGTTTGGTATACGTTTGCTTCCTTAGTAGAGATTTAACGAGTGATTTTGACATGTAATGTACGAAAAATAACGTCAATTAGTTAAGTGTCGGTTTAATGGACTTGTCTAAGTGCGGCAGTAAGGCATCGACGACAAACTTATAACACCCCTTGTTCTTCTTCATCTAGTGGATGGGCAACCCGACCAATCCTGGTGTCAGAGTTATTGAGCCGCTAAAGGCCTCTGACATGGCTCATGTAACGACTACTATTCGAAGAAAGTAACCGGGACCGACGGCTTAACGTGCCTTCCGAGGCACGCGTATAACACGCCTTATAACACCCTTTTGCGTCGGGGGTTGAAGAGGCACCCTGCATAAATATCATACTGAGCCCCGCCCGATCCCCGCCCGTCCCCGCCGTACCTGTTCCTGGTACTCGTTGCGCGAGACCCAGAAGTTGTCCCTGTTCTTGCACACCTCGGCGAGCACGGCGCCCCCGATGAACACCATGTCCTTGCGCCGCGGCGGGTCCTCAATGCGGATCTTGAACTTCTGTACAGTGTAATGGAACAGTTGTGGTGTAAAATGAGGAAGTTGTAGTGTGAAATGAGCGAAATAGAACTCAATGATTAAATTATAATACAATACAATTGTAATGATATTGTAATGCAATATGAACAAGTTATACTAAGAGCCTGTCCAGATGAAGCGTTTTACGCGCGAGTCCACTCGCGCGTATACACTCGCGCGTACTCGAGATACTAGAGCTACATACATTCCGTCCAGATGCTCTCGCGCGTTACCTCACACGCGCGTAAAACGCGTGCAATAACCGCGACACTCGACTCGCGCGTCGTACGCGCGAGCGGCGCGCGAGTCGAGATACTCGGGCGCCATTGCTGCGTCCAGTATTACGCGCGAGTGCGTGGCGTATGGACGTATTTATTACGATGATGGAGCGTGACAACTTCAATACCTCCCAGAGTAGAACGCGCGTAAAACGCGGTATCTGGACGCAGTGTAAAATTGTCCACTCGCGCGTATCAATTTTACACTGCGTCCAGATACCGCGTTTTACGCGCGTTCTACTCTGGGAGGTATTGAAGTTGTCACGCTCCATCATCGCAATAAATACGTCCATACGCCACGCACTCGCGCGTAATACTGGACGCAGCAATGGCGCCCGAGTATCTCGACTCGCGCGCCGCTCGCGCGTACGACGCGCGAGTCGAGTGTCGCGGTTATTGCACGCGTTTTACGCGCGTGTGAGGTAACGCGCGAGAGCATCTGGACGGAATGTATGTAGCTCTAGTATCTCGAGTACGCGCGAGTGTATACGCGCGAGTGGACTCGCGCGTAAAACGCTTCATCTGGACAGGCTCTTACTAAGGTAAAAAACACACAACAGTGTGATTACGTAATTGTGCAATCTTCAAAATGTGTCAGTAATGAGAGTAAATATAGTAAGACATGAACATGACATTAGTAATTTATAAATAGGTAGGAAGAAAGAAATGATAAAATAATTATAAATCATGAGCAATTTATAATGTAAAAGTAAAGTAAAGTATTAGCGTGTAATGTCCCACTGCTGGGCAAAGGTAATTTCACTGAAGATATCAGTACAGTGACGAGGATTAGGGGTAATCACCACGCTTGCCTAATGCTGGTTGGTGATCTCAGACTCGAGCCATGTTTGAAAAGTAGGAAACATGTTCAAAAGTGAGAAAATTGAGTAGAAAGTGGTATGACTGACCGCCAGCTTGTCGGCGTCGTTGCGCAGCACCCGCTCGAGGTAGAGCTGCTTGATCTCGCGCTCCAGCCGCGACGGCAGCCCCGGGTACATGGTGGAGCCGCCCGACAGCACGATGTGCTTGTATAGCTCGTGACGCATGTCGATGTCGGCCGCCTGCAGGTAACATTACACAGTTTAGACGGGGTGTGCCACAAGGCACCATTCTTAGCCCATTGCTTTTTATAATGTAAATTAAGGATCTACTTGACATTACTATCTATATTATTTATTTATATTTATTTTCAGACGATGATTGTATTTTATAGCCACATTCAAAAGGCAGATTATAAGCTACTTTTTATTTCAAACTTCCTAAGAGAACGGGCACAATGCGGGTAAAACCGCGGGGTGTGGCTAGTTTTTAGTAGAATCAAGTTACCTGTATGGTATTGAAGACGAGTTCAGCGATGCCCTGCCCTTCGACGTTGATCAGGTGAGGCTGGAACAGAGCCTCGGGCGCTTCGAACCGCTCGCCGCCCACTTTGATCACTCGCCCGTCGGGAAGCTGGGGGGCAAACAGAAATCTTTCAAAACTCGTAACTTAAAAACATCTGAGAATTATTGTTTGAAAATAGTGCATACGAATGTGTAAACATTTTGTCCAAAACGGGTATCTCAGAAAACTCATAATTTTAAAATATATGGGAATTATTATTATTATATTGGTATTGTCCTACTAATAAATGACGAAAATAATTAGTTACACTGGGTACTACCTAAATTTTGAGACATACGACGAAACGTAGAGAAACTCATGCTACTGCTATGCAAATTCCTATTTTAATAAAATGCCTCGCATTAAACATTAAAAATGTTAAGCAATTTTTTTTATATATTTTTTACATTTTTTAATTTTGTCTAAAAATCTAAGGCAGGTATCGCCGGTCTGCCGTGTACTCACGACGTAGGGCTCGACGAGCACGGTGGTCTCCCAGGCGAGGCGCTGCTCCTGCTCCACGTTGTACCCGATGTAGCAGAGCTTCTCCTTCATCATGCGCACCGTCTCGAAGTCCGCCGAGTGGTTGAACGCGTACCCGCGGAGGAGCAGCAGCTGCCGACAAGAGGCAGTCATTGTTTAGCGAGCAATGTTTATATGATTATATAATTATATGTAATTTTCTGGAAATATAAAGGTAGCAAAATTCGGATCAATAGCTGAGTTCCATAGCCAAATTCGTAGCAATATCTCATCTGCGTAGCCAACTTCGTAGCAATATCTCGGGTACGTAGCCAACTTCGTAGCAATATCTCGGTTGCGTAGCCAACTTCGTAGCAATATCTCGGTTGCGTAGCCAACTTCGTAGCAATATCTCGGTTGCGTAGGCAACTTCGTAGAATTCTTAACTACTGCATCTGAGGCGCGGAAGTACCCCGCCATTTCGAGCAGTAAACAGACGCAGCCGTACCATGCTTTTCCCAAAACAGTTCAGGTCATTTCCAATCCCCCTATAACTTTGTTGTGGATAAACGTTATAGCCAAATTTTTTGGAAAAAGTATCGTTTTCCAACCTCATAAAATGCTGATTGCTAGTTAAGTGTGAGTACCTTTATGAGGTATCTAGTGATGTCCCTGCCTGCGATATCGAGTCGCCGCGTCAGGTGGGGCAGCGCGAACTCCTCGTACACGGGGCAGATGTGGGTCACGCCGTCACCTGGGAAATATATTCATGACATGTGTCAACTGGAAAATTTACTCATAGCATGTGACACCTGAGTCATAATATTTATATACTGGAAAATATAGCTCCCTATGATAGCTATATTTTCCCACCCTCGTTTCACTTCACTGTAACGCTCGTTGCATGTGCTATAAGTGAACTCTAGAAATCAAAATATTTATCACTAGCAGCGCCCAGCGGGCTCTTTTAATAAAATCCGGGTTAAACTTCTATGTTCTAGAACATTTCTATATTCTGGACTACCTGAGTAGGAAGAGAACAATCGAAGGCTGTTACAATTAAAAAGAAGACTTACCTGAGTCTACCACCACGCCAGAGATGAGACCCTGAGCGTACAGCGTGAGCACCGCTTGTATCGCGATGTACGCAGAGTCGAACCCGTACTTCTCAAACATCACCTGCGACAAACAGTTCAAGTCAAATAGCCTGTCAAATACTGCAGGACTGAAGATAATTAGTGTAATGAGGAAGAAACATAATCTAGTCATGTAAATCTAAAAAAATAGGCAAGAACGGCATTAGTGTTGACAACTCAAGAACTTCAGTAAATTAAGAAATAAATGGCAGCACAAATTTTCCCAATGGTGTCGCAACGTCATTAAATTATTATCGTCACCAAACCTCGATCATCTTCTCCCGGTTCTTGGTGGGGTTCATGGGCGGCTCCGTCAGCAGGATCTTGGTGTCGTGCGGGTCCACGTTCATCTTGGACGGCCCGAACGTGTAGTCCCACACGTGGCACATGTCCTCCCAGTTGCGCACCACCTGCGGGGTGACATAACTTGTGAGAGGGATAGAGAGAGAGAGAGGGAGAGGGAGAGAGAGAGAGAGTTATAATACCTGCAGGGAAAGTATTTAAAGCTTTCCCGATTAGTACATCAACCTATTACTTCGGATTATGACGAGAAATCAAAGAACATGTAATACAATCTTTTGTGTCACGAAAAATGCCTGCAGAGTCTTTTAAACCATGGATGTGTTACATCGATTGTTGGCGTTAGGTTGACTTTTTTCATTACGTCTGACTGTACTTACTCCATTTTCCATGGGATAGCTGACTTCCAACATCGACCTGAGCTTGGAGGCTTCATCTCCAACCATCAAATCCTGCAACATCCATCACACATCATCATCAACATCAAACAACCATCAGCTTTGATAAACAAACATCAAGGCCTGGAAAACATTCACAGTAACAAAAATCAACTTCAAAATAAGAGTTTTGATTTAAGCGGATTTTTGAACAGCTTTGAACAGTTCTGAGCGAGCACAGATTGAGCGAACATTGAGCGAACATATTAGTTCTGTGATTTTAATCTGAGAAAATTCAGAAATAAATTATTTTATTAGAATGATGCGTCGTGATTGTTAAGCTACTTGTCGCTCGGTCTCTATTTGGATGGGTGGCCGATAGTGGCATTTCTATCTGACAATGCTTCGGAGGACACGTTATCAGTCCCGGTGGTTTCAATCATTAGACCATGTGGGCGGCCTTTAAGCAGTTTTTAAAATGGCGCTATTATTAAATATTACTTTGAAGTTTCACTTGCTCACATTTTGAAGTTGATTAGTGCAGTTAATTGGTGTTAACTAATAGATTAAAGGCAAGTTCAGATGGCCGCGCGGACCTATCGACCGCGCGGTACTGGATCTCAGAGAACACTTGTCTACATTAACGCGCGTTACCGCGCGAAACCGCGCGCCGCGCTTTGGCCCCCGCTCGCGTCATGTGAATGGTCCTACCGCGGCACCACGCGGTCATCTGAACTTAGCCTAAGTATAATTATATAAATATGTACAGTTAATATAAACTTTAAGTATATTGCAGTGTCCGATCAGAAAAGCTATTTCAGAACAATTTAGGTATTTTATTTTGCTCTGTAAATGCTATCTACTTATAACATTAATGCGATATCTACTATATATCTACTTAAAATATGTATATGGAAGTTTATATTTGTAATTTCGCTTCTATAGTGATAGTTAATTGTCTAATAAACAAACGAAAGCATATGTTTGTGTTATTGTGAATTTCTAATAGTGAAGTTATCTCACTTTTTCAAAAGAGCCATTCAAACTTGATTCATGTTTAAAACTATTGTATCATTGTTTATAGAAGTACAAAAGGTATTTTGACTTTTATAAATATTATTGTGAGAAGTCACATTTTGATTTTTCACTATGATTTTATTTTGTTTATGTTTTCCTTCTACTCCTTTCATTTATTTTAGCAAAGATGCGATTTAGGGTTCCGTACCCAAAGGGAAAATACGGGACCCTATTACTGAGACTTTGCTGTTTGTCCGTCCGTCCGTCTGTCACCAGGCTGTATCTCAAGAATGGTGATAGCTAGACAGTTGAAATTTTTTAAACAACTCTAATGATTTGAATCTATTGCATTGTACAAATATTATACTTAAATAAGCAGCACCCCGCGGTTTCACCCGCGTTGATTCTGTCACTGTAGGAATTTCAGTATGTAAAATAGCCTGTAACCTTTCCGTTGAATGTTGCTATCCACTACAAAAAGAATTATTCAAATTGGATTTGTAGTTTTTGAGATTAGCGTTCAAACAAACAAACTCTTCCGCTTTATTATATTAGTATAGATTAAGGTGCAATACAAATTTGAATGGTATCTAAAAAGTGATATATATAAGAAAGCTAAACACACATAACTACAAACTAAATAAATACTCCATCATCTATAGAGGCTGGTGTTTATGGTTTCAGCTATTCTCTGTGATCTGTTACCTGTACTATCTGAGGGTCAAGTGCCTGAATGCATGAAATTATATACAGAATAATATGCACATTGTACATTGTTAAAACCTTTTTCTCTATAATTGCCTTTGATTGGAAAATCGAAAATCTTGTTATAAGAAATAAACTATACATTATAATATAGGTATCATAGAGAGCCTAGTTTTCAAGTTTTCAAAGATACTTTACATTCTCTTAATTACTATGTTCTTTTAGAAATTATATTTTGCTATGACTAATATTTAAAGATTTATGATTTCAACTGGGCCTCCTTACTGTACTGATATTTTCAGTGACTGAATTGAGAAGCCTTTAATATCCCATTTGTATTGTACTTAGCTGAAACGACTATTAATCGGACCCAATAACCTATAACTAAGGTAAAGTTTTGATAAAATGTAACTTTAAAAAGTTGTAAAAATAGATATTGGTTTAATCTGTACATAACATACACAAAGACATTTAAAAAAATAGTGATTAGTATATTGTACAGGCTGAAAAATCCACAGCACATTGACATTTAAAAAAGGGCTTAGTCTATGGTTTATTTTAAAATTAGAATGGTTAGAATTAATAAAACCTACATGCTGAACATAACAAAAAATAATTTAAAAGAAACCTTACTCCGATGCATATATCCTGTGGAACATATTATAATTTAATAACAAATAATTATTATAAGTCTATTATTTACACTCTATCTATGGATTTATAAATATTCCATTTTATAAATCCTCATCTTCAGTAACCATAAAAGTATTTGCCAGGCAGTGAGATACATAGCAGGCCAATAAGAATTTCACTTATTTATTAACCTTAATTATTATTCTTAACAGAAGACGCCGCGGCAGACCAAAACGGAGATGGCGAGACGAGCTTGACATGTACATGTCCGGTTGGTGTCAGGAAGCTCTTGGCAGAGCTGAATTGAAGAAATGGGGGGAGGCCTTTGCCCAACAATGGGACACTTAGGGCTTTAATAATAATTATTATTATTCTATAGATTCTGTAAAACTGGATTTACCAGTCCATTCATCATATAAGATATAACATACTGAACTTTTGTTTTTAATGATGATTCATAAGTTTAGTTATTGTACTCTTTGCAGGGATTATATTATGTAAAGTACAGAAATGTAACCAAATATATTAGAATAATAAGTATATTTTACGGATAAACATAAAGTGAATACGTTTATCAACATAAATATGAGTTAAACGGACCAGAAAATTGCGAAACTAGGACTAGTATTAATTTTGTAAACTTCCGCATACCTTGACGTCAATATCCCCGATTTTATTCTCTGCCCGAATGATAGGCCGTCCCACCATCGAAGGGAAGATGTGTGCAGGAAAATTACTGCCAGCATAGCCACATTTCACGAACTGTAAATGAATTATTTACGATAAATAATACGGTGATTCAGGCACCTTATCTTTGGTATTTTCATCAGGTTTTTATACACTTACACCGGTACCGTTGTCGCAAACAATAACTTTTCTTCCTTTTTCATCCATTATGCTAAATAATTAACTAATTTTAATTATATTTACAATAGTTTTTGTGTTAAAATTTACACAACACACACCCCACTCGAAGAATATTTTCGATATTTTAGAATTTTTAGAAGTGAAATGACAAATCGTTCGTTCTATATCCTTTATCGATTCTGATGTATTAACATAAACTCTATCACAATGGAATAAGGTGTAGTATTGATAACGATGATTACTTTGACACGCCTAACAAGTTTTAGTTTAAAAAACGTCATTGTCAAATTGATATACTGTCGAATGTTGACTGACTTGTAGAAGTGCCAAACTCACGTCAAACCTGTTCAAGCTGTTCCATCCATGTGTCAATGTCAAAAAACACCTTGCATGGTCGGGTTTATTTCACGTGCGTTTATTTTTATTGTAATTATTGAATTATTTATCCATGATAACTTGAATAAATATCCAAAATGAAGCACAAACGATTTGAGGAAAATATACTAATCGATGAGGCGTACACAAACTACGGGAAAGATGACAAAAACGCGGATAATAAGAAGTCTCAGGGCATCGCCAAACATTTTGCTGAAACTTTGGATTATGAGGAAAAGAAGAAGTGGTATCATCAGGTAAGGAACAATTAATCAAATAATAAGTGGTTTCACATATTTTAAAAACCTAAACACGTCAGATAAAACAAATAAATATACCCAAAATAACCTATTTCCTTACACTTTGTTTACTTTGAACTATTTCTCCAATTCATTCAGTTGCCGGAAGAGCCTACCTCCACAGCAACTCTAACGACGGAACAAATAGAGGAATACCGTAAGGAAGCAAGCAGCGCACTGCACGGCGACACAATGGCATATGAAACAAGTTAGTTGACTTATTGGCCTGTATTTTTATCTTTCCACATCTGTAGTATGTCATAAGTGAACGGCAGTTAGAGATGAAACTGAATTTTGAAACAAACATATCTGTTATATATAGCATTAAATTTCTTCTTGTTATTTTAGGTACAGGCAGCCCAAGTAAATGCGTACATACCATATTAAAAACTTCTGTAATATCTTCTAATTTTCAATGTTTATAGTCTGACTGATTTACCAACTGCACATATACGTGGCATGACTGTAGCAGCTAAACAATTTTTCAAAATTTCAGAAACGAACAGAAGTGGTTCATCTGACCACCAGTGGGCTCGCACGCTCCTCAACAAGGGTGCCACCGGAGACAGGGTGGCAGCGGCTACTATACTCATACAGGTACCCTCAAAATAAGAGTAAATAGTTAAGAGTTCCTTTCGGCCAGATGTGATGAGTTTGATATGGCTGATGGTATCATAATGTTATGTGGTTATCGCTATATTTGATACTAGCAGCGCCCCGCGGTTTTACCCGCGTTGTACCCGTTCCCGTGGGAATTTCGGGATTTTTTTTACATAAAAACCTTCCTCTTGAATCACTCTACCTATTACAAAAAACCGCATCAAAATCCGTTGCGTAATTTTAAAGATTTAAGCATACAGACAGACAAACAGACGCAACTTTGTTTTATACTATGTAATGATGAATGGTGGATATCAAAGCAAAGCATAGCGCGGGTGGAAAAAAACCTTTAATTTTTTTACAACACGAATATTTAATCTATTTGTATAATGTCCCTGATTTTATCTATCATCATGTTTAGCATACATATACTTACTAATTAAAGCAATATTTATAATTTCAGGATAATCCACTATACAATATGACTGCACTAAGGAATCTGATAAACAATGTCAAACCGGCCAAAAAGAAGGACGGTATCACTATCATTGGTAAGTTCACTTGCACTTTATTTTACTGAATATCTAGACTTTATCTAGACATAGATGATCTATTCCTAAACCATGTTAAATTGATAAAAATTACTCAAAAGACGGGCTGATTATGATTAAAAATTAAACCGAATCATAGAATTTTTGAATAATCAATGTTCCTAGCCAGGAGTCATATTTGTTATGTTACTGTAACTGTTAGCCTGTAAGCATCAGTCCATCGTTGGGCAAAGGCCTCTACCTATTCTCTAATATGACACTTTTCGTATTACGAAAAGAACGAATACACTTCTTAAAGAAGAAATAAAATACATGTACTGGTACCCTACTAAGCTCTAAGCTTTTATATTGGAACTAGGAACTTTCATAAGTACGAACCTCTCATTACATCTACATCCAACTATACTAAATGAAACCGGTCTGTATCGCGTTAGATAATTTAACGAATTTACTAAAATACGTACCCGACGTTTCGAGCGAATTATATCGCTTGCGTGACGTAGACGCAGTGAACATTCTCCTCTCCAGCCAGTCATCCCATGACCACGAGCAGTATAATTCGCTCGAAACGTCGGGTACGTAATTTAGTATAATACGTTAAATTATCTAACGCGATACAGACCCGTTTCATTTAGTATAATGAGTGCAAAGTTTAAAAACTATGTACATCCAACTATCTCCATTCCCCAGACGCGCTGTCCGAGCTGCTGGTGTCCGACCTCCTAATCCCGGACGTGAAGCTCCGCACGTTCACACAGCACCCGCTGGCTGAGGTGGACGCCATGACCTCGGGCAACAAGCAGGCCCGGAGGAACATACTCAAGTTGTGGTACTACGAAGACCAGCTCAAAGAGTTGTATGGGAGTGAGTCGGTTTTATTTATCACTAGCGGCGCCCCGCGGTGTTACCCGCGTTGTTTCGGTTCCCGCGGGAATTTCGGTATAAAATCTATTCCATGTGTTATTCTGATGTATAACCTGTATTACTATAAAGTTTCATCCAAATCCGTCGAGTAGTTTTTTCGTGAAAGAGTCACAAACATCCATACACACATCCACCCTCACAAACTTTCGCATTTATAATATTAGTATGAAGTAGGACTAGTGGTGCCCCGTGGTTTTAAGTGTGTCGAAAATTCAGATTTATAAATACACTAGCTTTTACCCGCGACTTCGTCCGCATTAGATTGTTACTTTGGACAGTAGTTTTATTTTTAACCTTTAGGATCTTACCAAAGTATGACTCAAGCTGCACACTCACCGGGACGGAACGTCTCGGGATTTATCATTTTTGCTTGTGAAAATTCGAACGTAGCTTCATAGAAATACAGCATAAATGGCTATGCATTCAAATGACGCCGCGGGATTGACAAATCCTTTTCGACGCCGTGGCGCTATTTTAAAGTAGGTATAGCATTTGTTTATATACGAATACGTTTGATTTTATATTAGCAAACCTTAAAATCCCTAGCCGTGCCGTCCCAGTGAGCGCGAAGCATCAAACAATTGCTTAGGTGAAAAATAGTAAACATAATATAGAAAAATAGTATCTTATCCGGAGGGAAATTCGGGATAAAAAGTATCCTATGTCCTTTCTCAAGGTCATATCTATGTCTATACCAAATTTCAGCAAAATCGGTTCAGTAGTTTTGGCGTGAAAGCGTAACAGTATCTTATCCGGAGGGAAATTCGGGATAAAAAGTATCCTAAGTCCTTTCTCAAGGTCATATCTATGTCTATACCAAATTTCAGCAAAATCGGTTCAGTAGTTTTGGCGTGAAAGCGTAACAGTATCTTATCCGGAGGGAAATTCGGGATAAAAGTATCCTATGTCCTTTCTCAAGGTCATATCTATGTCTATACCAAATTTCAGCAAAATCGGTTCAGTAGTTTTGGCGTGAAAGCGTAACAGTATCTTATCCGGAGGGAAATTCGGGATAAAAAGTATCCTATGTCCTTTCTCAAGGTCATATCTATGTCTATACCAAATTTCAGCAAAATCGGTTCAGTAGTTTTGGCGTGAAAGCGTAACAGACAGACAGACAGACAGAGTTACTTTCGCATTTATAATATTAGTATGGATAGTATGGATAGGAACTTATGTACTTGTTTTGTTAAGATATTAAAATACTCAACAAGATTCGGTCACATACAGTGAAACAGGAGGAACGGTTATCCCCGCTCGATAACACTCGGGAATATAATATCGGGAAATAAAAGATTTGTTCGTGAATACTTACTATTGGGAAGTTACAGACCAAGATATCTATATACATATATAAAATTCAAAGTCCTGACTGACTGATAATCAACGCACAGCCTCAACCGGTACACCTAGAAACATGAAATTTGGCACGAAGGTTCTTCAAGTGACGCAAAGTGCACACTAAGAAAGGATTTTCAAAAATTCCTACGGGGACGAGTTCAACGCGGGCAAAGCCGCGGGCCGCTGCTAGTCATGATAATATAAAAAATGTTAAAATATATGTTACTAGCAGCGCCCCGCGGTTTTACATGCTTTATGCCCGTTCTAGTGGGAATTTTGGGATGAAAAATAGTCTAACCTTCCCATTGAATGTGGCTATCTGTTACAAAAATAATTAATAATGTAACTGCTGGGCAAAGGCCTCTCGTGTCACTGAAGATATCAGTACAGTGAGGAGGTTAATAATAATATTAGGTATAGATATAGTAAATATTGATGAATGTTAACGTGTTCCTTCGTTGCAGCGTACGTGGACGCACTGAACAAGTTCGCGCACGACACCGTGGACGCGAATAAAGAGAAGGCCGTCACCGCCATGTCGTATCTACTGATGCACCATCCCGAGAGAGAGAAGGTATTTCGATGTTCACATACCTATTTTTATTCATTACTTACTAGCCGCGCAGTTAAAGGTAAAGTTTCTAACTTTGTTTGTAAGGGCTTATCTTCGAGAACTATTCATCCGATTTCAAAAATTCTTTCGCCTGTAGGTAGAATCCACTTTAGGTACGGACATAGGCGAGGTATTATTTTGTTTTTCAATATGGATCCGTACTCAAAATGCAATAATGAAACCCAAGGTATGGAAGACATGCCTAAAATTTTTTATTATTGAAGTGCGCTGCTATCTATTAGTTTAGTTTCAGTTATGATGAGAAATATACGAAACTAGCAGCGCCCCGCGGTTTTACCCGCGTTGTGCCCGTTCCCGTGGGAATTTCGGGATTTTCTTTACATAAAAACCTTCCTCTTGAGTGACTCTAACTATTACAAAAAACCGCATCAAAATCCGTTGCGTAATTTTAATGATTTAAGCATACAGACAAACAGACGCGACTTTGTTTTATACTATGTAGTCTTCTTCTTATCGAGTGGATGGTCAACTTGACCAATCCTGGTGTCAGAGTTATAGAGCCGCCAAAGGCCTCTGACATGGCTCATGTAACGACTACTATCCGTAGAAAGTAACCGGGACCGACGGCTTAACGTGCCCTCCGAAGCACGGAATCATCTTACTTTTCGGGCAATCAGGTGATTCAGCCTGCAATGCCCTAACCAAACTGAGGACAGTCTCACAAAGTGATTTTTGTGAGATATCCCCACCGGGAATCGAACCCGGAACCTCCGGATCGTGAGCCGAGCGCTCAAACCACTAGACCACGGAGGCTGTTAGTGTACTATGTAGTGATAGTGATAGTAATGCTCGATCGCGGGCGGGCTGGCGGGCTGTTATACCTACTGTATTACTGTATTTGCTGATCGGGGGGATTTACAAACGATGTATATATTCGCGGAAAGACACGCAATTATTAATTTTATCCCGATTTTCCCAAAGCGAGGGCGGGTCGCTAGTTTAAAATATATTCAATTGTTCGAATATAATTTATATTGTTTCGGGATTTTGAATATCTCGAATAAGTTTTTTTGAACCATAGTCAGTAGTTTACTTGAAATCTCTGCCGAAATAGCTAAAACGCATTTTTAACAGTGTTCAAGAAAGTAAACCTACATTAACTTTTGCTAAATGCAAATCCCCTTTTGTGGACACTCCGCGCTGCTAACGCCACCTATCTCAGGGTTGGTTGCCTCTCAGTTCCCCTCAATTCCACTAGATGGCGTTGCAGTCAAGTTAGAACACGCTAACGTTGTGTTCTCAAAATCAGTGGCCTTTACTGTGTTGCCTACTCCCCTTGTTCTCTTTAGGCTATTAAAAGTATTTTTGAAAGAGTTTTCAAGAAGTATTCAGTTGCGAAAGCAATTTAATGATTCTTAAACTCCATAAAGTATTATAAATTAACCTTTTGTAGGCTACAGCCTTACAGAAGAGTAGTCTACATCCTCCCTACTAATATTATAAATAAGAAAGTTTGTAAGGACGAATGTATGTATGGATGTATGTTTTCACGAAAAAACTACTGGACGGATTTGGATGTAACTTACAGTAACATAAGTTTATACATCAGAATAATACATGGGATACATTTTAACCCTCAATCTCATGCAAACGGGGACAAAACGGGTAAAATTGCGCGGCTAGTATTAATATAAAAAAGCTGAAGAGTTAGTTGGAATGCGTTAATCTCAGAAACTAACAATCCGATTTGAATAATTATTTTTGTAATAGATAGCGACATTCAACGAGAAATTTAAAGCCTATTTTTCACCCCGAAATTCCCTCGGGGACGGGCACAACGCGGCTTAAACCGCGGGTGCTGCTAGTATGTATATTAATCTGTACTGGGTTAACATATTTACTACGTATTTACTCCGTCAAATAAGTTATTATAAAAATAAATAAAGTTATTGTATATTTACATACACCACCTTATTAATAAACGCTATGCAATTAAAACACTGTTATAATGTGTTTTGTCTCTCTCGCTCATCAGAAATTTCGTATGTCAGAAAGTGACAAACCGTTTGACAGCTAAAATGATTTTAAATACGTGTTTATTATTACGGCCCTATAAGAATACATAATTGACACCCAGACGTTGTCGCCAACAACTATGTCTGCACACTCAGAATACAGAAAGTACCTGTATTCTGAGTCTGCACATATTGTTGACTCCGTCGAATCGAGCCCGCAACCCCCGACACAGTAAGCGCTCTCACTGCCACTGTGCCAACGGGCTTGTCAGAATATCAATACTGGTTTAACATATAATTTACTTTGTTCCCAGGCCCTGTTAATGAATATCATCAACAAGCTGGGTGACCCGAGCCAGGCGGTGTCGTCAAAGGTGATCTACCACCTGTGCCAGCTCATCTACAACCACCCCAACATGAAGGCTGTTGTGCTCGCCGAGATCGAGAAGATGCTCTTCAGGTGAGAACATATAAAGTATTAGCCTGTAATGTCCTACTGCTGGGCAAAGGCCTCTCATCTCACTGAAGATATCACAACAGCGAGGAGGAATAGGCATTCATATACAGTACTAGCAGCGCCCCGCGGTTCTAGTCGCGTTGTGCCCGTTCCCGTGGGAATTTCAGGATGAAAACTAGTCTATAGCCTTCCTCTATAACTGGACTATCCAACACTGAAAGAATTTTTCAAATCGGACCAGTAGTTCCTGAGATTAGCGCGTTAAAACAAAGAAACAAACAAACTCTACAGCTTTATAATATTATGTAGTATAGATTTGTGTGTAATAGTATCAGTGAGGTAGATTCCATAACACAAAATAGCTTAGTTTGGGTCCAACTATCAGTGTGTGAGTTTCTGTGTGTCTGGATGTCTTACTCTACACAATACCTATACCCATTTAGGTGTATATTTTCATGCCATGACTAAATATATATATTTCAACTGCCCCCAGGGCCAACATCGCCCCGCGCGCGCAGTACTACGGCATCTGCTTCCTGAATCAGTTCTACTTGGGCAAGGACGACTCCGCCATCGCAGAGAACCTCATCCGGATATACTTCTCCTTCTTCAAGGCTGCCATCAAGAAGGTAGCATCCAGAAGTAGTATAATGTCCCTCTGCTGAGCAAAAGCCGCTCATCCTACTAATATTATAAATGCGAAAGTTTGTGTGAGGATGTATGTATGTATGTTTGTTACTCTTTCACGAAAAACCTACTGGACGAATTTGGATGAAACTTTACAGCAATATAGGTTATACATCAGAATTACACATGGGATACATACATCTTATGCCGAAATTCCCGCGGGAACGGGAACAGCGGGGCGCGGCTAGTGTTACATAAAGATATTTCCCCAAGAGTAACTTTTGAATCTCTATTTGAGTATATGATCTGTTCTGACACATCTTGTCTCCGCAGGGCGACATCGACAGCCGGTTGATGTCGGCGTTGCTGACGGGCGTGAAGCGCGCGTACCCGTTCGCCGAGCACACGCGGCTCGCCGACACCAGCGAGCATGTCGACGCCATGTACAAGTTGGTGCATCTAGCGAGGGATAATGTAGCGGTGCACGCGCTGGCGCTGCTGTTCCACGTGGGCGGGGCGAAGCCCGACAGGTGCGGGACCTCGGCAAACTTGAGCATTCAATTCCAACTTAAATTGTTTGTCATGAATAATGAAAAGTCAAAATATTGACATTTATAACTCTATGACTTGTTGACAAACTTTTTAAACTCACACGACTTGCCATCATAGTAAATGAAACGGGTTTATATTGCGTTAGAATATATAACGTAGAATACTGAACGGATTTGGATGAAACTTTACTGTAATAACATCAGAATAACACATGGGATACATTCTATCCCGAAATTCCCGCGGGAACGGGTAAAACCGCGGGCTAGGAAAAATATAATCGAAAAATCTTTTTTCCCCAGATTCTACTCGGCCCTCTACCGCAAACTGACCAGCCCCTCAATCTTCGCCACGACCCACGCGGCTCTCTTCTTCTCTCTCTTGTACAAGGCGTTGAAGCAGGACAGCAACACGGACCGCGTGTGCGCGTTCGTGAAGCGGCTGCTGCAGCTGAGCGGGCTGATGGCGCCGGCGCACTGCGCCGCCGTGCTGGTGCTGATCGCGCAGGTGTTGAAGGATGGAGCCAAGAGAGATGCCGTCAAACTGGTCTGGACGAAACAGGAGGTCAAAGAGGTATGGCTACTTTGATATAGTTCGGGAGACAAGTTATCGTGCCTCTAGTTTTATGTACGACGTCGGTCGGCATACACGCTCCGGTCGACTTGTGCAGGTACACCTGCACAGATTACCTCTCGGGTAGACCGTAGCGTGAGTGGCCTATATTACTCGCGTTGTGCACGTTCCCCGTGGCTATCTATTTATAAGTATGTATTTAAATTGGATTGGAAGTTTCTGTGATAAGCGTATTCAACCAAACTACAAAACTCTTCAGCTTTATATATTGTACTAGCCGTGCACCGCGATTTTACTCGCGTTGTTTCCGTCCCTGTGCGATTTTCAGGATAAAACATAGCATGTACCCTTCCCCTTGAATATGGCTATCTATAACAAAAATAATTATTGTAATCGGATTGGTATTTTCTAAGATTAACGCGTTCAAACAAACAAAAATTTCAAACTCGTCAGCTTTATTATATTAGTATAAATATCTAAAAATCGCCTACAACTTACTACAGTCCATCAACATAAACATCAAACTGAATACATTTCACTTTCCTACGTATCTAACATTACAGGAAGTAAAAGAAGAACCCATAGAAGTACCGCACGAGGACGCAGAAGTATCTAAAGAAGAAAATGACAGTAACACAGAAGAGAGTGTTAAAGAAGAAGATAACAAAGAAGAGAAGGAGAAGACTAAAGTTGATCTACTGAAGGGCGACAAGAGAGATTTGCTTATTGGTAAGTTTATTTATACTAGCGACGTCTCGCGGTTTTATTCACCTTTGTGTCCGTTCCAGTCGGAATTTCGGGATAAAAATAGCCTGTCACCTTTCTTTTGAATCTAACTATTCAATACTTAAAGAATTATTGGAATCTTAAACAGACAGACAAAACATCAAACTCTTCAGTTTTATTATATTAGTATACTAGCAACGTCCCGCAGTTATACCCGCGTTGTGAATGTTGCCGAAGGAAATTCGGGATGAAAATAGCCTATAACCTTCCCGTTGAATGTGGCTATCCATTACAAAAATAATTATACAAATCGGATTGGTAGTTCTTAAGCTTCATTGTATTAGTATAAATAGATTCTCACTGAAAATCTTCATTAACAAATATTTCTTGTCCCAACAGACGATGAAGAAGAAACATACACCGACCTCAAAATAGACGCGTCAGGAAACATCAAGCCCAAAAAAAGACGTCCCACTCAAACTCAGGGCTGGTTCCACGCGCGAGTCCCAGCCGTGGGCGTGGACGTGGGCAAAGACGAGGAGCGGGAGAAGGAGACGGAGATAATGTTGAAACGGACTGTCAAGTTGGATAAGGTGAGGTGGAATTTTAAATGTTAAGTTTGGTTTTAGAATTACTTGCAGCGCCCCACGGTTTAACCCGCGTTGTGCCCGTTCCCATGGGAATTTAGGGAATTTTTATACATACCAACCTACCTCTTGAATCACTCTATCTATTTCAAAAACCGCGTCAAAATCCGGTGCGCAATTTTAAAGATCTATGCATACATAGGGACAGACAGACGACTTTGTTTTAGGACGCGTTGCTTGGGTTGCGCTTATTATACGAGTATGTTCCTTTCCAGAAGAAATCTTTGAAGTCTATTGATTTTTGTTAAAACCTTTAATATTATAGAGTCAGATTAGTACTGTACTGAAATGAAGTAAAGTATTACATACCTGTTTATTATTAAAGCCTGTACTGTCCCATTATTGGGCAAAGGCCTCTCATCTCACTGAAGATATCAGTACAGTGAGGAGGAAGAAATAAAGATGGTTTCACATTAATTGTATTAAATGTCAATTTACCCCTATATTTTTCTACTCAACCCTAATTGTTATATTGCAGACCGTGACGGAGTACAGCCCGCTGTGCCGCAACCCGCTGGCGGCGGGCGCGCAGTGCTCCGCCTACGTGGAGCTGCGCCCCCTGCTGCGCCACTACCACCCCACCGTCAGGAATTTCGCTGACAAACTGGTCAACGGTACGTATAGCGAACATTCTTCTTCATGGAGTGGATGGTCACCCTGACCAATCCTGGTGTCAGTTATTGAGCCGCCAAATGCCTCTGACATGGCTCATGTAACGACTACTATCTGTAGATATACTGTTACAATAATTCTCACTATAAACTGAATATAAAATAACTAGCTGCGCCCCGCGGTTTTACTCGCGTTATGCCCGTTCCCGTGAACATTTCGGGATTTTTTTTCATACATTGACCTTCCTCTTGAATCACTATCTAATTAAAAAAACGCGACAAAATCCGTTGCGTAGTTTTAAAGATCTAAGTATACATAGGGATAGACAGACAGCGGAAAGCGACTTTGTTTTATAGTATGTGGTGCTAGCAGCGCCACGCGGTTTTACTCGCATTGTGCCCGCTCCGACGGGAATTTCGGGATAAAAAAATAGCCTATAACCTTCCCGTTGAACGTGGCTATCTATTACAAAAATAATTATCCAAATCGGACTGGTAATTCCCGAGATTGGCTCGAACATACAAACAAACAAAATTAAAAATTTAAAGTATAGATAAGTATAGATTATACTATTGTACGTTATACTTACTTTAATTTTATTTGCCAGACCAAATAATCCACTACGCTGGAGACCCCCTGAAGGACTTCGCGTGCATCCGGTTCCTGGACCGGTTCGTGTTCAAGAACCCCAAGAAGAGAGCCGAGCTGCAGGATGATGACGGAGTCAAGAAGATCAAGGG